>JANAVB010023995.1:21658765-21956265 GCA_029216955.1 Iris pallida
TACTTTTGATGAACAGAATGTTTCAATGTAGCAGCAGAACGAGTTAGAAAAACTCATGAAGAGAAACTGACTGCTGTTCTAGATCGTATTAGGGAGCTGATAACTCCAAATGAGTGAACTTCTTTTATTTTCACTTTCACTTGTATTTTATGTTTTGATTCTGGAATGAGAGTAAATGAAAATCCTGATCTGACTTTTGGTTTTGCTGTTTTGAAAATGATAGATTCAGAGAAATATGTTCAGAGGTAAATATACATGACATATTTCAGTAGAATAGATATACAACGAACTTTGTAATTTTATCAAATGATATTAAACCAAATGATCTTAGTTTAAATGATGGAAAAATAGATTCAGACATAAAATCTAATTAATTCAATTTTTCATGATCTTTAGACTCGGAAATCAAAAGACTAGATGAATGAACGGGTTAACCGTCAGATTATAATGAACGGACGAACCGTCGGATAGATGAACGGATGAACCGTCAGGTATTAATGAACGGTCAAACCGTCAGATGAACGGATGAACCGTCAAATATGAATCATTTTTCAAAACAGTCAATAGAAACCATATTGGAAGACAGAAGGTTGCAATAGAAGTCACCATACTCGTATCGGAATCCCAAGAAGTGGTACTAGAAGAATCAGATCTCTTATCTTCGTCAGACTCGGGATCTTCATGGATATATTGATGAAAGGAGTAGGAGCAGTATAACCCAATCCGCATTTCGTCCTTCCATATTTCAAAGGAGGAATCCGGACAGGTATTTTTCTTCCTTTTCCATTATTGAGGCCAGTCCTGAAGTCATAGCCCATATTTTGATGATGTCTCTAGATTGCTGACTATAACGACGTAGTTGTAATCTTCCAGTATCATCATTTTTGTCATCATCTTCAAGATCAGAAGGATTTTGAGGCCCTTTGTAGAAGAATATTGGAATGTCTCCTGGCTTTCTGCTGGGAACTAGAAAGTATGAAGATTGTACAGGTTCTAGAGATACATCTGTAAACAGTCTGTACAACTCCTATGGTTATTGTGTTCAAGTCATCTAACAGATGTAAATAACTATGAACATAATTACACATCAACGTACTGCAAAGGTGGAGACTTTTCATTAAATGTAAAAGCAGCAATATTTACATTGGGAGAAGGCTGAGCCTTAGAGATTTTAGCCAAGTCAATGACTAAAGGGGGAGAAGAAGAAGAAGCTTTGTTTCGATTAAGATCGATAACAAATGGCTCAGAAGAGGTGAGCTCCCTTGAAGTTTGAGTAGGAAGAGTAGTCCGCCTCCAACTGGAATTAGCAGAGTATCTTGTGAAGGTACAGGAACTGTAGTACGCCCACTGACAGGAATGATCAGTGTATTTTGAGTAGATGACTGAGGTAACGGAGAGATCCGTCCACTCACTGGAATGATGAAAGAATCTTCTCCAGAGGGTTTAGGAGATTGTTGCTGAGTAGTTCGACTTTAACAGGGATTATTAAAGTCTCACTTTGTGCATCTTCTTTCTCCATAGCTTGTATGATCCTTGTATACTCTTCTTTGTACATTCGGGAATCGTTGAAATAAGCTTCAACCCCATGGAAGGGATTTATATCAGCAACTTCTTTTTGTACTCTTCCATTGCTATCAATGTATTTAAAACATTGATGAAGAGTAGAGGGCACCACATTATTTTCATGAAGAAAGGGCCTCCCCAGAAGAAGATTATAGATCCCGCGATCTCGCTCACATAGAAGTGACTTTAGATCTGAAATCGCCTATCTGAACTTCAGATGAATCTTTTCCAAAGGCTCACTTCGGCTTTGATTGAATCCCAAGATAGTAGTAACCGTCTTGGAGAGCTGTGAAGAGGGATTTTAGTTCATCCAACAAACTCTTTGCATTAGCTTATAGCAGACCCTGGGTCAATGAGGATACGATCTATCTTCATCGTATCAATATAACCATATAGTAGAGGTCGGTCATGTCGATTATCCTCCAGTAACATATCGTCTTGTGTAAAGGTGATATTTGGGATAATCTCCAGTTACACTGTTGCAATGTACAAGTGGCAGGTTCCGCATCCGGCTTCTTCAATTGTGCAAGACAAGAGTCAGCTTGTAGAAGTGCTTCACTTAACGTCTCCCGAGTCTCTTTGGAAAGACGTAGAAGTTCAAAAAGGGACATTCTAGCTGGAGTATTAGCAAGTTGAGCCAAAATGTCGAAATTGTAAGGCTTCTGAAGTCCAAGAGGAGAAGACTTCTTGATTGGCTTATCAAACCGAGCCTGTTGTTTGCCTTTCTCCAGAGCCGTAGTCTTGGGAGGAACAGGTTCAGTAGATGATTCTTCTTCGGGAGGAACATTAGGAGCATCTTTAGCATCTGAAGGGATATCAGTAGGATCTTCAGGATTTTTAGAATAATCCTTTAGGTAAGGTTTCCCCGTTCGAGTAGCACTAACAAGTGCTTCTTCTTTGTCTTTTGGCTCTGTGTCAGAGGTAGACCCAAGAGAAGTCATATGACATGACTTGATCTTTCCAGCCTTCTTGGATTTTTGAGAAGAAATCTTTTGAGGAGAAGGCGATTCAAAATCTGCCACTAGATCAGGATGGATCCACATGATTTCCCCTGTTTCCAAAGTGATTGGCACTAATCCTTCAGACAGTGGAGGAGGAAGATTCACTATGTCAAGAGTTGCCTTGGGAATAGGAACAATCCCACTTTCAAGGAGTTAAGGAGGGAAATTTCCAAATTGCATAGAGACGACGTTGGAGGTGACGGTCTTCTCTTTTGGAGTAAGAGAGATAGCTCCAGATTTAATCATTTCTTGGATCTTTCCTTTCAATACATAACATGTACGAATTGTGTGACCCAGCATTCTATGATATGGACAGTATTTAGGATGATCTGTCTTACCAGCTTCATCAGGTTTCTTGATCTCTGGTAATTGTATTTTATTACCTTTCAGCAGACATTCAAAGATACCAAGGACATCGTCGTCATCAAAAGAATATTCTTCTCTGGGGCGAGGTGTTCTTGATTGTTGAGTTGTAGAGGCAGGAGTTTGAACATTTGATGCATCTTTGCTCTGAAGATTAACTTCAAGAGTTTCTTTTCTTTTGCGAGCATTATTTTTATTGTTAGCACCTTGTCCTGTTTCTTTAGGAGTCATCTGCACTCCTAAACCTTTGAAGGTTTCAGCATTGATTTCTGCAGCTTTGGCACTGACTATGAAGGAAGGCCAATCTTGAAATTGAGTGGACCCTGTCCACATACTGATGATTGGCAACAAGTTTGATTTGCAAGTGTCAATGGTGACAGCATCAGGAGTTCCAAGAGGCATCTTCAGAGCTTTCTTCGAAACCGTTCAATGTATTCCTCTGTAGATTCATTATTTTTCTGCTTGATTCTAATAAGAGCAGACATAGTCATGTCATTAAGCCCTTCATAGAACCTTTCAAGAAACATCTGTTTGAAACCAGCAAATGAGGTAATACTCCCATCTGGGAGACTCCTATACCATTCATAAGCCGTTCCCTTGAGACATCCAATAAATACCCGAGTAAGGAGGGCATCACTTGGTTGTAGTTGATCAGTCATCACTTCAAAGTGATTGATAAACTGACTTGGAGAAGTGGTTCCATCATAGAATGAGATAGTAGGAGGCTTGTATTTAGGAGGATATGATACTTGCTTCCATTCTATCGGATAAGGCTGCTTGATGCCTAACCTTTGTAAACCATCCTTCTGTTTGAATGCCTCGAATTGAGTTTTGAGATTCTTCAATTCTTCAGAGACAACTCCCGAAGATTGTGGAGTTGTGGCTTGTAGAGAATAGTTGGGAGGAGGAACAGCATTGTAAGCACTACCCCCAGCTCCAGAGAGACTAGGATTTGGTTGAGCAGGTCCAGGAGTATTGGATTGTACTGCTGGAGGAACTTGTAATGGGCTTATATCAGTATCAACTGGTATGGCATCTGATACAGTCTATCGATTTTGCAACTGAGCTGTCATGAGTTCATACATCGACTTCATTGTGTCAGTCATAGACTTTATTTGCTGTTCCAAAGAAGCAATTCTTTGATCTTGAGGAGTCAAGGAAGAAAAGGTTCATCAGTATTCCCATCAACCATGTAAGTCGTGACTGTATGAGGGATTATTGATGAACTAGTAGATGTTGTATACTCTGAATCATTGCTTCGTGCATCAAAGTCAACTATAGGAGAATTACCCCCAGTAGGAAGAGGTGGGAAGTTAGATTCTCCGAGAAATTCAGAATCAATTTCAGGGATCAAATTTCTTTGACTAGAAGCCAGGACTCTTGCTCTGGTGTTTCTATATACTCCATCTGGTCTATCAACTCTACCCCCGGTGTCCCGAGAAGTCATGTTGACAGAGGCAAACAAAGGCTCATCTTCATCAGGCATAGGTTCATACTGAATCCTATTGAAGACAGACTGTCGTTTATTTTAACATCTGCATTGCATTGTGACTCTTGGCTGGAAGTCACATTCATGATCACCATGGTCTTGAACTGTTGATTGACATCTGCACTGAATTATGACTCTTGGATAGAAGTCACATTCAGCATGTTCCTTTGATATAGAATTACTCCTTCTCTTCTGTTGAAGATATTCCCGTAAATCTGTTTGTGAAGATTGAGGAGTATACTTCCTGTTCTTGGGTCTTGATGGCTCTTGATTATACAAAGAGTGATTAATGTGAGCCACATAATTTCTTGCATACTCTGCATCTGGATCTTTTATCTTCATATCCAATTGGTATGGTTTCTTAACACCAGAAGTGCTGAGTTTTGTTCTTAAATCAGTGGAAGGTAACACATTAATTTTGGAAACATGGAGTTTTCCTTCCATTGATCTGGATATTTGCAGAAAAGGAAGAGTTAAACCACTCCCTTGATTAGGAGTTGGTAACAGACCCTCTTTAATGGACAGATTCTGTGCCCAATTTAAAAAAATCAAAGAAGAAGACATTAAGGAATGTTTCTTCTTAGACTCATTCAGATTTTGAGACATAGAATGTCCAGAAGGAAGAGTAGTCAAAAGACCATCTCCTTTCCTTTGACTAACAAAAGTTTCAGTCAAAGCTGTTCCTGAAGTAAAAACTATAGGAGCAGAAGAAACAACTAAAGAGTTATTCCTTTTCGAAGGGACTTTGTGTGGAAGACCACCCCCAGTTCTAGTAGAACTCGGTGAAAAAGAAGAGATAACTAAGGAGCTATTCTTCTCTGATGAAATACACGCTGAAACAGATTTGGCTAAAGAACCAGAGCTGTTAGCGTGACTTTTGATTTTAGAATTACACGCTGGAACAGATTTGGCTAAGAAGCCAGTACTGTCAGCGTGACTTTTGAATGTGGGATTGCACACTGGAATAGATTTGGCTAAGGAGCCAGTACTATCAGCGTGACTTTTAGAGTTGAATTTGCACACTAGAACAGATTCGGCTAAGGAGCCAGTACTGTCAGCGTGACTTTTAGAGTTGAATTTGCACACTGGAACAGATTCGGCTAAGGAGCCAGTACTGTCAGCGTGACTTTTAGAGTTGAATTTGCACGCTGGAACAGATTCGGCTAAGGAGCCAGTACTGTCAGCGTAACTTTTAGTTACTGTCATCTTCGAGCGCACAAGAGTGTGCGTGCTTGCAGTGGAGTTCTTGCCAGTGTTAGGAGTAGACACTGTGGCAGAGACTTCACCATTGACTGCCAACTGATTCTTAGGGACATAGACAGAGTGTCCCTTCGACTTGGCAGTGATGATGGAGGCTGGAGTGGGCTTGCCACCCTTAGCCCGCTGCATTTCTTCATAGGCGAGTTGATCGAATTTGATCGTCATCACCTTCTTCGTCGAGCCGATTGACGAAGTGTCGCATTGAGTTGTTACCATCTCAGAAGAGGAGATGGTTTTCCCCAGCAGAGTCGTAATTTGTTTTCCATAAAGAAATTCTCTTTATTTGTTGTGTTTCTGGGAAAATTACAACTGTAGGAATCCGATCTAGAAGACGATCGCTTTATCCCTTGGACTATGCGAAGAAGAAAAGCTCTCAAAATTTTGATAGTAGATATCAATATATCTGTACAATGAATGAGAAAAAAAGAACTCTATTTATAGAGTCAAAAATAATAACTGAAAAGATAACTACCTCACCACTGGTGCACTTGAAAAGTCACGCAGACTCTAAATACACGCAGGGTTAGTGAGTAGTTACTGGACGTGGCCCGTAACTGTTGGACACATGGCATCAGTGCATGGGTCGTGTGCAAGTTACTGGGCACGCGAGAGAGAGATCGGTGGCATGGCTGCTACGTACTCCAGTTGAAATGAAATCCACGCTGACTTGCTGAAGGCAAAAATCCACGCAGATTCGTTGACGCAGACTCGTTGAAGGCGAAATCCATGCAAGCTTTGAAGAAGAATACTTCAGAATTCACGCAGGCTTTGAGAAGAATAACTCAAAAGTCACGCAATGTTTTGAGGAAGGAGAAGATTCAGAATCCACGCAAACCGCCAGCTGTCTTGATTTGGCACGCTTCGTCTGACACAAAATCTCTGACATTGATTATATTGTCAGCCGCATTAAATGAAGATAAGACCCAAAGTCACGCCAACTTGGTGAAGAGTGAGTCTTGCTAAGGAAGATTTCGAAAATCACGCAAAAGACGGCTGTGATCTCTCGAGTTCTGTGCATACGTGGCATACGAGGAGACGTTTCTCGACTGTTGTGTTGTCAGTCATTATGATTCTGACGTATGGCTGAGCTGTCTCTGCGTGACTTCTAAAGGAGATGGCCAGGCAAAACTTAGCGTATCTTTTGTGCTGCTTCTCGGATCACTCTGCGTGACTTGTTCTGATCAACTCAGCGTGACTTCATTTTTGAGGCCTACAAAACCCCCTTCAAAGTTTTCGAAAAATGATAAAATATTTTCGAAATACTTTGAAATAGAGATGATAAAATGAAATCAGTCACGCTGATATGACTTTAAAGAGATATTTATCCCTAAATGATTGGACTGTTGGGATTCTGTGCAGTTAGGATCCCGTATCAAGCTCCTAAATCGAGACAAATCATGATGGGCCGTTTAGAATGAGCCTATAAATAAGCCATAGATTACTTCTTTCCTTCTTTACTTGCATTTGAAAGAGAGAACCCACAGAAGAGAACTTCATCTTCGCCGACGAACTCCTTCTTCCCCGATGCTCCGGGCCAACTCTAGGCTCTGGTAGTAGTCAGTCGTACCGTTCGCCACTATAAGAATGCCGATGTGTGGAACTAGACCATGGCAAAACCTAAGGGTCATCTCCCCTGGATCTGCAACCAGACTAGGAGCGAAACGGCTCAGGCGACTAAACTCTGCCGCATACTCGTCAACATAACGGTTCCCCTGCTGGATGTTCTGGAATCGTAGCCCCATGGCTACTCTAGCAGTGGTCGAGAAGAATTTCTTCTTGAACTGGGTCTTGAACTGATCCCAAGTGGCCCTCCCTCTCGCAAACAACGGCTCATTCCGAAACCAGACTCCTGCCAAGTCTATCAGCAGAAATCCGGTTGCCTCGACCTGGAGGTCACCCAGCATCCTAACTCCAAGGACCTTCCTCTCTACCGAGTCTAGCCAGTCATCTGCTACTACTATGCCCTCAGTACCTGAGAACTCCTTGGGATTCAGACCCATGAAGTCCTTGATCGTCCCCGCTCTCTGTCGTGGCTCTACAGGTGGTGGGACCACGGTACGTTCCTCAGAACGCTCCATGCTCTGGCGGAGTAGGGTAGTCTGCTCCTGATGGGTTGTTAGGAACCCCTGGATCAGAGTGAGCAGTTGGTTCCCGTCGAATGTGACGGAAGCCTGGGTAGGTATAGTGATAGGGGGTGGTGGAAGTATTGGATCCTGCTGGGCCTGTGATGTGGAAGGTGGTGGAGGCATCTGGGTTTGTGGATCTGTGGAGTGGGGGAATGTGGTAGGTGGAGGTGGGGGTGTATCAGTCAACTGGTCAGCTGACTGGATATGGAGTGCGCCATTCTCAGGTGTAACATATTGGGATGAACGAGTAAGCACCATCTAATTACAATAAAAAGGACTTATAAGGACTTGTTTAAAGTAAGCAATCATAGGCAAGAAAATCTAATTATAATAGCAAGCATGTGATGTATTTTCTATGTTGCAATCCTAGCATTCCTCTAGGTGTTCTAAGCGTCATTCTTAATGTTGTCTAATTACCTTAAGTTCCTAATTGCAGGCATGCTTGGTACAATAACGTAACCAAACAATTTAGTCTCGACCCGCATGGGCCACCACTAAAAATATGTCACGACCCGTTATCCAAATTGTTGGGCCGGGCCAAGTTATGTCCAGCCTGCGTTTGAGATAAAACGCAGTAAGCTGTTCTAGAGATAACAAGATAAGACTAAATGTGCTAACAGTTCTATAAGTGAATAAAAGTCATAAATGCTCCAAACACAAAAGTCGACTCATATAGTAAAATGTCCAAAGTACAAGTCTGAAATGTAAAACTGGATACATGTCCAGTTACAAAATACGTAGTCTAATACATGACTACACTAAGTATCCCAAGTGACTACGCAAACTAGGCGAGTTTCCTTGCAGGAACATCCTCGTAAAGCAAAGCCGGGTCCTCGGCAGTATCTCCATAATATGAGTCGCAGAGTAACTCCTCCTCAGTAAGGATACCTACAACGTTATCCTGTCAGGATGGGAGCAAGTACTGATTCTAACAAACTAGCATATGAAACATGGAAATAAACATAGGAGGAATAACTGGAAACATGGCATCACATAATCTATCATGGCAAGGACACATATGTCATAGAGACAGATGTATATGTAATGTTTAAAACTGTAGCAGGTACGTGATCGTCAATAGGTGTACAATGTGCAGGGGCACATGTAAATGAAATATATATACGTACAAGTGTACAAGCATAGGTGTACCTCCGTACAGAAATACGGGATAAAAGCCTACGACGCAGTAACATATAAAATAAAACTTTGCTCGGTACGATAAACGGGGCATGATCACGTACTCTACTATCAGTTTCCCCATAACCCATATTCTAATCATGTGAGAGGTACATAAAGACTGTTCTAAGCATGGTAGTAACTGAAAGTACAACATGTGAAGATTTAACTTGCTACCCCAAGGATCAGCATTTAACATGGTTGGATTTGCAGTTCATTTATGTAACAGTATGTAAAGTTTGTAGAGAGTACTTGCCTCTAGCAAAGCAAAGCAAAGCAAGCTGCGATAAAAGTGCTATAGATGTCTGGTAACTCGTCACTATAGAAATAAATGCATAACTTAGTTTTTACACTAAGCTAAAACACTAAGACACTAATTTGTGAAACACGACTTATGACTGGGCACCTAGCCAAAATGATGACTTTAGCATAGGAGACCAATGTGGGGTGACACACTACTTTAACTAACTTTCTAGGGTCTTTACACTAGTGAGGGGTGAGGTTCAATACGGCTAAAACTCAAAATAGCACAAAAAGTTGCAAGTCGTAATTATTCAATAAATAAATCAAATGAACATTGTGTTCCAACAATTTTTGGGATAGACAAAAAGCTTAATTTTACATAAAATAAAGTCCCAAAATGATCCTTGTTAATTATAAAAATTTATTATAATTTTTCTGGAATTTATTAACCAGTACAAGTATTTTATAAAAATCAGTTTTCCTAAGTACACAGAAAATGCGTTCTGGTTTCATATGCCAAAATAGTGGCAAAACTGCAAATTAAATACTATAAAAATTATACTAAATTAGCTAAATTAACATAGTATCTAAATACTATTTTTTTAGAATTTTAACAGTAATTAAAGTATTTTTAGAAATTCAAAAACAACATTGCACACAATCTGAAATTAAATAATTAATTATCTGCGTATTTTGTCCATGTATATAATTTGAACCAAAGTTCAAATACAGGACCCAAGGCCATGAAGCAAGTCCAATATGACTTATACAGGTCTTGAATGTGTGAAAACATATTTGACCCCAAAAACCCATGCTAGGCTTGGACACCAAATGGTTGCAGTAATTTAAATACACAAAAAAAATAAAGACGTAAAAATACATAATAAATACTAATATTTTAATAGGACAAAATTTTACATAGTAGCCATAAAAATATGACAAGTAATATTTACATAATAATAATTTGCACTAGGTATAATGAATTATGTATATATAAAATGTATATCTACAATATTTATATTTACATAATAATATATAGATATTTACATAATGGATATATACATATATATGTTAAAAATACATACATATATATATATATATATATATATATATATATATATATATATATATATATATATATATATATATATATATATATATATATATATATAAGAAAATACTTAACTATAAAGTATATATATATATATATACAAATATTGTATACACATATATATAATAGTATATATATAATAATATATATACACATGAACATATATACATATATGTACATAAATACATATATATATATATATATATATATATATATATATATATATATATATATATATAATAGTGCTAAATATAAAAAATATATATATACAAAAATACTGCATATATACATATATAATACAGTATATATAATAATACATATATATATATATATATATATATATACAAATACATGTATACATATATATAAATATATAAATAATAAAACAAAAGAAAAACAAAGGAAAAAGAAAAAGAAATAACAGCACAAGGGCTCGAACTCGGACCACTGAGCGCGCGGGGGGGGGGGGAGGGGTTTCCTGACCGGGTCGGGCTGGCCAGGGGTCAGCCCGTGGCTCGTGTTAGGATTAGGTCATTAGTTTATTTTATTTAGGTTTAAGTATTAAATAACAGTAGCTCGAAATATCACTCTGTGTCCTGACAGTTTAGGACACAGAGTCTACGTGTCCGTGCTATGCACGACACGTACGAGCATCAATTCTCGTGTCCAAGCACTGGACTAGGATCCCCGTGTCCTGTCGAACCACATACGTGGATTCGAGACACGGACGACACAAATCAATACTGCCACTTACGTGTCCGGCTAGTCGGGGGGGTTTCGAAGGCCGTGGACGGCGGAGAAGGCGATGGGACGGTGGCGCTCAGGCGGCGATCGTCGCGTCTCAGCGTGGCGAGTCAGTTGAGGGTGGTTAGGGGCGGTGACGTTCGCTGTGGGGGTGGATCGGGGTAGATGGCCGGAGTTAGGGTTTTAGGGAAGAATTAGGGTTGCGGTGGCTTGTGGTTGGGTCGTAGTGGTGGTGGTCGGTCGAGGGGAGTGTGGGGGTTATTTATAGGGGGTCATAGTCGGTCGGGGGCATCGCGCTGGCCGAAAATGGCGGAGAAAAGTGAGTCGGCGGTCATCGTCGGCGTGGCAGTCGTCGGGGGTGGGTAGATTAGGGTTTACAATTAGGCCCCCGTAGTTTAGAAAATTGCACACAGGCCCTATCAGTAGGTAAATGCAAATAAGAATTTTCATTCCGAAATTAAAACATTGAGTAATTGCAAACTGATATTGTAACAATTTAATAAATTGCAGTTTACTATAAAAACAATTCTAATTATTACAAAATGAAATTAAAACATTTTAATTAATTACAAAATGATATTTTAGTATTTAAAACTCATTTAAAATTCATTTAAAAATTATAGAAAAATTCTTAAAAATCATAATAAATATTTTAAAGCTAAATATGACATTAATAATTAATTAACACTAATTAAATAAATTTTGAAAAATAGGGGCTCACACCAAGCACCATCTTGTTGTTGTCCCAATGATTGTATCATATTTTTTTAATATGACAAATCGATTGAGTTTAGCATTATATTATCACTAATATTTATGCAATCAATATAGTATTTTTATTTATACTTATACTTTTAGTGGTATATGCTTATTGTTTTACAAATTAGTGATATGAACTTTTATTATATCTATCTTAAATTTAACCGGGTTGTCATATACAAAAAGAGGGAGATTGTTAGCCTAATGATCTAACTATATATTTTTATTTTGGTTATTCGATTGGGTTTAATATTATAATATCAATAATATTTATTCTATCACTATAGTATTTATACTTAAACTTAGCATAGTCCAAATGAGCATCAAGTTTATCATACTTGCTACAATGTATATTATTTTGTTCGTCTAACATGTATTTACAAAAGAGCAATAAGTAAGATCAACATGGACATATGTAATAAAGAAATCATGATGGGCCAAAGACGATGACATCTCACAAGATTTCTCTAAACCACCCAACGACATCTCCGGGGCTACGCACTCGGGGGTTCAGATTTCACAATCTGGGTATCTTTGGACAACTGCCGTCAAAGAAGAACGTCATCATCTATCGAGAGAAGAAGCTAATCCAAGCCATCATCATTTCAAGACTCTGAAGAAGCTTGTACCTGCTATAGTATATCTATAGTCTGTAATGAGTCTTAACAATAATTGTAAATACAAGAAATGGATGACAAAATCGAAAGCTAGGGTAGAAAATAACCTAAGATCACTTCTGGACAGACAAGCGGAAGATCCGACGGATCTCTACGAAAATCCAAAGGATAATCCGAATGGACTATATAAAACCTTCTATGAGCTATCGGATTATCCGACGGTAGTTCGCAAAAATTTGACGGATAATTCAAACTATTACTGTTTGAATTCCAAAGGCAGGATCATGTCCCATCAATGATTCCAACTACTATATTTGTAGTCATTGCATAGTGCTGGTGGAAGATCCAACGGTATTTCGTAGAATACTGACAGATCTTCATTTAGCTGACAAAAAGTTACAATTCTGCTTTCTTTTGCTTTGGTTATAAATAGCCTTGAACCCTTTCATTTAAGGTTGATGCTTACGGTGGCATCTCACAAGATTTCTCTGAACTGCCCAACGACATCTTCGGGGCCATGCATTTGGGGTTTAGATTTCACAATCTGGGTATCTTTGGACAGCTGTGGTAAAGAAGAAAGCCATCATCTATCAAGAGAAAAAACTAATCCAATCCATCATCATTTCAAGACTCTGAAGAAGCCTGTACCTGCTATAGTATATCTATATTCTGTAATGAGAGTCTTAGGAATAATTGTAAATACAAGAAATGGATGGCAAAAACGAAAGTTAGGATAGAAAATAACCCAGGATCACTTCTGAATGGACCACATAAAACCTTCAATGAGCCATCGGATTATCCAATGGAAGTCCGAGAACAGTTTTTGGACTTCGAATTTAGGAATTTTCTTGATCTTTCAAGGATTTTCACCAGTAATATAGGACAAACTAAGACAAACCACTTGAAGGGATTTGTAGTGGATCCACTCGGCTACGCATAGAAATTCAAAAATTGAAAATTCATTAAGCGATGAAGGGGAATTATGTCGTAGAAGTTGGTACCTCGCAAGGAATTTCGGAAACAACAGTCCTTTGTTTCCTGTGGGTTTGGCGACCTACGGCGGTCCGACCGTCGTGATAGGCGGCGTAGAGGGTCGGGATGGCGAAGGATGATGCGCGATAGGTTGCTGGTTGACTGAGATGACTCTAGGATAATCATGACATGTTTTGAGAAAATTATAATGCCGATATCGATTTTTTTCCTCAAGATTTAAATCCTAATTTCTAATCGAATTTAAATTTGATTTGAATAGGATTCGATGTAATCCTATGGAGATTTGGATTTGAATCACACAGGAAAATCTGTGGGAAGATTTTCGATTCGGGTTGTTTTTTATTTAATTTCAACGAAGAACATAGTTCTTCTCTATTGGGTTGCCTGGGTTAGAGTATTTTGCGAGTAACTGAATGTATCGTGAGATATTCATTTGTTTTTTCCCTAAAGAACCCTTTGATTTGGCCAAAAAAAATCCAAAAAATATATTAAATAACCTAAATTTTTCCAACAAAATCCTATATTTTTTTTTTTACATTTATAGATAGTGTCATATATTCATACTCTCTAATATATTAAAATATTATAAAAAAATATTCTTCTTCGCTACAATTCATATATATATATATATATATATATATATATATATATATATATATATATATATATATATATATATATATATATATATATATTTATATATATATATATATAGCTCATTTAGGTACACACTTATGATGAAAATAAATTATATTTACATATATACAAATAGTATATTATATATACTATATATACCCATTAAATATATATGTATATACATGTATGTATTGATATACTATGAATATATAATTAAAACCCTATGTACATATACTATATGTATACCCAATGAAATATATATATAGCTCATTTAGGTACACACTTATGAAGAAAATAAATTATATTTGCATAATATACAAATAGTATATTATATATACTATATATACATATATATATATATATATATATATATATATATATATATATATATATATATATATATATATATATACCCATTAAGGTACACACTTATGCGAAAATAAATTTTATATATATATATATATATATATATATATATATATATATATATATATATATATATATATATATATATATATATAGCTCATTTAGGTACACACTTATGACGAAAATAAATTATATTTACATAATATACAAATAGTATATTATATATACTATATATATACCCATTAAAAATATATGTATATACATGTATGTATTGATATACTATGAATATATAATTAAAACCCTATGTACATATACTATATGTGTGTATATATATATATATATATATATATATATATATATATATATATATATATATATATATATATATATATACATATACTAAAAAAAAAAAATATATATATATATATATATATATATATATATATATATATATATATATATATATATATATATATATATATATAGCTCATTTAGGTACACACTTATGAAGAAAATAAATTATATTTGCATAATATACAAATAGTATATTATATATACTATATATATACCCATTAAAAATATATGTATATACATGTATGTATTGATATACTATGAATATATATTAAAACTTTATGTACATATACTATATGTATACCCAATATATACCAAAATTCTAATAAAAATAATAAAATAATATAGAGTAAAATCATATGGTCATTATCATTTATTTATGCAAATTTATATTTAAGAACATAAAAATGAATAACATAAATTTTTTTATAGCAAAAATCAGGGGGTTTATACCCAAGAATGCATCTCGTGCATAAGATGAGCGCTCGAGCGCCACGCGACGATGCTGACATGCTAAGTGCGCCAACAAAGTACTACTTTGCACCCTTAAGTCCGAGTCCGAGTCTCTATGCCCTTTGGGCTTAGCTCATAAGGGAATTTTTCTATAAGCATGACAAAAAGCATAAATGCTTTCTTTGTAGAGTTAATCCTTTTTCTCCTAGAAAAAACCCATATGGCACCCACATGTGCCCCACCATATCCCATATGCATACCTCAACGCAAGCAAAGCATTATATTGAAATACACACTTGGTGGTGTAGCCGATATTGGACTATTCTCACTAGTCCAAAGGCAAAAATACCAGCAATCCTCAACATATTTAATATATACGGGTTAAGTATTCCCCATAGTGACTATCCATCATGCATTAGGATAGATGTCGTTTCAACTTGAATCTTCCTGCATGGATCAAATAGCAGTACGATACAAGAATGGACTAAGCCTTGAATTCTGCACTATAGCGACAATTTTTCACTCACATAATGACATCAACGGTGCTTTTCTTGCACATTAAAGGCCCTGTGCCCGCATGGTTTCGGTGTATATATATTGGGTGTCTACAAGTTTACCTTCAAGAGATGGCCTGTATCTCTATCCAAACATTCTACGTAAGTTCTCTTAAAGAGTCATGGCATGAAGCCTTTCACTTTCTTACGGTACTACGCTGTTATGACATGGACCAAAGCTGAGGCTACACCTCATTGTTGTGTCATTCCACTGTAGCATGAGGTCCCAGCCTCTTTGTAGTGCCATACTGCCCAGTATAAAGCCCCGCGCTTCCTTGCGGTATAACGCTGTTGTGACATGGCTCATGTAGCTGAGGCTTTACCCTCTCTTAGGTACCTCTTGTTGGTGTCACACCACTGTGAGGTCACCGGCCTCATTGTAGTGCTGCCTACTACTCTTCATTTTACAACATTAGGTCACCTGCCTATGTACGGTGCTACACCACCGTGACATGGCCCGAAGCCACATAATACTTCTTGGTGGTGTCATCCCACTATAGCATGGAGTACTACACTCCTTTGTAGTGCTACACAACCCATGCTTCCTGTAAAGCACGTCGGGCATTCAAAATGCCCGAGAACTCATTAAGAGGTCTAAGCCATCCTCCTACAAGACTTGTTCTATATAAAGAACTAGTAGACAACAGTTGTTCTGGGTCCGTAAACCCTCAATGTCTTAAAGAACTACCCACTATTTCTGATATTCTCCAAGTCAATGGTCCTTCATTGAACCAAAAGCTAAATGCCTAGTAGATTTTTCTTTAAACTAATAGCATAAAACTTTATGGTAGGATTGTAAAGACAAAATATCAGAATGCCTTCAAGCCTATTTTTCTTGCTGTGTCCTTGACCAGCTGGCGCATGAGACCTTTGGTGAAGGGATCTGCCAGATTCTTCTAGCTTCGAACAACATCTACGATAATAACTCCTCTTTTGAAAAGATCATTCACCACTATGTGCCTTAGTCACACAGTCCTCTTCTTGGACAGCTATATGAAATCTTAGGGAAAGACTTGATTTGTTATCTCATGTCTGCTTTCGTGAAAAAAGACCAATTGAAGGGGAGGTGAAGACATCATTTGATGCCACTTCTGCAGTCGCCTAGTTATCGTAGTATATTGGTATAGCCGGAATATGCGCACCAACCAATAGAAGATCATACATGAGCTCCCGAAGCATTTTTGCATCACATGCTGCAACCGTCAGTGCATAAAACTCAGGTTCCATTGAAGAATAAGATACCATAGTCTGCTTCTTTGACTTCAACGATATAACAGCTCCACCTATGGAGAAGACGTATTCTTCTGTGGACCTTTCACTCTCTGCTTCCAAGCACCATCTTATTGTTGGCCCAATGATTGTATCTTATTTTTTAATATGATAAATTGATTGAGTTTAGCATTATATTATCACTAATATATATGCAATCAATAAAGCATTTTTTATTTATACTTATACCTTTAGTAATATATGCTTATTGTTTTATATATTAGTGATATGAGCTTCTATTATATCTATCTTACATTTAACCGGGTTGTCATAATAAAAAAAGAGGGAGATTATTAGCCCAATGATCTAACTATATTTTTTATTGTGGTTATTCGATTGGATTTAATATTATGATATCACTAATATTTATGCTATCACTATATTATTTATACTTAAACTTAGCATAGTCCAAATGAGAATCAAATTTATCATACTTGCTATAATGTATATTGCTTTGTTCGTCTAACATGTTTTTACCAAAGTGCAATAAGTAAGATCAATATGGACATATGCAATAAAGAAATCATGATGGGCTAAAGACGACGACATCTCACAAGATTTCTTTCAACCGCCCAACGACATCTCCAGGGCCACGCATTTAGGGGTTATATTTCATAATCTGGATATATTTGGACAGTTGTCGTCAAAGAAGAATGTCATTATCTATCAAGAGAAGAAGCTAATCCAAGCCATCATCATTTCAAGACTCTGAAGAAGTCTGTACCTACTATAATATATATAGTCTGTAATGAGTCTTAGGAATAATTGTAAATATAAGAAATGGATGACAACATCGAAAGCTAGGGTAGAAAATCCCAAGATCACTTCTGGGCAGACAAGCGAAAGATATGACGGATATCCGCGAAACTCCGAAGGGTGATCCGAATGGACTACATAATACCTTCTATCTATGAGCTGTCGGATTATCCGACGAAAGTCCGCGAAAATCTGACGGATAATTCAAATTATTACCGTTTGGATTCCAAAGGTGTCCCATCAATGATCCTAACGACTATATTTGTAATCGTTGCATAATGTAGGCGAAAGATCCGACGGTATTTCGCAGATTACCGACGAATCTTCCTTTAGCTGACAAAAAGTTGCAATTGTTCTTTCTTTTGCTTTGGTTATAAGTAGCCTTGAACCCCTTCATTTAAGGTTGATGCTTTGAGGCTACAAATTTCCTATCTACCAAAGCTTATCTACAAACAACTCTACCAAAGCTTTTACTTGCTTATCCACAAATTGTGTTAGAGTATTTATGAGTTGTAAAAATGAGATCTTCATCTTTGTTGTAAGAAGATCAAAACCATCTTGTAAAGAGGTTAAAGTGTATAAGCCTTCGGATCAAAGCTTGTGTGAAGTCAGAGAGTCTTCGGATCAAATCTCTCATGTATTAAAGTCGAAGAACCTTTGGATCAAAGCTCTTGTGTAAGAAGTTGGTGAGCCTTCGGATCAAAGCTCATATTGTACTATTTTGATAATAGTGGATTAAAGCCGAAGAGAGGTCCGGGACTGGAGTGCCCCTACTAGGATACATCGGGTGTCGGCATTTTTTTTCCTTCTTCTCTTGCACTATTAATATTTAAATTGCCCATTATAAATCTTAATGTGCCTGATTAGTAAGCTTGACCTTATTCACCCCCCTCTAGGGTGCTTTCAATTGGTATCAGAGTAAGGACTCTATTGTTAGGCTTAACATCCTTAAAGTAGATCCTTATTTTCTACGACATCGTATTCCTTCTCCGATAAAAAGGGTTATATTTCTAGTAGCATAGACAATCATGTTTCTTCTAAATGCAGGAAATACTCCAAGTGGAAAGCTATGGCTAATCAATCCTTAGAGATTCTTGATGACCTTCATTCTACAAATGAAGAACTTTCGAAAAAGTTTGTTCATTTAGAAGAAGCAAACGAGTTTTTTGAGATATGAAAACAATGATTTATTATCTAGACCTGATCCTTAAAACTCATCTTGTAGTTTTTTCAAAGAGTTTGAATGAGGATTTAATTTTGAAAATCAAATCTCTTTCCTCCTCTATAGAAGATCTCAAGAGGCAATCACATGAGTTTATATTTTTGCATGATTGTTCTATTGATGCTTTAAAGAAACAAAATGGTGTTTTCATCTCTAAAATTGCTTCCTTCGAAAGAGAATGTTTCAATATAAAAAGCCCAAAGGACTGAAACTTTTGTATTAATAGTAAAGAAGAAAAGAGTAAAACATGAAACCTAAACATGAATTCCGAGTACAATAGATCTGGGGATTTGGGCAATGGAAGTTAAGTCTCCTTCGACTTCTTTACTCCGTTGACGATCCGATGTGAAGGTTGATGATGCTTGTTTATTGGTGAATTTCTGACAACAAAAGGGGCTCTATCACTGAAGCTCTCTCTGGAAAGTCACAGCTTACGTAGCTTCTATTGCGTATGTATCCCCTCTCTAAGTGGGTGTGGTGTGTCCCTTGCGAGGAAGACACTGTCCTTTATTTATAGTTTTTCTTCACTGGAACTGTCATGCCCCAGTCCCAAAATATGTAGAACTAGGATACGAAAATATGCTAGCTATATATTTAACCAGAATCTAGTCTGACTCAAATATGTATAAGCTATGTAATTCATAAGAGGTGTCCATGTAATAATGATAACATCATCCACAATACTAACCATGCTATGAACTAAGAAAGAAAATAACTACGGAAGAACAGAACAAATGGCATCAACTAACTATACCTGAAGATCCCGAAGATGTAGTTCCCACTATGCTTATACCAGATCTCAGCAACAACCTGGAGAGATCACTAGGTACTTAGAAGTGACGTAGCAAGATACATAATATACATGCCAATTGTAACAGTAAATAACATGCAAAAAGAGAGAAAAGTAAAATATGTAACAATCAATAAACCAAGCATCATGGAATGCTCCTGGTATGGACAATCTCAATACTGTAACACCATAGGATGCTCTCGATCTCGAGACAAAAGATAAGTCTCTACTACCGTAATGCCATGGGACACTCCCGGTCCTAGAAAGGGAATAATAAGTCAATAACAAGTCTCTATACCATAATGCCATGGGACGCTCCCAGTCCTAGAGATAAAAAAAGGCCAATGTCTAACAATCGATCTCCACTACGGGTCAATTCAAGTCGGGTCAATTCAAGTCAAACACAAGGGCGAAGGTAGAAGACTAATCAATATCATCATAATACTCACATGAAACAAACAGTAACACATGAAGAACTAATAAGGAACGTGTAATGCCATGGGATGCACCTAGTCCTAGAGATAACAAAGGCCAATGTCTAACAATCGATCTCTGATCTCTACTACGGGTCAACTCAAGTCAAACTCAAGGGCGAATATAGAAGACTAATCAATATCGTCATAATACTCACATGAAACAAACAGTAACACATGAAGAACTAATAAGGAACGTTTACGTAAAATAAGAAAATAGCAATAACATAAACATAAGCAGTAGGTAACCAAGTATAACTGAAAAGAAATAGGAGTATAGAAATGCATGAAAGTACTGTACAATTTGGCAAGGTTGTACTTGCTTGGAGTTTGTCCAATCTGTGTTAAGACTGTATGTAACCTCCGTTAATCGATTTCTTGGATTTTTCAAATTTTTTGTATATTCTTAAATCTCTAAAATTTTCAGAATCCTTGAAATCGTGCAATTCTAATTTCGAGAAATATTTTTCGATCGTGATTGCTATCGGTACTTGTTTGTCATTGGTTTGTAAATACTACCTTTTTGAGATGTTTACGCTAATTGAAATTTTGTTCGCTTCGAGAAAAGATATAAATTATAAATATTTATTTTCTTATAAAAGAATATTAATAAGATTAAGTTTTGAAATAAAATATATTATTATTAAATATTTAGTTTAATGATTTTTATTTAATCAGATGCTTATTCGTTTTTTCCCTCGCGTCGGGTTAGGACCAATATCGGTCCTAACGTTAGCCTACCAAGCCTAGGCTTGGATTGTGGGCTACGGCTTTGTTGTTTGATAGCTAAATTATAATTAGCTAGCAATTAGTAGTACTAGTAACTAATTAATTAATTTATAACAAATATTTATTAGTGCTAATTAACCAACAGATGGAAATAATGCTAGGGTTAGCAGTTAGGTTAGTAGTTAGCATTTTCACTAAATCCCTAAATTTTTATTACATATACATTTTGCTATTACGGTTTTTTCCTTCCCCTATAAATAGGCTCACCTCCCAAGACTTTACACTAAAATTCCTAAACTTATTTCCTCCTGTAGCTGCCAGTCCAAATAGTCCCTGCATCTTTCTCGACCGCCATACTCTTGCAGCAACATCTAGCTCAAACCACACACCATAACCACCCCAGCAAATACGAAGAAGAAGAAGAGCAATACCACCCCTGGCTGATAAACACCACCACCATCAGTATTGTCGAACCCCCTGGCCGAGCTCCGATCACCAACATCACTGCCATTCAACGACCCTCCGGCCGACTCCCCGACTCCATAGCAAACACCACCACCACCACATCATCAGAGATAGAGAGTGTGTGTGGGATGTCTCACATGCCGTCGACCCCGGCGAGAAGACCGCGACTACGGTCGCTTCCATGGACGCGCCCTGGACTGGAGCGCCATGCTAGCCGCGACCACCGCCCAGATCCAATTCCCCACCACCATGCCGCCATCTCTGAGTGCTTCCCGACCTCTTCGCTTCGTTGATGCTCGATCCCGCACCACTACCCCACCGGCGCTGCTCTTCCGCCGCCGTTGAGTGTTCCGCCAGATCTATGACGAGCGCCGGCCAGATCCAGCCGTCGTGCTTAGATCGGCCGCCTCCTTTAGTTCTTTGAGGTTCGGCCCTGGTAGCCGTGTGATAGCCACCTAATAAAATATTGCTTTTATTGTCTATTTCTCTATAATTTTTTTAAAAAAAGTGTTATGCTCTAAATTTTTCAAAATATAATATTATTATTAATAATTGATAACCACAAGAACAATAATAAATATTATATATATATAAACACATATATTTTGCATTTTGACCCAAGGTAAAATTTTGTAATTTCATAATTTACTTACCAACTCATTTGGCTAGGTGTCACCATGGGAGCATAGGTGGCATTCACTAGAACATGTGGTACTTAGAGATGCCACATGCATTATTTGCATGAGGAGGGGCTCTTTTCATGAGCCATCTCACCATTGCCTTCATTCCTTTTCTTCTCCCCTTCCTCCACACACACACACACACAAACACATACAAACCCCTCTCTTCCTCCTCCCTACTCCTATTTCTACTGCTGATGCTGAGATTGCTACTGCTGCTGCTGCCATTGTTGTTGCGACTGCTGCAGCCGCTCCCGTCGTCGGCCACCACCGCCGCTGCTGCCGGCCCCCCCTGAGCACCACCAATTTCTTTTCCTCCTCTTCCACTTTCTAAAAACTGAGGTAATATCCCTCATTCCCTCCCCTTTCTATTTCAATTTCAAATCTAGGTTAGAATTTGATTATATATATATCTCAAATTTTGACCTAGGTCATGAATTAGGGAAAAGTTGGGAAAGTATACACAATACCTAGGTCACATCAAACAAAGGCAAGTCCTCTTTCCCTCTTCTTCTTAAAAATTGTTTAAAAATCGATTTCCTAATTTTCTTGAATTAATATGGTTAGTACTCATTTCTAGAATTTATGAAAGTTTATGATAAATCCAATTTTGTGTAAGAACATAATATGGATATAAGTATTAGACAATTGAAAGAAATTCATTTATGGACATAATTGTCATGTATGTAAAATTGAACACAATGAGTGGGACACAACTTATGGACACTTCGACTCTACTCATATGTGTGTGTGTGTGTGTGTATAATGTACAAACCATGAATTATATACGTACATGGATATATATATATATATATATATATATATATATATA
This sequence comes from Iris pallida, assembly GCA_029216955.1. Taxonomy (NCBI): domain Eukaryota; kingdom Viridiplantae; phylum Streptophyta; class Magnoliopsida; order Asparagales; family Iridaceae; genus Iris; species Iris pallida. The sequence continues at coordinate 21,681,787 of JANAVB010023995.1, forward strand.
TATATATATATATATATATATTATATATTTTTATATATATTTTTTAATATATTTATATATATATATATATACATTAAGATGGACATTTATAAATCTTGGCACAACCTATGGACATGACTGATATACTCTATAGGATCAAAGCTTTTACATATGGGATTATTATGTCTCTAGTGTGATATATTATATATATATATATATATATATATATATATATATATATATATATATATATATATATATATATATATATATGATTAATTTTGAATGTGTAGGATCAATAAAACTTTTATTCAACATAAATATCAATTCTGTCCACTTTGCAAAATATACCAAATTGACATATATTGACATGATTAATTAGTTAAATTGAGTATTTACAAGTTCCTATATATCAAAGTAACCCTACATCTATCAAATTTCAATTTTTAAACTTCTTTTCCATACCTAAGAAGCTGAAATGTGAGTATATGTAGCAAGTAGGGATTAAGTTAAAAATTTAGATTTAAATTGGTATATAATTAATACCAAGCCAATATTACAAAGGTTATAAATTTTTTTTGTATATCATGACATTTGGAAGTAAGATTTTGATATCACGTGTGCTACTAATAATTCTGTTTTGAACTTGGATAATATTTAGCAAACTGCAATAACCCAAGAAAATTGCTTACTCGCTTAAATTGTTTGCCAAGGTAAGAAAACTTTAAACTGCACTCTATATAATGTTGCGTGAGTTTTCGGTGTTGAAAGTTGCTCCACCGAAGGGTCGACATACCCAAGATTTAAATATATATATATAATGTCTATTGTGAAAATTTTGGGCTCCAAAATACAAAGGAGACTCTGCCAAAATTTTTGAGAAATTCCAGAGTTAGCCATTTTGGAAATTCGAAATGGTTAAACCCTAGTTTCAAAATTTTATCAAATTTCCTAATACAAACATAACCTTGAAATCCTTGAAAGTGTTGCCTTAGGCGCACAAATTCTAGTTGACATTTTATTTCCGCTAAGATGGAATCTTCTACTTAACTTTATTCTCATTTAATGTTTGTTCCTATCACACGAAAAGCGAGATACAAAATTGGAATGTACTTTAAACTAAGTAACATTTTGGTTAGAATTGCATTAGGATGGGAGAGAAACGCTTGGATCACACCTTCGAATTCTTTACAATAATTATATATTAAAAACTGATCAGTTCCTGTTATCGGCATTCGTACGGCCATACGATGTTCGAGGTGAGGCTTAGCTCACTTTCATGTTTTCTGTTTTCTATTGGATTCCGAATCCCGAATTCGGCCCTGTAATATCCAATGTAGCCTGATTCCGATATTCTTGAAATTTTTTAATTCATACGACAATTGTTATAACACTTGATTCTGATAACTCGAAAAATAACTCATGTGTTATCCTAATTATATCACATTATTATGTGATCCTGATACTAATATGACAGATAAATCTAAGCACCGCCCATTAAGTATAAATCTGATCCCGGGTAAATAGAATTATTGTTGAGATAATAGAAGTTGTGTGATCCAGGAACGTTTCTCTAAATATTGCATTTGCATATAAGATTTGTCTGAGGTTTACACATTTATACCTGACACCTGAATTCTTTTGAGAAAAGATTCTAATATTATAAGAAAATTCTTATCAGTAAATTTAATTTTAAAATTATCCTTTCCTCCAATTCAATTTTGATAATTTTATCATCTTACTTTACCCACTTTACTCCTTTGACTGAGGGCTTGCTCGTCGTATTGATGACCTAGTATTGTTCACTAGATTTGTAGACATACTTCCAAGGAACTGCTACGACAAGTTGAAAGGAAGCTGGAGAACAAGAACAAAATTTTACTTTTGAAGACAATTATGTTGGAATCATAATACTCTCTATTTTATTAATTCAGGTATACTTTTATATTATAAATTAGGTTAATTGTTACACTGGGTAGAGTAGTTCATTTTCCTATTTATAGCTTAGAATGTCACTTGTAGAATAATATTGATTTTATTATACAAGATTATGACCTATGATAACCTATCCTAGAACCCTACGGACGACAATCGCGAATGTGGGTACTGGAGTATTCATATGTCGCGTAGCCTGGGAATGTTGTTACGTACTCGGCTCGCCGTATTTTGGGAGCGGGGCGTGACACGTCTTTTTAGTGGTGGCCTATGCAGGTCTCGAAAAATTGAAAACCTAGGATAGGATTGAGGCCAAGCTTTTGAGTAGACCTATATAGGTTAAGCTATAGAACCTAAGATACGTTCTTAGGAAAAGTCTACAAAGAATCGTAGGTTGGGAAATACTCTACAAGTTTCATCCCTCGACTGTGTTTCATTCTGTTTATCCTATAGATCCTTACCTAATGAATATCCTATCGTAATGGATATCCTATCGTGATTCTATATAGTTAAGAATCCTGACTCAAGATTGCTATTAAAGGAATATATAATATTCAGGAAATCATGGGTAGTATAAGGATAGATATGGCTCGAAAATATAGGTCGAATAATTTGTAGAGAATTAGACAAATATTCTTATTAGAGTGGTCTAGTGAAGGATTGCAGAAAGTTCTTAAGGGTCTTGAACCTTGTACCCTTAGTAAACCTGGGGTTAGATTTATCTAGATATTATATAGATTGGGATAGTAAGGGAATAAGGACTACCTAGCCAATAGACCAATAATGATGTAAGACTTTATTTAGAGTGAGTGTAGTATGTTTTCTAGGATTAACATATATATAAATATACCTTGGAAGAATTATTGGGTAAGTTAGTACTAATAGTATCTTGCTTAAGGTATCGGCATAAAATATGTTACATATAATATAGTATATAGATAGCAAACTGAGTGTAGTATGACTCATCGGTATCTTGATCTTACCAATTCTTAAATCATGATTCGCCCCTTGTCAGATTTCATTCTCTATTTTCACAAATTCCCAACTTCCCTGAAATTTCTTAATCTCCTTGTTTTATCTATATTTCATTGATTTAGAATCTTGAATTATATTCTTGTTTCTCCATCTAATTTTATTTTTCAGCAGTATCCCCGATCCCAGTAATTGTCCTCCACCTAAATACTCATGTATGCATTACTCATTGATTTTTTATTGGAATTTTTTTGAAACATTATTTGATTGGATCTGTAATTGAATTTTATTTGTGTCAAGAATCCGAAAATTCTTCAAATGAATCGTGAAAAGAGAAGCTGTTGCAGCCATCCGGACTGGCGAGGCACTACATTCTCAAAACATGGTTCTAAGTAAGATTTCAAAAATCTAGACAATATTTTCGTAATTGGTGTTCATGCTTGATATTCAAAAATCAATTTTGTTTATCTCAGTTTGGATTTGAAAACTATTGACGTGAATATTTAAAGTGACATTCGGTATTTTTGATAAAATAGATATAAGAGATTTCATTACTAATTTTGTCAAAAGATTTTATATTATGATATTATATAGTACTTTGACACTTAAAAAATGATTTTAAGTACTGGTTCTTGAGTATCTTTTGAATTCCTAAGGATATCCTAACATGTAAGGCTACTTCAAAAATCATAATTCCTACTTATTCTATGGCTATCAAGGAAGAGGTAGCAAATTCTGATAATAAAATGGTATCTTGATTGCAGCCATATGCGCAATGACGAGGCACAAGATTACTTATCACGTTAGAAAACTAGAAATGAGGAATATGACTTTGACTCTGTAGAACACACGGTTATGGTGTCTGACAATTTTATTTGACTATATGAAATTTCGAGAATCTTGATAATTTCAAATATCTTTGAATTGTCCTTATTTTCGTAAATCTTTTGCTAAGTATGTTTCAAAATATTTTATTTATTAATACTTCATCTCTGTAAGGTGGGTAGCATATCTTGTTTTTACCTATAATTGATTTGAAAAGCTTATCTTTAAATTTAAATTTCGAGAACGAAAATTTTCTAAGGTGGATAGAGTGTAATAGCCACCAAATAAAATATTGCTTTTATTGTCTATTTCTCTATAATTTTTTTAAAAAGTGTTATGCTCTAAAATTTTCAAAATATAATATTATTAATAATAATTGATAACCACAATAACAATAATAAATATTTTATATATATATATATATATATATATATATATATATATATTTTTATATATATATATATATATATATATATATATATATATATATATATATATATATATATATATATATATATATATATATATATATAAACACATATATTTTGCATTTTGACCCAAGGTAAAATTTTGCAATTTCATAATTTACTTACCAACTCATTTGGCAACGTGTCACCATGGGAGCATAGGTGGCATTCACTAGAGACGTGTGGCACTTAGAGATGCCACATGCATTATTTGCATGAAGAGGGGCTCGTTTCATGAGCCATCTCACCATTCCCTTAATTTCTTTTCTTCTCCCCTTCGTTCACACTCACACACACAAACCCCTCTCTCCCTCCTCCCTACTTCCATTGCTACTGCTGCTGCTGAGATTGCTACTGCTGCTGCTGCCATTGTTGCTGCGACTGCTGCAGCCGCTCCCGCCGCCGGCCACCACTGCCGCTGACCGCCACCGCCGTCGGCCACGCCGCACGCCCGTCGCCGGACACCACCCAAGCACCACTAATTTCTTCTCCTCCTCTTCTACTTTCTAAAAACCTAGGTAATATCCCTCATTCCCTCCCTTTTCTATTTCAATTTCAAATTTAGGTTAGAATTTGATTATATATATCAAATTTTGATCTAGGTCATGAATTAGGGAAAAGTTGGGAAAGTATGGAACATCCAGTGTAGCGTCAAGCAGATTCACGAGTTATACGGTTTCTAAAAACAACTTAGAGTCAACTGATTTCAACAGCGAAACAATTGAGGGTCAAAGAGATTCGTTCACGGTTCAAAGGATGGAACCGCTCTGATACCAACTTGTCACGCCCGACCCGTGATATCGCTCATCCTCGCTAGATTTTACCTAAATTATTGTCACGACCCGATCCCAATATTCTGGGTCTAGTCGGATCATGCCCAGCCTGCACCGTGGTGAGACGGCGACAGTAAGCTGTTCCATTGCAGGTATTCACAACAACACAAGTACATTTGTCACAACTGTTCTATTCGGAATTGAAACTTTATTTGATAAAATATTCAAAAATACAACTGGAAGGGAAATGCTGAAAATAAAACTACAAACTCCAAATAAAAGAAAAATGCAGAAAAAGGGAAACTATCTAAGCATCAGGTTCAGTAGTCCCAGGATCGACGTCCTCCAAAGACGGCTCCGGTACCGTCGCAAGGTAGAGAACCGGATCATAATAGCTATTATAGTATAGCTCATCATCCACAGTGTTACCTAAAATGTTGTCTCCAGTCAGGAGGGAGCAAAGTACAATTTATGCTAATTAAACAGTTAAATAAGAAATAGAATCATGCAGTTCTAAACAGTTTTAAAATAGGTTTGTTACAGTAGAAATCAGTGATTTGAATAGGTAATGACATATGACCGGCTTGGGTTTGTTACAGTTGGATAAGGGATTTTGTTACAGTATGGTCATAATCATTACGCTATTCCCCAGTTCCCCGCTATTCTCCAGTCCCCAGTAGTTACAGTACAGTACTCTCGGTGAGAGTTTCGTGTTTGAGTCGTGGTTTAGACATGCAGTAAAACGATTAATTAAATAACTGTAAACTAACACAAACTATACTTGCCTCAGGAAAATGACTGGAGAGATGAGTTGGTACCGAGGAGGAACGTCAGGTGTATCTTCGAGTTCCTACAGTTGAGAACTCGACTTAGAACCTTGAATAACCAGGCTAAGTGTGCTAGTTGCAATCTCTAGTAGTCATGTCCTAGTCGGGTTTTAAGTTGTATTAAACTACAGCTAACGATTACGTCGCAACTATGTGCGTTGATTAAGCCGGTTAATTGGATTATTTGGAAATAACACAAGAATCAATTTAACTTTGGAAAACTTTGTGTTTTCGTAATATATTTATAAAAATACAGTTTCTTTTAGTGATAAATCGTGAACTAGTTATTTACTAATATTTTATCCATTTTAATTAATTCTTAATTAATCAGTAAATTTACGCTCTAACTACGATTATGCGTCTAATCATAAACCACCCAAATTCAGATCCACCAGAAAATAAAATAAAAACTACGGTACACAATACAAGGGCACAGCTAATCATCCTAGGGTGGGCTTATGCCCTGTACAATTTTCTTTTACATCAAAATAAGAGAAAAATGACTTAATTAATAAATAAAGAGCAGTAATTAAATAACTATAATAAATAGCTTAAATATTAATTAAAATAATTAAAAAGAAAGCTAAGAGTCTCAGACTCGGTCCATTCCTTAAAATTCGGCTAATACCACAACGTCCGGTCGGACCGGTGCGTTTGCATTTCGCCGGGGCCCACAGACCGGTACGGTCGTCGCCCGAAAAATCAGTTTAAAATTCATTTCCGAAAACCAATTTTGAAATCAATTAAATATAGTTTTGTAAAAATTTGGGCAGCACTTCCTCTATTTCGGGAAAAACCCAAAACTAGGAAATGCGCCACGGAAAACCTGCAATTATTCCAACCCAATAATAATCCCGAAAATATAACCACCGAGTAATTTCCAACCAAAATAATAATCCCGAAAATATAACCACCGAATAATTTCCAACCACCAGAACCTTCCCGAAATACCCGGGATTTTCGCAATCAAACCACAACATAAAAATCTCAGCACCCATATCACAAAAATCTCGCAAACCAACCACACCAAAAGCTAACGTAGCTAACCGAATCTACTACGTAGCTAACCGGATTTCCCAAAGGGAAACCAGGGACCGATATCATCACAGACTACCAATGAAAAGCAACGGGACAGAGAATTATACCTCGGGTGCTCGGCTAGAGCTCTCAGATGATATAATAAAAAGAATAAATCCAGCAGCGACGTTGCCGAAATAATGCTGGATCCAACGTCGTCGACGACGACGTCAATGAACTCAGAATTAGGCACAGTAGAACCAACAACAGGGACTCGCCAAAAGGGCAGCGCTGTCGGGAAAACGTTGGCGCGAAGGGGCGCGCCGGACGGAGTGCTGTCGGCGGGAAGCGCCAAAGTCAGCGCTGGTTGCCGGGCTGTCAGCGGCTAGGGCTAGGGTCGCCGGAGTTGGCGACGGAAAGGCCGCGCGGGGAGCGATCGGACCCGCGGGAGAGGGCGCGGACGGCCGCGGATCTGGACGGCGGGGAGAGCGCCGGAGATAGCGCGAGGCGAAGAGGGGCGCTCGCAGGGCCGGCTGGGTCGGCGCTTGGCCGGACTGTCGGCGGCTAGGGCGGCGCGCGAGGGCCACGCGGTCGCCGGAGTAGGCCGCGAAGGGGGCGGCGCTAGGGTCGCGCGGTCGTCGGAGCTCGGGAGCTCGCGGATGGCGGGGTTCGCCGGAGTGCGATGAGCTCGGGGTAGGTGGAGAAGGGAATTAGGGGGAAGAGGGTTTCTGGAGTATTGTTCCAGAGGGGGAGAGAAGAAGGGATGCGTGAACGAGAGAGAGTGAGTTGTGAGTGAGTTTAATCTCTCTGTGAATGGGGAATAGTGGGAAGTGAGGAGAGATAATAAAGGGAGGAGAGTGGGGTGTTACGTTGGAAAAATGTATGGAGGAGAATGAGTTGGGGAGGGAGAATAGGAGTAGGGTGGAAAAAGTCACGCACTCCAAATGCTGGTCCTTCGGGGCCAGCACAACGTATTTTTTTTTTATATATATAATATTAAGTCCAAAATAATTCTGATTTAAGAAATAGGAAAAGATTTTGGGCTCAGGCCTGGGTCTGGGTCCAAAAATCAAAAACCTTGTTATCATATTTTTCGAAACTCTTTTCCATCCAAAAATATTTAATAGTAATATTAATAATTTTAGAAACACTAATATTAATACTAAATCACTACTAATAATTAATTACGAGATAAGGGTTTCACAATCTTCCCTCCTTAGAAAATTTCGTCCTCGAAATTTAAAGGTAGGGTAGACAAGACAAACAGATACGGGTACTGCGCCCGTAACTCAGGTCCAACCATTAGAATTTCCAAAGCAGTCGTGGATGAGACGGTTTAGGGACAAGTTTTATTTATGATATTATCCACGCAGAAAAATACAAAAGCGAACCAGAGTACACGAGGTTGATCAGACCATCATGCACCGGTCCTGATTAGACAATATATTAGTGGGTGCACCCAATAAAATACTGTCATGATCAAGCTTGATAAAGAGATAGCTTGCAAAACTAGGCTGACTTAGCAGCATTAGTCAAGTTTAGAACGGAAAAAGAAAAGATGAGGAATAGGAGTTTAAGTGATGGCTCAAATTCTGATTTCTTCTCATCTCTGACTAGGCTTGCAACTGGTTTCTCTAGCACTGAAAGGTTGATTCAAACTCCAGTTCTGAATTATCCAAAATGTGACTCGGATCCGAAATGTAACGTCTGAGCTATGACGTAGAAGGCGTTGCAACCTCTCAAGTTTAGCTGGTAGAGCTAACTGGTACGCTACTACCAACGCGTCTTAAACTTCAAATGGCCTGATGTATCTGGCCTCAATTTCCAGCTCCGTCAAAACTGATTGTTCCTCTGGTAGAAAAAGACTTCACCAAATACAATTTGGTCTTCCCAAGACCTACCAAATTCTAAGACGCAAAATCTCAATACATCTTCAAGCGTCTGGATTGACCTCTCTGCTTGCTCGTCCCGCGGTACTCCATGAATCCGGTAGATGTGCTTCTCGTACAATGCTGCCAACTTCTCGGTGAACAACTAACCTTGAAGGGAATAAAGTGTGCTGACTTAGTCAGTCGATCCACTATAATCCAACTGGTGTTCTTCCCTCCTTGGAATCAAGGCAAACCTAACACATAGTCCATCGTTATGTGCTCCTACTTCCGGTCCGGAATGACCAACGACTGTAGAAGCCCTACGGGTCTCTGTCGACTAGCCTTCACTTGATAACAAATAAAACATCTAACCTCAATTCTGAATACATCTTTCTTCATTCCATACTACCCAATAATAGTACGCATATCCCAATACGTTTTGCTAGGATGTATGGAATACTGGTGCGCTTCTTGTATTAGTTCGTTCCTCAGTTCGCCAGATAGTACAAAAAGCCTCGTACCATTCTTCAGAGCTCCATTATTGGTGATTTGAGAAACCTTCAAGTGTTCCTGCCAACACTTGATCTCTAAGTTTGCAAAGTGTCTCGTCTTGAAACTGAGTCTCCTTGACTTTGTCCATCAGACTCGAGCTCATTTGCAACTTCATCACCCTGAATCAGCATCCAGCTTTTTCCTTCCATTTCCAGGCAGCATAACCTCCAGTCCAAACTCCTCGATGTCTTCTAGCAAGTGCTGGTCCTTGGTTAAGAACTTCGCCATCAGTATCGACCAAGTGCATCAGCAACCACAATAGCCTTACCTGAATGGTACTGCAGGTTGTTTTCGAAATCCTTCATCTGCTTCAACCATCTTCTTAGTCTAACATTCAGCCCTTCCTGAGTGAAAACATATTTCAGACTTTGGGTAGTCCGTACATATTTTCACTCCCTTTCCATAAAAATCATGCTTCCAAAGCTTCAAAGCAATTCAAATTAGGTGTGGGATGATTCTTCTCATGAGTCTGTAGTTGCCTACATGTGTAAGCGATACTTTTCCATGTTGTTGAAGAACGTAACCCAGTCCTTTTCCAGAGGCATTACTGTAAATTGAGAACCCACCGGTTCCTGCAGGTAGCGCAAGGATTGGTGTAGTGGTAAGTCTCTTCTTCAGCTCCTCAATGCTGTCTGGCACACTTTTTCGTTCAGATGAACTCTTCATTCTTCCAAGTGAGCTTCGTCATCGGCTCAGCAATCTTGGCGAAATCCTTCACGAACTTCCGATAATAGCCAGCCAAGTTCAAGAAACTTCCGAATTGAACTTGGGGTATACCATTTTTCAACAGCAGCTATCTTCCATCGAAATTTCTTCTCTTGACAACATGGCCAAAAGTCCACCTTGTCAAAATCTACGTTCAGATAACTTACCAAAAACTTCTTTTTCCTCAAAGTTTCCAAAACTTCGTCAGGTGTTCTTCATGCTCTTCTTCAATCTTCAAATATATCAGAATGTTATCTATGGAGAAGATAAACTGATTCAAATACTCATGAAAATCTCTGTTCATGAAATTCATGAACACAGCAGGAGCATTTGTCAGTCTAACGTCCTGACCAAAGAAAACTACCCATACTTGGTGTTTGAACGCCGTCTTGGAAATGTCCTCTTTCCTGACTTTGATTTGATGGTAGTCAAATCTTAAATCAGACTTCGAAACACCTTAACTCCACACAACCAGATCAAACAGATCCTCGATCCGGGCAAAAAGTACTTGTTCTTTAGTGTCTGGTAATCGATGCACATCCGTTGTTCCATACTTCTTGGGCAAAAACAAGATAGATACTCCCTAAGGTAAAGTTCCACTCTGAATAAATCCTAGAGCCTTCATTGATCTGGTCCTTCATCTTCTTGGCCACCTTCGGGTTGACTCTGTACCATCCTTTAGAAATAGGGAAAGAGCCAGGGACTAAGTCAAGGGTGAATCCTATGTCTAGATCTGGGATAATCCGGGGAGACTATCAGAGAAACATCTGCCGTAAGGGTGTAACTAAAAACTTCTATCCCTGTGGAGAATTACAGCAAAACTCTTATGATTGATCTAAGGACATCCTGTTACAACTTTCAAAAAGATGATGCTATACAGCGGTTCTAGGTATTTTTCCTCATGGTTCTGGCTCTTGTATGAGCAGTCTCCAACTGCTTCCTTTCCTTTGAACCTCGAGTATGCATCATGCCTTATTGTAAAGGCAGGGTCTGCTGGATAGGAAGAGGGTCCCTAGGTTGTGGCCTAACAGGTGTTGCTGGATTATAAGCTCTGGTTTGATGGAAAGATAAGGGGCAGTCCTTTACCCGATGTTCAGCAGATCCACATGCCAAACATTGTCCCAATCTCTTGCGGCAACTATCGACCTGATGACCAGGCCTATTGCAATAGTTACAAGCCCATAGCTTCTTACGACAAGGCTGCCGGAAAGTAGAGTACTTGATGGGACCCAAATATCTTCTAGATTCAGGGGTATTCCTTCCTAGGACAAAAGTTCTGCTCTAACATGGTTGGAGATAACTAAGGCTACATCATGACGTTCTTCATGTCTTCTCTCGTGATATTCCTCTGTTCCTGCTGGGCTTCATCTTGAGCTTTCTGGAACTCCATGATTTCTCGAAATAGGGCAACCATTTGGAAAATGTTTGCTGGTACTGGTGGAGCAATAAAAATGAATACTCCACCAAGGAAATGCAATTCAGTTTGAGATGAGGTAGGATTCGCCAGTGTAGGGAAAACTTCACTGGATGCACTATGAGGACGGTCAAACAGCCGCGAGGGAAAGACCCTGGCTTGGTTGAGGAGATGGGGTATGATCCGGAGATAACACCTCACCGCCAGCAGGGTTTGGTCAACGGTCATTCTCTGGTAGGCTTAGGACGCACACATAAGCAAGGTAGCCTACCGGTCTATAATCAAGCAAAAATATTTATTTATATATGAATCGGACCTATGTCGTGACAAATCAATGTTCTAGTGTTCTAATTGTTTCTAGGTATGTTTTCCTAAGTTGTTTGTTGTGACCTGCATGGGCCACCACTGAAAACATGTCACGACCCGATCCCAATATTCTGGGTCTAGTCGGATCATGCCCAGCCTGCACCGTGGTGAGACGGCGGCAGTAAGCTGTTCCATTGCAGGTATTCACAACAACACAAGTACATTTGTCACAACTGTTCTATTCGGAATTGAAACTTTATTTGATAAAATATTCAAAAATACAACTGGAAGGGAAATGCTGAAAATAAAACTACAAACTCCAAATAAAAGAAAAATGCAGAAAAAGGGAAACTATCTAAGCATCAGGTTCAGTAGTCCCAGGATCGGCGTCCTCCAAAGACGGCTCCGGTACCGTCGCAAGGTAGAGAACCGGATCATAATAGCTATTATAGTATAGCTCATCATCCACAGTGTTACCTAAAATGTTGTCTCCAGTCAGGAGGGAGCAAAGTACAATTTATGCTAATTAAACAGTTAAATAAGAAATAGAATCATGCACTTCTAAACAGTTTTAAAACAGGTTTGTTACAGTAGAAATCAGTGATTTGAATAGGTAATGACATATGACCGGCTTGGGTTTGTTACAGTAATGGATAAGGGGTTTTGTTACAGTATGGTCATAATCATTACGCTATTCCCCAGTTCCCCGCTATTCCCCAGTCCCCAGTAGTTACAGTACAGTACTCTCGGTGAGAGTTTCGTGTTTGAGTCGTGGTTTAGACATGCAGTAAAACGATTAATTAAATAACTGTAAACTAACACAAACTATACTTGCCTCAGGAAAATGACTGGAGAGATGAGTTGGTACCGAGGAGGAACGTCAGGTGTATCTTCGAGTTCCTACAGTTGAGAACTCGACTTAGAACCTTGAATAACCAGGCTAAGTGTGCTAGTTACAATCTCTAGTAGTCATGTCCTAGTCGGGTTTTAAGTTGTATTAAACTACAGCTAACGATTACGTCGCAACTACGTGCGTTGATTAAGCCGGTTAATTGGATTATTTGGAAATAACACAAGAATCAATTTAACTTTGGAAAACTTTGTGTTTTCGTAATATATTTATAAAAATACAGTTTCTTTTAGTGATAAATCGTGAACTAGTTATTTACTAATATTTTATCCATTTTAATTAATTCTTAATTAATCAGTAAATTTACGCTCTAACTACGATTATGCGTCTAATCACAAACCACCCAAATTCACATCCACCAGAAAATAAAATAAAAACTACGGTACACAATACAAGGGCACAGCTAATCATCCTAGGGTGGGCTTATGCCCTGTACAATTTTCTTTTACATCAAAATAAGAGAAAAATGACTTAATTAATAAATAAAGAGCAGTAATTAAATAACTATAATAAATAGCTTAAATATTAATTAAAATAATTAAAAAGAAAGCTAAGAGTCTCAGACTCGGTCCATTCCTCAAAATTCGGCTAATACCACAACGTCCAGTCGGACCGGTGCGTTTGCATTTCGCCGGGGCCCACAGACCGGTACGGTCGTCGCCCGAAAAATCAGTTTAAAATTCATTTCCGAAAACCAATTTTGAAATCAATTAAATATAGTTTTGTAAAAATTTGGGCAGCACTTCCTCTATTTCGGGACAAACCCAAAACTGGGAAATGCGCCACGGAAAACCTGCAATTATTCCAACCCAATAATAATCCCGAAAATATAACCACCGAGTAATTTCCAACCAAAATAATAATCCCGAAAATATAACCACCGAATAATTTCCAACCACCAGAACCTTCCCGAAATACCCGGGATTTTCGCAATCAAACCACAACATAAAAATCTCAGCACCCATATCACAAAAATCTCGCAAACCAACCACACCAAAAGCTAACGTAGCTAACCGAATCTACTACGTAGCTAACCGGATTTCCCAAAGGGAAACCGGGGACCGATATCATCACAGACTACCAATGAAAAGCAACGGGACAGAGAATTATACCTCGGGTGCTCGGCTAGAGCTCTTAGATGATATAATAAAAAGAATAAATCCAGCAGCGACGTTGCCGAAATAATGCTGGATCCAACGTCGTCGACGACGACGTCAATGAACTCAGAATTAGGCACAGCAGAACCAACAACAGGGACTCGCCAAAAGGGCAGCGCTGTCGGGGAAACGTTGGCGCGAAGGGGCGCGCCGGACGGAGTGCTGTCGGTGGGAAGCGCCGAAGTCAGCGCTGGTTGCCGGGCTGTCAGCGGCTAGGGCTAGGGTCGCCGGAGTTGGCGACGGAAAGGCCGCGCGGGGAGCGATCGGACCCGCGGGAGAGGGCGCGGACGGCCGCGGATCTGGACGGCGGGGAGAGCGCCGGAGATAGCGCGAGGCGAAGAGGGGCGCTCGCAGGGCCGGCTGGGTCGGCGCTTGGCCGGACTGTCGGCGGCTAGGGCGGCGCGCGAGGGCCACGCGGTCGCCGGAGTAGGCCGCGAAGGGGGCGGCGCTAGGGTCGCACGGTCGTCGGAGCTCGGGAGCTCGCGGATGGCGGGGTTCGCCGGAGTGCGACGAGCTCGGGGTAGGTGGAGAAGGGAATTAGGGGGAAGAGGGTTTCTGGAGTATTGTTCCAGAGGGAGAGAGAAGAAGGGATGAGTGAACGAGAGAGAGTGAGTTGTGAGTGAGTTTAATCTCTCTGTGAATGGGGAATAGTGGGAAGTGAGGAGAGATAATAAAGGGAGGAGAGTGGGGTGTTACGTTGGAAAATTGTATGAAGGAGAATGAGTTGGGGAGGGAGAATAGGAGTAGGGTGGAAAAAGTCACGCACTCCAAATGCTGGTCCTTCGGGGCCAGCACAACGTATTTATTTATTTATTTATTTTTATATATATAATATTAAGTCCAAAATAATTCTGATTTAAGAAATAGGAAAAGATTTTGGGCTCAGGCCTGGGTCTGGGTCCAAAAATCAAAAACCTTGTTATAATATTTTTCGAAACACTTTTCCATCCAAAAATATTTAATAGTAATATTAATAATTTTAGAAACACTAATATTAATACTAAATCACTACTAATAATTAATTACGAGATAAGGGTTTCACAATCATCGTCTTCGCTGGGGCGTGATGCCGCACGAGCTTGGAGTTGCACTCGTACAAAACAAGATAACAGGTTCACGTAAGTTTATCTCAAACTGATAGCATAAGCAGCGGAAGAAAACAGAGTATACAATAAGAATCTCTTTTATTGATAAATGAACTAAAGATTACAAAGGCATTGAATAGCCCAATTGAAAATGCCAATAGGCTACAACGCTCATGATGCCTATTTATAGCCAACAAGTAGTCTTCGGCCGAACATCTCCATGTTGCAAGTTTGGGCGCCAATGCGGTCGCTCGCCTTGAAATGCTAAGGACTCCATGCCTCGGTGCGTCCAAGCCAAGCCCCGCCACGAGCCGAACATGTCCTGAACCCAGGAGCAAACTAGTGGGGGATTAGTACTTTTGTCCTCGTTGTACTGATCAAGGCCCACTCTCCATAAACCATCACTAAGTATATTTAGTGAAGCATGCATCTTTATTTAGTGATCTTTCTATTATTACCTTAGGATCAGTTTCATGGCAATGTAAGCAGTAAAGCATGTTATTAAAAGCAACTGAATCATAAAAGTGTCCAATACTGTGTCCCTGCCACAGATACGATTAGACATAATATGAACATAAGCATAGTGATCATGCCCATCTCCGTCTCAAATCTCCAAACCTGCAATCGTTAGAAATTCGCATAACCATTCAACAATTCACGTAGCCAACCAATCAAACTTAACCATAAATATAAGGGTAGCAGACTATGCGCCTTTACCAAATTCTAATCTCAAGTTCAACGGCCCTATCTATATGAAAGGTTACGACATTTCGCGCTGTAGTAGACTAGTATCTCAACGTGTAAGCCGGTGGTCGCTTTGGCACGGATTGCTAGCCCAATATCCAAAGGATCCCAAACTTACTAGTATTATGGCTTATCACATCAATAGGAGGGCACAACCCATCCGAATGAAGTGCACCACGAATACTCCTTAATTCCCTCCCAGGTCGAACGGTCTCGGTGCCCCGGCGATCCTACGTACGAGGGAAGCCTGCGCCCGTGCATGGGCCATCCGAGTCCATTGACCATGCAATACGTGCCTGAGTTTCATACAACCAAACAAGTCCGCCTATCTCTATTCCATCGGCACAATGCCCCATTCGAGAGTTCCGTTACAACATTTGTGCCACAACTGTTCTCTTTGCAATAAAGCCATCTTTTATGAGTCCCGTGCACGTACGCACGTTTTTGACATATTTATTCTCTTTCTTTCAAGTCGTGCATTCGATGCACGCTTCAATACCGCATTTCCATGTTCTATACCTTAGTGTTCGATGTTCTTCTGGGTCGTACACTTGATGCACATCTCGATATTGTCTTTTAATGTTCTACCATCAATGTCCTACCACGACCCGTGTGCTTGATGCACGTCGCCTCAATTGTTCAATGTTTTATCTTAATGTTTGACAAACACTAAGACCTTTACTCGATTCGAGCCATGCTCGTTAACTCGATAGCACCATACGCATACAAGGATACATTTTATTAGGCATGAAGGAGAAGGGGAGAAAGGTCAAGAACCCGCCCACCTTAAGCCGATACGCCTTGTCGTTTTACCGAGCTGATGTGGCTCGATTCTATAACTTTGTTGCAGGGCCAACTCTTCTGACTTAGCCATTTTATACTTCGTGTTTCGTTGAACTACTCGACTATTTCGACCTACTGTGCCCATTCCACAATCCGTTGCAAGGCGATGATTTAGTTTTGCAGACACTATTACCAATAAAGAAAAATGTCGACCTCTTATAATCCAGCGTAAAAGCGTAGCATGTACACGAAGTCAACTAAAGTCAATATTTCTTTGAATCGGACTTACACCTTGCATCACTTCGATTTGCAGATTCGAATTGACTCATAGCTTTCTTTCGGGCCAATGTAACTCTTGCATCGATTCGCATCGATAGTTCATCGGGTCAACACAACTCTTTGAGTCAACGACTCATCGTAATGCACCGTACGGAGCGGGGCATTACGCCCAGCAAGTGTCCATGAATTCGACAAACGAGTTTACTTTCCATTATAATCTCAGAAAACAACCATGTTCATATTACCTCTGAGCTGTTTTCTACAGCCCGTCAAGGTTGAATCTTACCGTTAAGTAAGATGTCATTTAAAACAAAAAGTTTACCATGTCCATATTACCTCTGAATAAACCTTCTCATATAACAAACCATGGGTTGTTATATTTTAATCTATAGAATAGCTACGTCCATATTACCTCTGCGTTGTTCTCTTCCTTCATAATTTCCTCTTACCATGTTCGCATAACCTCTGAGTAAGTGAATTCTACTACAAATTTCGTATTTACCATGTTCATATTACCTTTGTGTAAATACCCCACAAACATCACCAACAAAAGTTCATAACAGATGGCCACGCAAAGAAACAAAAGACTTTTTATCCTTTCATAAGGTAAAAAGTGTTGCTACAACAAAATAAAAAGGCCTCTCAAAGGAGGAGGACAAAAAGAAAATGACAAAGCGGTTGTTTAAGAAGTTCGACGAATCAGCTCACTGATCCGATCCCGCAAGAAGGCGATCCTGGGTCCAACGGACTCTTTGGCTCGGCGCTCTGCTTCTTGATGTTTGGCCGCCTCATCCCTAAGCTGAGACATGCCTTGGTACGCAATCTCTAGCTCTACTTGACGGGCACCAGCACTCTCCTTCTCCAGAGTTAAGGTCTCAAATCGCTGGCGAAGGGAACCCTGCTGGTCCTTCGATTTCTCCAATTCGCTTTCTGCGGTGGCCAACGTCTCTTCCAAGTGCCGAATTTGTTCTCGGAGGTCTTCACACTGCTCCTCCAGGGTTGCTTGATGATAGACTTGGACTTCCTCGGTAGTAATCACTTCGCCGATTTCCACCTCGATCTCAGCGATCATGTAGGCAATAGCTTCTCGCTCTAGTTCATGTAGGGAGAGCTCAACAGCCATTTTATCTAGCTCCATGTCCGCTATGGCCAAAATGTTACGCTCAAGGCCTTGTAGCTCCAAGGCAGCACCTTCCAACTCCGCCAGAGAGGCCTCCAGGACATCAACTTTTGCCTTATATCCAACATATTCGTGCAATGCCACTAACTGGGTCCTTACTGTAGACCGAGCCAACACAAAAGTTCGGTTGTGCTGTAAGACAACCTCCACATAGTGCTTGAAGGCGTTGTAAATGGTGCCAAGGATCAGGTTGGCATAATAATCATTGTATGCCATAGTCATTGGGGTCATCGGAGGGGCCACAGTGGAAGGCTCTGGACGAGAGAGTGTTGGGACAGGAATAGCCATAGCTAAGGTAGAGGCCATCGGTGGAATGGCAACATTAGTCCTCGACGCCGTTTGGTCCAACTCCTGTGCTACGACGTCAGAAATAGCCCCATGAGTAGCTCCCCACGAAACATATGTTGGGTCGGGACCTTCCAGAGGAGAAGGCCCCTCCATCTCAGAGCCAACTCCCATTCCTCCAGCTGGCGAAGGTGCTCCGACTACTTTAGTGGCTGACTTATCAGCCCGGTCTCCGATGGCCTCTTTGACCGACTTTTCAATGGCCTCCTCGGTCGGTTTCTCAATGGCATCCTCGATCGGTGTCTCAATGGCAACATCGGCCGACTCTCCAATGTCCTCTTCGGCCAGCTTCTCAAAAGCCTCCTTGGTCGACTTCTTGAAAGCCTCCTCGGCCGGTGTCTCTATGGCAACATCGGCTAACTCTCCAATGTCCTCTTCGGTCGGCTTCTCAAAAGCCTCATCGACCGACTTCTCGAAAGCCTCCTCGGCCGGTGTCATATTGGCCTCCTCAGCCGATTTCTCAATGGCCTCCTCGACCGGTGTCTCAAAGGCAGCATCAGCCGACTCTCCAATGGCATCCTCGGCTGGCTTCTCAAATGCCTCTTCGGTCGACTTCTCGAAAGCCTCTTCAGCCGACGTCTCAATGGCCTCCTTGGCCAGTTTCTCAACGGCCTCCTCGGCCGGTGTATCAATGGCCACATCGGCCGACTCTCCAGTGGCCTCCTCGATCGGCTTCTCAATGGCCTCCTCGGTCAACACTTCAGCAGTAGGGGGCTGGCTCTTGGGTCGGATCTTCGACATCGTCCCAAGATGATTCATCAGTTGTCTTATCCTATCACTCCCAGTTTTCAAGAATAGGGGTATTTTGGTCATTTTTGAATTTTCAACATTTTTGAAATTTTATAATTTTATTAAATATTTTAATTGATTTGTGTAGTGTGGTTCGAGTTTTATCTCGTTCCGACTTGAGATAGTGACTCGGGTAGCTTAGTCTCTAGAAGAGACCCAACTTAAGTTAGACATGGCCCACATGGTTCACAAATTAGATTGGTTAGACTAGTCTATTTTTCCTTTATTAGATTAGTTGATTAGGGACTCAAACTAGACCCGATTGATCTCAAACTTGAACCTAGGCTAGACCCAACCAAATAGGACTAGAGAGGGGTGTTTGGGACATTTCACAATGCCCCAAACAAGCCCTACTTGGCCGGCCACAAGGGGGAGGAGTTTATTTCATTCCTCTTTAGAAATTAGCCTCTTTTAAAAGCTCTCAAGTGTTCTTCCCTCTTTTGGAGCTTTTGCTTTGATTTGATCACCAAATCGAATCAAAACTTCACATATTCTTCCATAAATCCTCTCCTTATTGCCAAGGAAGGTTGCTACTAAAGTTTGGGAGAGAAGTGCAAGGTGGACGTGTCCATTTGAGGAGTTCTTCGTATCGGAGGCGTATCGGAGAAGGTTTCATAAGTAATCACTCCTAATAGGTATAAAGCTTTCCTCTAAATCTTGTTTCCATGCATTTAGAGTGGTTTAGAATCCGTGGAATAAATCTCCTTGTTGGAATCACCATTAGAACTAAGTTAGAGGCCATTTGGAGTCCTCTAGTGTGTGTCTACATGTAGTTTTGTGTCCTAATGGGTAGATGTTGAAATAGGACACCCATGTGTCTGATTAAATGCCAAAAAGGCTTAATTGTCTTTTAATTTCAGTTATATATATGTTAGGGAGTAGATTGGACATGGTAGGAAGGTTTAGACTAGTTTATATATATATACCTATGAGGGAATCCTAGTGGTTTAGCCTACAATGTCTTATTTGAACCTCTTCATGTCAATTTTGATATATTTTATATGTTGGACTGTTTTTGGGGATGAGGAGTATATGTAGATATATATACTAGTGCTTGTGTTTAGAAATGATTTATAGAATGTGTTTGTGTAGTATAGATAGAGAGGGAGTTGCATATATATATGTGTGTGTACATGTATCTATATGTGTATGTGTGTGAATACATATGTATATATATATATATATATATATATATATATATATATATATATATATATATATATATATATATATATATATATATAGGTGTGTGTGGATGTGTATATATATGTAGGGGTGTGTGTGTGGAGTTGAGAGTGAGAGAGTGGAGAATTTATTATTTGAGGGTGAGATAGAGAGATAGATAGGGAGGAGAGAATGTGAGGTAAGGAGAGGGAGCTGCTGCTTGTGGCAGCAGCATGCAAACCATTCGGCCATAGCAGCATTCCCCACAGGGGACTGCATCCTATGAATGCAGCAGCAGTAGCTGCGGATTTAAACAGCAGTAGCAGGGCACTTGTTGCCCTGTTTTTTTTTGCTGCAGTGAGCATTCAACCCCCCCCCCCCCCCATTTCCATCTCAACTCAGTCCTATATTCACCCATTCCATACAAAATCAGTCCATCCATCCATTCCATTCCATAGCCCATTCACCATTCATTCATCCATCCTTTTCACTCTATTCACCTCATTTCCAGCATACATTTCAGTTCAAATTTAGTCCACATAGATTTCAGTCCTCTATATATATCATTCATTACATATCAATCCATTTTATTTTAATTTCGTCCACATTTTCTATTCCAATTCATCCACACTTAAAACAGTCCCTCCATTTTATGTCAAACCAGTCTACATTAGGACTTAAGCCATTCCCATGTCCTCCTATTTACTGTCCAAATTTCTTGGACATATTAATAGTCCAGATATTACACCATATCTGTCCATTCATTCCATTTCCCCCATTTCACTCATATCAGTCCAATCCCTCTATGTATCATCCATTTCCATTCACCACATATTAAATCCAGTTCATTCAAGTCCATTTGATATTCATATCATCCATTCCACCCTTCATAAAACATTCTATACCATTCCACAATAAACATTCAGTACCATTGATTACAGTCCAATTTCAGTCCACATCTATAAATCCATTCACCCCTCCATCAATTCCCTAATATGCACTCATTCGTCCACACATTCACATATCCCCATTCACTCATTCATTTGTTCTATCCATCATTCATTCATCCTCTCATTCATACCTACATTTCAGTCATCAACAAATTCAGTCCCTTAAACCTAGAATGTTTAGGTGTGAGTGGTTAGCTAGTATGTTAGAATATGATAAGATAAGGTAATGTTGAGATGACCAACATGACCATAAGATGGACTAGATGTCTAGGAAACCCAGATTTCTTGGGAGGTAAACCTTAGATAGTTTAGTATCTAGCTACCCTAAGGAGCTTAGGCTATCTTGAGGATTAGCGGGGTTTCCTTTGTAATGGGCAAGGTATCGGGAATACCTTGTAAAGGGTAAATGTTAGGATATTGGGTAGTATAAGGTATTAGGTTTCTGATTGCTAGATGTGGTTAGAAATAGGTTGTCTTGGTAGGTAATGACTAGACGAGGGTAGTTTAGGCTAGTCTTGACCCCCGTTGACCAAGAGTTGACTGACCGAAAGTCAACTTCAAGTCAACGCTTGACCTAGAATTGACCAAAACCAAACCAGAGTTGACCAGTTGACTGAAAGTCAACAATTGGTCAACATTAGCCTAGTTTGACCTAGGGTTGACCTAGGGTTGACTTAGTATTGACCAGAGTTGACCAGAGTTGACTTTTTAACCAAAAGTCAACCCTTGACCCAGATTGACCTAGTTTGACTTGGATTGACTTCCTGTGACCTTATTTGACCTTGGTTGTCCTAGTGTGACCTAGTTTGTCTCAGTATGATCTAGAATGACCTGTTTTAGCTTGGTGTGACTTAGTTTGACCTAGTTTTGACTTAGACTTGCATATCATGACTAGATTAGCTTTTCTTTCATTATTAAACCCTGTTTGGACTCATGGTATCTCATCTCTAGGTCAGTGATTACTATCAGCATCTGTTCACCTTATCAGCTCAGGACCACATACGAGTACATTCACTGATAGTTTTCATTGTCTTGATATCTGCTATATCCGATTCAGTTGTAGTATCTTACTCGATTTCCAGTCACGATAGTTCACGGACTAGTATGTGTTGGATCATGACATGCGATATTGTTCCTAGATTTTCTTGGTATATTGGTACATTTCCTGTCTTATTCCCTGTACTTATATAGACACTGATTCCTAAGGGGACTTGCTACCCTCTTATGGAATCTCGTGTCATGATGTGTCATGTCCAGATCTATTATACTATTCGGGGGTAGGGAATTATTAGTGGCTATGTGATCAAAGCCTCCTGTCACTATATTCATGTGCTTGTGCCACTCTTACCTCATGTAGGGTGTAGCGAGATCTTATTCATGTGCTCGTTATTCAGGTTGGCCGACATGACCCTTTTCAGATTTTCTTGTGATTGTCGGGCCAAGTAGATAGCCTGTCCTGTAACATTCCCAAAGCCGATCACATAACGCTCTAATAATTCAAGTCACATTTTATATTTATTTATCATAGGAGGCTAAGTTCTGTTCGGGAGAAGGGTTACAACCCCGGTCCCTGTTTGGTTTAAGGGTTGTAACTCGGCTTCCGAATAGTTCCCAAGTCAACCTATATATATATATATATTGTCGTCCTATTCAGTACTCACATCCTGTTATATATTTTCTGTTGATTTTGTCCTGTATTTCACATATTCTACATGCTCTTATGCTATACCTTGATTTGAGGCTAAGTTCTATTCGGAAGAAGGGTTAAGACCCCAGTCCTTGTTTGGTTTAAGGGTTGTAACTCGGCTTCCGAATAGCTCCCAAGTCTTTCTATATCTTTGTCTTGTATTTCATTATACTGTCTCTTATAGAATTTGTTAATTCATGTGGAACTGCTGTTAGTGTTTGTACTTGCTCATTTTTCTGACAAGATACCGTTGATATATTACAGATATTTCTAAGGCAGACTGCTCGATCCACTATGGGGTCGAGATAGATGGAGACTTAGGCCAGGACTGTGGCCTGTTAGTTGAGCCACTAGACTTTGTACTCCCAGAGTAGTTATCTTAGTTAGGCTTGCCTGGACTGCGATCCAGCTTTTGTTTTAGACTGTACTAGCTTATATTTATGTATTGTGACTCAGTGATGTTGTTTGTTTCTCTCTAGCTGTGTTGGATGTTGAACTCATTTTCCATTTTCACATCTATCATATTTCCTTTCCATGCTATCTACCTTAGTTTTATCTTGTGATTGAGACTGTATTTTCTATGTCACCACCATTCGGAGTGTATATACTGTACAGGTACCCTTATATTGTTTAGTGTAGTATTTATATACGGCCTATACAGCGCTCTACCGTCGATTCTGTGGCGTAGGCTGGACGTAACCACGTACTCATACCCCTAATCAGGGTGCGGGTCGTGACACATTTTTTGGTAGCCTATGCAGGTCTGTGTCGCAATTAGTACGATCTCGTAATGGTGCTCGACTTAGAGTACTAATTATGAGCCTGCGACAAGGACATAGGATCTAGGATATGATAGGAGTTACTCGATCATATTTTAGGAAAATTCTGATCTTTTGATTACCATGACAACTCTTCTTGCATTGAATTCAATTGTCCTTCCTTGATACTCCTTATCATGTGCCATATTGACTCCTTGTTTCAATCTATCCTCAGGATGGCGATTACTCGCTCTCAGGCAGCAAGACCTAGTGCTGTTCCAGATAGGTCCGATCCAGTAGGACCTCCACCTCCGGCTACGGGAGTAGCAGTCGAGAGAGTTGCCACCTCAGTTCCTGTCCTTCATGTGGGAGTAGCAGCGACAGTTCTAGGAGGTCTTCCACCTCCAGCAGCGGGACCGTCTATAGTCATTCCGGAGACTCTTCTACCACCGCCTCCGCTACTGACTGATACACAACAGATGATGGCCCTTCTACAGCAGATATTGCAGACCCAGAGGGCCCAGGCCGAGGCACAGCACCGCCAGACAGAGGTGTTATTGCAGAGCATGGAGAACTACCATAAGCTGGCGATAGCAGCAGTAGAGATGGTTGTACCGGGTATAGTTCAGGGTGCCCCAGTTCAGCACCAGGGACAGGACCAGAGGTAAACTACTCCGTACGGCTTCTGCGGGAAGCCGTGACACAGTCGAGAGACCTGTAGGAAGAGGTTGGGCGTATGTCTATACTATGGGGCGCCCGACCACCAGTTGAAGGATTGCCACGCCCGTGGAATCCGAGGAGGCCAGGACAGAGTGCAGCAGGCTAGGGGAGGCCAGTAGGGGCAAACTTTTGCCATGACAATTGAGGGCACTCAGGCAGTAGCAGGGCAGATTGCAGGTTCCAATCTTTCGATCTCATTTCCGCATTTGCCTCCTTATAAACTGTCTTGAAATTCGATTTCATCTGTTCCTTGATCGTTTGATAAAATTTTGTTCTTGTGATGTGATTTTCTTCTGAGATAAGTCGTATGGGCTAGGTCGCCTCGATTATGAGATTTAGAATCCTCTAGGGTCATGCTAGCAGGCATAATGAGGACATATAGTCGGATTATGGATGTATATCTCGGATGTAGGAATTTAAGGTTTTTGCTGCCAAGCTTGCTGCAATGCAAAAATTTTAAATACCATGATTCTAGAGGTATGTACCTTAGTCAAGGACTCTGTGATTATTGTAGCCTTGCTCACTAGCATGACGAAGATTCTGAGTATCATGATTCTGGACAGACGCATATGATTATCGAACTGCATGATTTTAAGATTTTGTTTGTGGGATGTTTGACCTATAAGGAGCACTACCACCTTAATTTTTGAGGATGAATTCTTTTAAGGTGGATAGACTTGTAGCACAGTTTCTAATTAAGAGTAGTTTTAAATTTTATAATTTTAGTCATTTAATTATTGTCATTTAATTTATGCTTTGATTTTGGAGATTTTAATTATTTTAAAATTTTAAGCCATGACTTGTGATTTTGATATTTTGCTAGTGAACCCTAGGGACTGTTTGACCTAGAGCCTAACCATGTGATTAGGATATTTTCAGTGTCATTTTTGGCCCAAGGGTATTTTGGTCATTGGACCTCTTTGATTTATTTTTTATATTATTGCGTTGGTGATTGTTGATTTGACTTTTGATAGGTGTGATTTTGTGTTGATTTCATGTCCGTGTCGAACACGTAACAATTTTTATTTGTAAGTGTTGTTGTGCCTTAAGAGATTTTTATTTTGCTAAAAAAAATTTGGAAGTATTTGAGAGGGATTTTACTGCATGTGTTTTTTTTTATTGCTTTATTTTAATTTCGAGAACGAAATTTTTTAAGGTGGATATATTTGTCACTCCCAGTTTTCAAGAACAGGGATATTTTAGTCATTTTTGAATTTTCAACATTTTTGAAATTTTATAATTTTATTAAATATTTTAATTGATTTGTGTAGTGTGGTTCGAGTTTCGTCTCGTTCCGACTTGAGATAGTGACTCGGGTAGCTTAGTCTCTAGAAGGGACCCAACTTAAGTTAGACATGGCCCACATGGTTCACAAATTAGATTGGTTAGACTAGTCTATTTTTTCTTTATTAGATTAGTTGATTAGGGACTCAAGACCTGATTGATCTCAAATTTGAACCTAGGCTAGACCCAACCAAATAGGACTAGAGAGGGGTGTTTGGGACATTTCACAATGCCCCAAACAAGCCCTACTTGGCCGGCCACAAGGGGGAGGAGTTTATTTCATTCCTCTTTAGAAATTAGCCTCTTTTAAAAGCTCTCAAGTGTTCTTCCCTCTTTTGGAGATTTTGCTTTGATTTGATCTCCAAATCGATTCAAACCTTCACGTATTCTTCCATAAATCCTCTCCTTATTGCCAAGGAAGCTTGCTACTAAAGTTTGGGAGAGAAGTGCAAGGTGGACGTGTCCATTTGAGGAGTTCTTCATATCGGAGCCGTATAGGAGAAGGTTTCATTAGTATTCACTCCTAATAGGTATAAAACTTTCCTCTAAATCTTGTTTCCATGCATTTAGAGTGGTTTAGAATCCATGGAATAAATCTCCTTGTTGGAATCACCATTAGAACTAAGTTAGAGGCCATTTGGAGTCCTCTAGTGTGTGTCTACATGTAGTTTTGTGTCCTAGTGGGTAGATGTTGAAATAGGACCCTCATGTGTTTGATTAAATGCCAAAAAGGCTTAATTGTCTTTTAATTTCAGTTATATATATGTTAGAGAGTAGATTGGACATGGTAGGAAGGTTTAGACTAGTTTCTATATATATATATACCTATGTGGGAATCCTAGTGGTTTAGCCTACAATGTCTTATTTGAACCTCTTCATGTCAATTTTGATATATTTTATATGTTGGACTATTTTTGGGGATGAGGAGTATATGTAGATATATATACTAGTGCTTGTGTTTAGAAATAATTTATAGAATGTGTTTGTGTAGTATAGATAGAGAGGGAGTTGCATATATATATATATATATATATATATATATATATATATATATATATATGTGTGTGTGTGTGTGTGTGTGTGTGTGTGTGTGTGTGTGTGTGTGTGTGTGTGTGTGTGTGTGTGTGTACAAGTATCTATATATGCGTGTGTGTGTGAATACATATGTATATATATAGGTGTGTGTGGATGTGTATATATATGTAGGTGTGTGTGTGTGTGGAGTTGAGTATGAGAGAGTGGAGAATTTATTGTTTGATGGTGAGATAGAGAGATAGATAGGAAGGAGAGAGTGTGAGGTAAGGAGAGGGAGCTGCTGCTTGTGGCAGCAGCATGCAAACCATTCGGCCACAGCAGCAGTCCCCACAGGGGACTGCATCCTTTGAATGCAGCAGCAGTAGCTGCGGATTACAGCAGCCGTAGCAGGGCATTTGTTGCCCTATTTTTGCTTGCTGCAGTGAGCATTCAGCCCGCCCCCCCATTTCCATCTCAACTCAGTCCTATATTCACCCATTCCATACAATCAGTCCATCCATCCATTCCATTCCATAGCCCATTCACCATTAATTCATCCATCATTTTCACTCTATTCACCTCATTTCCAGCATACATTTCAGTTTAAATTCAGTCCACATAGATTTCAGACCTCTCTATATATATATATATCATTCATTACATATCAATCCATTTCATTTCAATTCAGTCCATATTTTCCATTCCAATTCATCCATACTTCAAACAGTCCCTCCATTTCATGTCAAACCAGTCCACATTAGGACTTAAGCCATTCACATGTCCTCCTATTTACTGTCCAGATTTCTTGGACATATTAACAGTCCAGATATTACACCATATCAGTCCATTCATTCCATTTCCCCCATTTCACTCATATCAGTCCAATCCCTCTATGTATCATCCATTTCCATTCACCACATATTAAATCCAGTTCATTCAAGTCCATTTGATATTCATATCATCCATTCCACCCTTCATAAAACATTCCATACCATTCCACAATAAACATTCAGTACCATTGATTATAGTCCAATTTCAGTCCACATCTATAAATCCATTCACCCCTCCATCAATTCCCTAATATGCACTCATTCGTCCACACATTCACATATCCCCATTCACTCATTCATTTGTTCTATCCATCATTCATTCATCCTCTCATTCATACCTACATTTCAGTCATCAACAAATTCAGTCCCTTAAACCTAGAATGTTTAGGTGTGAGTGGTTAGCTAGTATGTTAGAATATGATAAGATAAGGTAATGTTGAGATGACCAACATGACCATAAGATGGACTAGATGTCTAGGAAACCCAGATTTCTTGGGAGGTAAACCTTAGATAGTTTAGTATCTAGCTACCCTAAGGAGCTTAGGCTATCTTGAGGATTAGCGGGGTTTCCTTTGTAATGGGCAAGGTATCGGGAATACATTGTAAAGGGTAAATGTTAGGATATTGGGTAGTATAAGGTATTAGGTTTCTGATTGCTAGATGTGGTTAGAAATAGGTTGTCTTGGTAGGTAATGACTAGACGAGGGTAGTTTAGGCTAGTCTTGACCCCCGTTGACCAAGAGTTGACTGACCGAAAGTCAACTTCAAGTCAACGCTTGACCTAGAATTGACCAAAACCAAACCAGAGTTGACCAGTTGACTGAAAGTCAACAATTGGTCAACATTAGCCTAGTTTGACCTAGGGTTGACCTAGGGTTGACTTAGTATTGACCAGAGTTGACCAGAGTTGACTTTTTGACTAAAAGTCAACCTTGACCCAGATTGACCTAGTTTGACTTGGATTGATTTCCTGTGACCTTATTTGACCTTGGTTGTCCTAGTGTGACCTAGTTTGTCTCAGTATGATCTAGAATGACCTGTTTTAGCTTGGTGTGACTTAGTTTGACCTAGTTTTGACTTAGACTTGCATATCATGACTAGATTAGCTTTTCTTTCATTATTAAACCCTGTTTGGACTCATGGTATCTCATCTCTAGGTCAATGATTACTATCAGCATCTGTTCACCTTATCAGCTCAGGACCACATACGAGTACATTCACTGATAGTTTTCATTGTCTTGATATCTGCTATATCCGATTCAGTTGTAGTATCTTACTCGATTTCCAGTCACGATAGTTCACGGACTAGTATGTGTTGGATCATGATATGAGATGTTGTTCCTAGATTTTCTTGGTATATTGGGACATTTCCTGTCTTATTCCCTGTACTTATATAGACACTGATTCCTAAGGGGACTTGCTACCCTCTTATGGAATCTCGTGTCATGATGTGTCATGTCCAGATCTATTATACTATTCGGGGGTGGGGAATTATTAGTGGCTATGTGATCAAAGCCTCCTGTCTCTATATTCATGTGCTTGTGCCACTCTTACCTCATGTAGGGTGTAGCGAGTTCTTATTCATGTGCTCGTTATTCAGGTTGGCCGACATAACCCTTTTCAGATTTTCTTGTGATTGTCGGGCCAAGTGGATAGCCTGTCATGTAACATTCCCAAAGCCGATCATATAACGCTCTAATAATTCAAGTCACATTTTATATTTATTTATCATAGGAGGCTAAGTTCTGTTCGGGAGAAGGGTTACAACCCCGGTCCCTGTTTGGTTTAAGGGTTGTTACTCGGCTTCCGAATAGTTCCCAAGTCAACCTATATATATATATATATATATATATATATATATATATATATATATATATATATATATATATATATATATATATATATATATTGTCGTCCTATTCAGTACTCACATCCTGTTATATATTTTCTGTTGATTTTGTCCTGTATTTCACATATTCTACATGCTCTTATGCTATACCTTGATTTGAGGCTAAGTTCTATTCGGAAGAAGGGTTACGACCCCAGTCCTTGTTTGGTTTAAGGGTTGTAACTCGGCTTCCGAATAGCTCCCAAGTCTTTCCATATCTTTGTCTTATATTTCATTATACTGTCTCTTATAGAATTTGTTAATTCATGTGGAACTGCTGTTAGTGTTTGTACTTGCTCATTTTTCTGACAAGATACCGTTGATATATTACAGATATTTCTAAGGCAGACTGCTCGATCCACTATGGGGTCGAGATAGATGGAGACTTAGGCCAGGACTGTGGCCTGTTAGTTGAGCCACTAGACTTTGTACTCCCATAGTAGTTAGCTTAGTTAGGCTTGCCTGGACTGCGATCCAGCTTTTGTTTTAGACTGTACTAGCTTATATTTATGTATTGTGACTCAGTGATGTTGTTTGTTTCTCTCTAGCTGTGTTGGATGTTGAACTCATTTTCCATTTTCACATCTATCATATTTCCTTTCCGTGCTATCTACCTTAGTTTTATCTTGTGATTGAGACTGTATTTTCTATGTCACCACCATTCGGAGTGAATATAATGTACAGGTACCCTTATATTGTTTAGTGTAGTATTTATATACGGCCTATACAGCGCTCTATCGTCGATTCTGTGGTGTAGGATGGACGTAACCACGTACTCATACCCCTAATCAGGGTGCGGGTCGTGACACATTTTTTGGTAGCCTATGCAGGTCTGTGTCGCAATTAGTACGATCTCGTAATGGTGCTCGACTTAGAGTACTAATTATGAGCCTGCGACAAGGACATAGGATCTAGGATATGATAGGAGTTACTCGATCATATTTTAGGAAAATTCTGATCTTTTGATTACCATGACAACTCTTCTTGCATTGAATTCAATTGTCCTTCCTTGATACTCCTTATCATGTGCCATATTGACTCCTTGTTTCAATCTATCCTCAGGATGGCGATTACTCGCTCTCAGGCAGCAAGACCTAGTGCTGTTCCAGATAGGTCCGATCCAGTAGGACCTCCACCTCCGGCTACGGAAGTAGCAGTCGAGAGAGTTGCCACCTCAGTTCCTGTCCTTCAGGTGGGAGTAGCAGCGACAGTTCTAGGAGGTCTTCCACCTCCAGCAGCGGGACCGTCTATAGTCATTCCGGAGACTCTTCCACCACCGCCTCCGCTACTGACTGATACACAACAGATGATGGCCCTTCTACAGCAGATATTGCAGACCCAGAGGGCCCAGGCCGAGGCACAGCACTGCCAGACAGAGGTGTTATTGCAGAGCATGGAGAACTACCATAAGCTGGCGATAGCAGCAGTAGAGATGGTTGTACCGGGTATAGTTCAGGGTGCCCCAGTTCAGCACCAGGGACAGGACCAGAGGTAAACTACTCCGTACGGCTTCTGCGGGAAGCCGTGACACAGTCGGGAGACCTGTAGGAAGAGGTTGGGCGTATGTCTATACTGTGGGGCGCCCGATCACCAGTTGAAGGATTGCCACGCCCGTGGAATCCGAGGAGGCCAGGACAGAGTGCAGCAGGCTAAGGGAGGCCAGTAGGGGCAAACTTTTGCCATGACAATTGAGGGCACTCAGGCAGTAGCAGGGCAGATTGCAGGTTCCAATCTTTCGATCTCATTTCTGTATTTGCCTCCTTATAAACTGTCTTGAAATTCGATTTCATCTGTTCCTTGATCGTTTGATAAAATTTTGTTCTTGTGATGTGATTTTCTTCTGAGATAAGTCGTATGGGCTAGGTCGCCTCGATTATGAGATTTAGAATCCTCTAGGGTCATGCTAGCAGGCATAGTGAGGACATATAGTCGAATTATGGATGTATTTCTCGGATGTAGGAATTTAAGGTTTTTGCTGCCAAGCTTGCGGCAATGCAAAAATTTTAAATACCATGATTCTAGAGGTATGTACCTTAGTCAAGGACTCTGTGATTATCGTAGCCTTGCTTACTAGAATGACGAAGATTCTGAGTATCATGATTCTGGACAGACGCATATGATTATCGAACTGCATGATTTTAAGATTTTGTTTGTGGGATGTTTGACCTATAAGGAGCACTACCACTTTAATTTTTGAGGATGAATTCTTTTAAGGTGGATAGACTTGTAGCACAGTTTCTAATTAAGAGTAGTTTTAAATTTTATAATTTTAGTCATTTAATTATTGTCATTTAATTCATGCTTTGATTTTGGAGATTTTAATTATTTTAAATTTTTAAGCCATGACTTGTGATTTTGATGTTTTGCTAGTGAACCCTAGGGACTGTTTGACCTAGAGCCTAACCATGTGATTAGGATATTTTCAGTGTCATTTTTGGCCCAAGGGTATTTTGGTCATTGGACCTCTTTGATTTATTTTTTATATTATTGCGTTGGTGATTGTTGATTTGACTTTTGATAGGTGTAATTTTGTGTTGATTTCATGTCCGTGTCGGACACGTAACAATTTTTATTTGTAAGTGTTGTTGTGCCTTAAGAGATTTTTATTTTGCTAAAAAAAATTTGGAAGTATTTGAGAGGGATTTTACTGCATGTGTTTTTTTTTATTGCTTTATTTTAATTTCGAGAACGAAATTTTTTAAGGTGGATATATTTGTCACTCCCAGTTTTCAAGAACAGGGATATTTTAGTCATTTTTGAATTTTCAACATTTTTGAAATTTTGTAATTTTATTAAATATTTTAATTGATTTGTGTAGGGTGGTTCGAGTTTCATCTCGTTCCGACTTGAGATAGTGACTCGGGTAGCTTAGTCTCTAGAAGGGACCCAACTTAAGTTAGACATGGCCCACATGGTTCACAAATTAGATTGGTTAGACTAGTCTATTTTTCCTTTATTAGATTAGTTGATTAGGGACTCAAGACCCGATTGATCTCAAACTTGAACCTAGGCTAGACCCAACCAAATAGGACTAGAGAGGGGTGTTTGGGACATTTCACAATGCCCTAAACAAGCCCTACTTGGCCGGCCACAAGGGGGAGGAGTTTATTTCATTCCTCTTTAGAAATTAGCCTCTTTTAAAAGCTCTCAAGTGTTCTTCCCTCTTTTGGAGATTTTGCTTTGATTTGATCTCCAAATCGAATCAAACCTTCACGTATTCTTCCATAAATCCTCTCCTTATTGCCAAGGAAGCTTGCTACTAAAGTTTGGGAGAGAAGTGCAAGGTGGACGTGTCCATTTGAGGAGTTCTTCATATCGGAGCCGTATAGGAGAAGGTTTTATTAGTATTCACTCCTAATAGGTATAAAACTTTCCTCTAAATCTTGTTTCTATGCATTTAGAGTGGTTTAGAATCCATGGAATAAATCTCCTTGTTGGAATCACCATTAGAACTAAGTTAGAGGCCATTTGGAGTCCTCTAGTGTGTGTCTACATGTAGTTTTGTGTCCTAGTGGGTAGATGTTGAAATAGGACCCTCATGTGTTTGATTAAATGCCAAAAAGGCTTAATTGTCTTTTAATTTCAGTTATATATATGTTAGAGAGTAGATTGGACATGGTAGGAAGGTTTAGACTAGTTTCTATATATATACCTATGTGGGAATCCTAGTGGTTTAGCCTACAATGTCTTATTTGAACCTCTTCATGTCAATTTTGATATATTTTATATGTTGGACTGTTTTTGGGAATGAGGAGTATATGTAGATATATATACTAGTGCTTGTGTTTAGAAATAATTTATAGAATGTGTTTGTGTAGTATAGATAGAGAGGGAGTTGCATATATATATATATATATATATATATATATATATATATATATATATATATATATATATATATAAAATATATGTATATATATATATATATATATATATATAAAATATATATAAAATATATATATGTGTGTGTGTGTGTGTGTGTGTGTGTGTACAAGTATCTATATATGCGTGTGTGTGAATACATATGTATATATATAGGTGTGTGTGGATGTGTATATATATATGTAGGTGTGTGTGTGTGTGGAGTTGAGTGTGAGAGAGTGGAGAATTTATTGTTTGATGGTGAGATAGAGAGATAGATAGGAAGGAGAGAGTGTGAGGTAAGGAGAGGGAGCTGCTGCTTGTGGCAGCAGCATGCAAACCATTCGGCCACAGCAGCAGTCCCCACAGGGTACTGCATCCTTTGAATGCAGCAGCAGTAGCTGCGGATTTCAGCAGTAGTAGCAGGGCATTTGTTGCCCTGTTTTTGCTTGCTGCAGTGAGCATTCAGCCCGCCCCCCCCATTTCCATCTCAACTCAGTCCTATATTCACTCATTCCATACAATCAGTCCATCCATCCATTCCATTCCATAGCCCATTCACCATTAATTCATCCATCATTTTCACTCTATTCACCTCATTTCCAGCATACATATCAGTTTAAATTCAGTCCACATAGATTTCAGTCCTCTCTATATATATATCATTCATTACATATCAATCCATTTCATTTCAATTCAGTCCACATTTTCCATTCCAATTCATCCACACTTCAAACAGTCCCTCCATTTCATGTCAAACCAGTCCACATTAGGACTTAAGCCATTCACATGTCCTCCTATTTACTGTCCAGATTTCTTGGACATATTAACAGTCCAGATATTACACCATATCAGTCCATTCATTCCATTTCCCCCATTTCACTCATATCAGTCCAATCCCTCTATGTATCATCCATTTCCATTCACCACATATTAAATCCAGTTCATTCAAGTCCATTTGATATTCATATCATCCATTCCACCCTTCACAAAACATTCCATACCATTCCACAATACACATTCAGTGCCATTGATTACAGTCCAATTTTAGTTCACATCTATAAATCCATTCACCCCTCCATCAATTCCATAATATGAACTCATTCATCCACACATTCACATAGCCCCATTCACTCATTCATTCATTTATTTGTTCTATCCATCATTCATTCATCCTCTCATTCATACCTATATTTCAGTCATCAACAAATGCAGTCCCTTAAACCTAGAATGTTTAGGTGTGAGTGCTTAGCTAGTATGTTAGAATGATAAGATAAGGTAATGTTGAGATGACCAACATGACCATAAGATGGACTAGATGTATAGAAAACCCAGATTTCTTGGTTGGTAAACCTTAGATAGTATAGTATCTAGCTATCCTAAGGAGCCTAGGCTAGTATCTTGAGGATTAGCGGGGTTTCCTTTGTAATGGGCAAGGTATCGAAAATACCTTGTAAAGGATAAATGTTAGGATATTGGGTAGTAAAAGGTATTGGGTTTCTGATTGCTAGATGTGGTTAGAAATAGGTTGTCTTGGTAGGTAATGACTAGACGAGGGTAGTTTAGGCTAGTCTTGACCCCCGTTGACCAAGAGTTGACTTTTGACCGAAAGTCAACTTTAATCAACGCTTGACCTAGAATTGACCGAAACCAAACCAGAGTTGACTAGTTGACTGAAAGTCAACAGTTTGTCAAAATTAGCCTAGCTTGATCTAGGTTTGACCTAGGGTTGACTCAGTGTTGACCAGAGTTGACTTTTTGACCAAAAGTTAACCCTTGACCCAGATTGACCTAGTTTGACTTGGATTGACTTCCTGTGACCTTGTTTGACCTTGGTTGTCCTAGTGTGACCTAGTTTGTCTCAGTATGATCTAGAATGACCTGTTTTAGCTTGGTGTGACTTAGTTTGACCTAGTTTTGACTTAGACTTGCATATCATGACTAGATTAGCTTTCCTTTCATTATTAAACCCTGTTTGGACTCATGGTATCTCATCTTTAGGTCAGGGATTACTATGAGCATCTGTTCACCGTATCAGCTCAGGACCGCATACGAGTACATTCCCTGATAGTTTTCATTGTCTTGATATCTGCTATATCTGATTCAGTTGTAGTATCTTACTCGATTTCCAGTCACGATAGTTCACGGACTAGTATGTGTTGGATCATGACATGAGATGTTGTTTCTAGATTTTCTTGGTATATTGGTACATTTCCTGTCTTATTCCCTGTACTTATATAGACACCGATTCCTAAGGGGACTTGCTACCCTCTTATGGAATCCCGTGTCATGGCGTGTCATGTCCAGATCCATTATACTATTCGGGGGTGGGAAATTATTAGGGGCTATGTGAACAAAGCCTCCTGTCACTATATTCATGTGCTTGCGCCACTCTCACCTCACGTAGGGTGTAGCGAGATCTTGTTCATGTGCTCGTTATCCAGGTTGGCCGACATGACCCTTTCCAGATTTTCTTGTGATTGTCGCGCCAAGTGGATAGCCTGTCCTGTAACATTCCTAAAGCCGATCACATAATGCTCTAATAATTCAAGTCATATTTTATATTTATTTATCATAGGAGGCTAAGTTCTGTTCGGGAGTAGGGTTACAACTTCGGTCCTTGTTTGGTTTAAGGGTTGTAACTCGGCTTCCGAATAGTTCCCAAGTCATCATCATCATATATATATATATATATATATATATATATATATATATATATATATATATATATATATATATACATTGTCGTCCTATTCAGTACTCACATCCTGTTATATATTTTCTGTTGATTTTGTCCTATATTTCACATGTTCTACATGCTCTTATGCTATACCTTGATTGGAGGCTAAGTTTTATTCGGGAGAAGGGTTACGACCCCGGTCCTAGTTTGGTTTAAGGGTTGTAACTCGACTTTCGAATAGCTCCCAAGTCTTCCCATATCTTTGTCTTGTATTTTATTATACCGTCTCTTATAGAATTTGTCAATTCATATGGAACTGCTGTTAGTGTTTGTACTTGCTCATTTTTCTGACAGGATACCGTTGATATATTACAGATGTTTCTGAGGCAGACTGCTCGATCCACTATGGGGTCGAGATAGATGGAGACTTAGGCCAGGACCGTGGCCTGTTAGTTAAGCCACTAGACTTTGTACTCCCAGAGTAGTTAGCTTAGTTAGGCTTGCCTGGACTGCGATCCAGCTTTTGTTTTAGACTGTAGTAACTTATATTTATGTATTGTGACTCGGTGATGTTGTTTGTTTCTCTCTAGCTGTGTTGGATGTTGAACTCATTTTCCATTTTCACATCTATCATATTTCCTTTTCGTGCTATCTACCTTAGTTTTATCTTGTGATGGAGACTGTAGTTTCTATGTCACCTCCATTCGGAGTGTATGTACTGTACAGGTACCCTTATATTATTTAGTGTAGTATTTATAGACGACCTATACAGCGTTCTACCGCCGATTCTGCGGCGTAGGCTGGACATAACCACGTACTCGTGCCCCTAATCAGGGTGCGGGTCGTGACACGTTTTTGTGGTAGCCCATACAGGTCTGTGTCATAATTAGTGCGATCTCCTAATGGTGCTCGACTTAGAGTACTAATTACGATCCTGTGACTAGGACATAGGATCTACGATATGATAGGAGTTACTCGATCATATTTTAGGAAAATTTTGATCTTTTAATTACCATGACAACTCTTCTTGTATTGAATTCAATTGTCCTTCCTTGATACTCCTTATCATGTGCCATATTGACTCCTAGTTTCAATCTATCCTCAAGATGGCGATTACTCGCTCTCATGCAGCAAGACCTAGTGCTGTCGTTGCTACTCCTACCCTTCAGGTGGGAGTAGCAACGACAGTTCCAGGAGGTCTTACACCTCCAGCAGCGGAACCGTCTATAGTCATTCCTGAGACTCTTCCACCGCCGCCTCCGCTACCGACTGATGAACAGCAGATGATGGCCCTTCTGCAGCAGATGTTGCAGACCCAGAGGGCCCTGGCCGAGGCACAGCACCGCCAGACAGATGTGTTACGACAGAGAATGGAGAACTCCCACCTGCTGGCAATAGCAGCAGTAGAGAGGGTTGTACCAGGTACAGTTCAGGGTGCCCCACTTCAGTATCAGGGACAGGACCAGAGGCAGACTACTCTGTGCGGCTTATGCGGGAAGCTGGGACACAGTCGGGAGACCTATAGGAAGAGGTTGGGCGTATGTCTATACTGTGGGGGGCCCGACCACCAGCTGAAGGATTGCCACGCCCGTTGAATCCGAGGAGGCCAGGACAGAGTACAGCATGCTAGGGGAGGCCAGCAGGGACGAGCTTTCGCCATGACAGTTGAGGGCACTCAGGTAGTAGCAGGGCAGATTGCAGGTTCCAATCTTTCGATCTCATTTTCGTATTTGCCTCCTTATAAACTGTCTTGAAATTCGATTCCATATGTTCCTTGATCGTTTGATGAAATTTTGTTTTTGTGATGTGATTTTCTTTTGAGATAAGTCGTATGGGCTAGGTCGTCTCGATTATGAGATTTAGAATCCTCTAGGGTCATGCTAGCAGGCATAGTGAGGACATATAGTCAGATTTTGGTTGTATTTCTCGGGTGTAGGAATTTATGGTTTTCGTTGCCAAGCATGCGATAATGCAAAAAATTTAAATACCGTAATTCTAGAGGTATGTACCTTAGTCAAGAACTCTGTGATTATCGTAGCCTTGCTCACTTGCATGATGAAGATTCTGAGTATCATGATTATGGACAGACACATATGATTATCGAACTGCATGATTTTGAGATTTTATTTGTGGGATGTTTGACCTATAAGGAGCACTACCACCTTAATTTTTGAGGATGAATTCTTTTAAGGTGGATAGACTTGTAGCACAGGGGACCTTGTTTGACCTTGGTTGTCCTAGTGTGACCTAGTTTGTCTCAGTATTATCTAGAATGACCTAGTTTAGCTTGGTGTGACTTAGTTTGACCTAGTTTTGACTTAGACTTGCATATCATGACTAGATTAGCTTTCCTTTCATTATTAAACCCTATTTGGACTCATGGTATCTCATCTTTATGTCAGTGATTACTATGAGCATCTGTTCACCTTATCAGCTCAGGACCATAGGCGAGTATATTCACTGATAGTTTTCATTGTCTTGATATCTGCTATATCCGATTCAGTTGTAGTGTCTTACTCAATTTCCTGTCACGATAGTTCACGGCCTAGTATGTGTTGGATCATGACATGAGATGTTGTTCCTAGATTTTCTTGGTATATTGGTACATTTCCTGTCTTATTCCCTGTACTTATATAGCACCGATTCCTAAGGGGACTTGCTACCCTCTTATGGAATCCCGTGTCATGACGTGTCATATCCAGATCCATTATACTATTCGGGGGTGGGGAATTATTAGGGGCTATGTGATCAAAGCCTCATGTCACTATATTCATGTGCTTGCGCCACTCTCACCTCACGTAGGGTGTAGCGAGATCTTATTCATGTGCTCGTTATCCAGGTTGGCCGGCATGACCCTTTCCAGATTTTTTTTGTAATTGTCGGGCCAAGTGGATAGCCTGTCCTGTAACATTCCCAAAGCCGATCACATAACGCTCTAATAATTCAAGTCACATTTTATATTTATTTATCATAGGAGGCTAAGTTCTATTCGGGAGAAGGGTTACAACCCCGATCCTTGTTTGGTTTAAGGGTTGTAACTCGGCATCCGAATAGTTCCCAAGTCATCATATATATATATATATTGTCATCCTATTCAGTACTCACATCCTGTTATATATTTCCTGTTGATTTTGTCCTGTATTTTACATTTTCTATATGCTCTTATGCTATACCTTGAATGGAGGCTAAGTTCTGTTCGGGAGAAGGGTTACGACCCCGGTCCTTGTTTAGTTTAAGGATTGTAACTCGGCTTCCGAATAGCTCCCAGTCTTCCCATATCTTTGTCTTGTATTTCATTATTCTGTCTCTTATAAAATTTGTCAATTCATTTGGAACTGCTGTTAGTGTTTTTACTTGCTCATTTTCTTGACAGGATATCGTTGATATATTACAGATGTTTCTGAGGCATACTGCTCGATCCACTATGGAGTCGAGATAGATGGAGACTTAGACCAGGACTATGGCCAGTTAATTGAGCCACTAGACTTTGTACTCCCAGAGTAGTTAGCTTAGTTAGGCTTGCCTGGACTGCGATCCAGCTTTTGTTTTAGACTGTAGTAGCTTATATTTATGTATTGTGACTCGGTGATGTTGTTTGTTTCTCTCTAGCTGTGTTGGATATTGAACTCATTTTCCGTTTTCATATCTATCATATTTCCTTTCCGTGCTATCTACCTTAGTTTTATCTTGTGATTGAGACTGTATTTGCTATGTCACCTCTATTCGGAGTGTATATACTGTACAGGTACCCTTATATTGTTTAGTGTAGTATTTATAGATGACCTATACAGCGTTCTACCGCTGATTCTGCGACGTAGGCTGGACGTAACCACGTACTCGTGCCCTTAATCAGGGTGCGGGTCGTGACACATCCTCCTTATCACCCTGATCTTCGACGGCCTCATCAGCCACTTTATCAGTACGGAGAGGAGGTTCAGTAGAAGCATCCTGGACATCGCATGTTTCATCCTCAGTTATTTTACCCACCTTATACACGGATTCTTGGGCTGCGCCTTCGGCTGTCGCAAAACCGACCCCGGGTATCACGACATGCTCATTCGTAGCCTTCTCTGCAGGAATCTCTCCCTAATATGCTCCCATCAACTCCGAACAGTCCTAATTTTTGTAATCGAATGAGCAAGCATAGAAGCCTCCTTCGACTCGATTGCCTCAACAGCTTCAGTCGGTGGAATCTTCCCCAGGAGAGTAGTCTTCTCAGCTCCAATGGATGAAGGGCCTTCAACTGGTACAGGGGCCGCAACTTTGACCTCCGAACATACCCGAGGGGGCGCTCTAGTAGCAGGTTACTCAGGAAGCTCCCCGAGGACTTCAACTCACGATCGGTCGTATCCTTCCCCGATTGTCTTGACTTCTTCTTCGCCGGCTACATGAAGAAAGTAGTAACAAGCAGGAGTGTCAAAATTTGACAAATTAAAGAACATCTACCACATAACTGTCAAGGGGACCCAAAGGACGGGTCTTTCCCATGCTCTACGCATGGCGAAGACCGTCGCTTGCGAGCGGTCC
This sequence comes from Iris pallida, assembly GCA_029216955.1. Taxonomy (NCBI): domain Eukaryota; kingdom Viridiplantae; phylum Streptophyta; class Magnoliopsida; order Asparagales; family Iridaceae; genus Iris; species Iris pallida. The sequence goes on from JANAVB010023995.1 coordinate 21,722,065, forward strand.
ACTTGAATCTCTGGGAGGGCGGAGAACCCACCTTCGTAGGGACCTAGCACTTTAAAAGGGAACTCAAAGACGCAACATCTTTCCTCTCCTCCTGGGAGGCGCTAGACCCCTCCTAGGTCCGGCCTCCTAACGATACAAGCTCTTGGAGGCGTGTAAGGGCAGACTGAGAGGCCTCAAATTTAGTCCCAACAATAAAACTCTGCTCCCGATCATAGCCTGAGAAGAAGTTGTTCACTATACAGTAAAACTTCACGACAGCGTATAGGATATGGGTTGCAAGCTGGACTATGGGGATCTTAAAGCTTGCCCCAGTGCACCCGATATTGTAATAGTACCATTCAAATGCGCCATCTAGCAAACTCCTCTCATAGCCTCGGCAAGGGCTCGGGTTGTCGATCATCAGTTAGCTATAGCCAATTTGCTTTACAAAATGGCTCGGCAGATAAGGCTCTAAGTATACCCAGTTCTGATTTCGGTATACCAAGTGCGATGGCCGGAATGACTACAGCCAATGGAAAGCGCCGCGAGTCAGATCGCTCCTATCTCCACCCTGGTCTGTTAGCTCATCTACTGCGAGATATCCAGAGTAGGTGGGCGAAGTCCTGTTGAAGTCGTAACTATCTGTAATACCTGTGGTTCGTATTACATATTTTGGAAATACGTGTACGTATTTTCTTGTATTGTTCCTTGTTTAGTTTTCTTGGCTTGGTTTAACTCTCGGTTTGGGTTGGCTTGGTTTGGCCGGCTGGTTGCTTGGTCCATCATGGACCAAGGTGAACCCCCTACCTACCACCAACCCATGATATTTATTTCCCCACCAACCTTCTCTTTCCTCCATAACTCTCATTTATTTCTTCTTCTTCTTCTTCCTTCCTCCCCACAACTCCCCAACCCTTAGGCAAGTGCAACTTGCTTCCACAAGAGAACTCATTTTTATGGTTCCATTAGCTTCTTCTCATGATTCTAAGACACATTAGAACTTATCATTTTCCATTTTGAGGCTTTGATTCTTGTAGATCTATAATTTAGTATTTTCGGATTTTAGTGGTTTTGATCTATCAAACTCCTTTGTTTTCAAGTTTTTATGGTTTCATGTTGTAGATAATTTTATTCTACCCAATTTTGACCTTTGGAAGGTTAGATTCGGACTTGTTTTGACCAAGTTATGAGCATTTGGAGTTTTGGGTTCCATCCATGGAGTTCTTGCTGTTCTTGCCCTTTGGAGAAGACAGTGAGCAGTGTGCTAGCTTTTTAGCTTACGCCGCTGACTTGTGTACGCTGCTCTTTAGCGAGCGTACGCTGCTTTTCGTACGCTGCTCTTTAGCGAGCGTACGCTGCTTTTCGTACGCTGCTCTTTAGCGAGCGTACGCTGCTTTTCGTACGCTGCTCTTTAGCGTGCGTACGCTAGCCTTGATACGCTGCCTATTGGCAGCATGTCTTTTTCGTACGCTAGCTCGAGCGTACGCTAGCTTGAGCGTACGCTAGCTTGAGCGTACGCTAGCTTGAGCGTACGCTGACCTGTAGCTCGAGCGTGCCCTTGTGTATGCTGACCCTTGCGTACGCTTCCCATTGGAAGTGTATGGACCTTTTGGTATGCCGGCTTGAGCGTACGCGTGCCTTGGTACGCTAGCTTAAGCGAGCAAGGCGTACGCTGGCTTTGAGCGTACGCTGGCTTGAGCGTACGCTTGCCTATCTTGTCACCCTGGTTCAACCCGAGAGCTTTGTGACCCCCCATACGCTGCCTTTTGGGAGCGTATGCTTACCTGAGCGTATGCTTACCTGAGCGTATGGCCTTTGGCAGACTTGATCTTATATTAGCTTGTCAGTTTGTTTTATTTTCCTTATCCTGGATCTTCTATAGCCCTGTATATTGATAACTTATTAGATATTTTACGTCCATTTTATATCCTTACGCCTTTTGACCTGAACTTGATAATTCCCGAATTTATTTGATATGTTTGGAATTGATAACTGAGCCTGGCACGATAGTGACCCGTAGTGGTGCACTCCTGACATGAGTAACCTGGCATGACCTGATAGTGGCCCGTCGTGGCGCACTCTTGACTAGTACACTTGACCTGATAACCTGACATGTTATATCTTGACGGCTACCCGACATGACATGACTTGACAAGAATGAACATCCTGGACACCGTGGGTGATTGTGCTTGTATAAATAAACCAGTCCTGTCTTGCATCATGTCTAGGATGGGACACCTGAGTACCACGGTCAGGAGTACCTATTGAAATGAACTAGAGACTAATAACTAGATTAATACGTTAGTCATGAAGAGATTTTTCCAGCTACAGGCAATCCCGTTACCTGGGCGCGCCTGGGATCTGTAGCCTGCCGTCGAGTAGGGCACATTTCCAGCACACTGTCATGTGTTGCACCCTTCAAGCTACTTAAGGGTACATGCATTTCCTGGACGATGTACCCACCTGAATTCAACCCTAATCTTTCGACCTGGGTAACCTGGATGGTCTGCAGGGCTTGTGGCTATAGAATAATCTCACTGCATCTTGTTAGTAACTAGGACTGTGATAACCCTAGTTAGTTAAAGTATCAAGCCGTAGGTCTTGCTTGGCCGTGAAATGATTGGATGGAGCCTAACAAGTCTAGTCTTGCCCTGATCTTGTTCCTGACTGTTACATGACCAGCATGCTTGTATTTATTTTCTCGATAAATGGTGAGAAACCAAGCTCCGTTCAGACGAAGGGTTACAACCCCGGTCCTTGTTGGTTTACGGGTTGTAACCTAGCTATCTGATTAGTTCCATGGTTATCTCGTCGTATATCATCCTGGCATGTTTTTCTTATTTCCAGTTTTACCAGTTATTTATATTTCCTGTCTTTTATTATATTATTTATATTCCTGTGCTGATTGCTGGTTTTAGTTCTTAAGTGAAGCTCCTTTGTGGCACTTGCTCTTTCTGGGGTCTGACCCAGCTGGTTTTGTGTGGCCAGATTTCGGAGCAGCTCCAGAGGATCTACCGATCTTCCAGCCAGATGGTGGCCACTAGACGGAACCCTGGCAACGAGTGGATTTATTTTGGCTCTCCCGCTCTATTGTGAAAATATTCTTTTGAGGCGTTTAGCCGACGAGCACCTGTTTAGCTCGATTGTACTTTTATTTACTGTCTGCCTACGGGCTGTAACATGATTAACAGATCCTAGGGTTGATCATGTATGACTAAACTCTTGCTAGTCCTGACATTTTGTACGACTAGCTTCATGATCAGCTGAATATGTAATATTTGGGACGCCTTATTATTGTATATTTAATGATCATACATCTTGTAACTTTTACTTACTTGCTTGTGATTGAGACAATAGGCTTGTTCATGACCTTAAGAGACTGCTGGCTTGTAGATAAACCCTCATGTATCTAGACAGCCGTGACCGTATAGCGAGATGGATTCCATTTCATATACGTAGCTGGCTATGTCTGCCCCCGCTCTCCAGTATTTTGGTTCTGGGGCGTGACATGGTTTAAGTGGTGGCCCATGCAGGTCTTGTAAATCAAGATATGTGAGGGTTACCGAATAGATGTCTCAATCAGTATTCGTCCTTGATCTCTGCTCGTATCTTCTAAATCCCTGGATTCTTGTCCTGATCATATGCTTGTATCGTTGATCTGTCCTGGTCCTTCCTTATTGTTCCCTATGTCGTCTTCTTCAGCGACATTGTTCGTGGTCCTACCGATCAGCAAGACGGAGCACCTCCCGCGGACCAGCAGCAACCCGGAAATCAAGCCCAACATTCCGGAGTAGCCTCCAGAGTCGAGCCTATTGGAGAAGAGCCCCCAGTTCAGCCGGTTCAGCCTGCTGAACCTGATGATGGCACATTAGTAGGACTCGTCAGGACCTTGATAGCTTCTCAAGATCGGCGTGGAGATGCCTTGCACCAGGCAGTGACGGATGCTTTGACCAGAGGCAGTCATCCAGGGAACAGCGCGGCCAACAGCTTCAAGCGCTTGAACCCTCCATTCTTCGACGGTAGTGAAGATGCTATCGCAGTAGATGCATGGCTTCAGGACACAGAGGTGGTTCTTGAAGCAGCCAGGACTCCAGAGAATGAGAAGGTAGCCGTGGTGCGCTTGCAGCTTTTAGATCTTGCCCGCAGCTGGTGGGCAGCGCAGGCCGTTGGATTAGTAGCACCCATTGCTTGGGCAGTATTCAGAGAGAGATTCCAGACCAAGTATTTCGATGCCGTGGCTCGGTATGATCTACAGACCCGGTTCACTAATCTGAAGCAAGGAGGCAGGACGGTCGACGGATATGCGGCCGAGTTTTCCAGACTCAGTCAGTTTGCCCCCACTTTGGTGGCAACCGAGTATGATAGAGCCCAGCGATTCCAGCGGGGACTTCACCTGGAGATCTTGTTGGCAGTTGAGCAGTTTGAGCATCAGACTTTTGATGCAATCTTGAGAGCAGCTCGGAGGCATGAGTATACCTCCCAGAGGATTGTGGATAGGGCCGGAGGTCGGAAGAGATCTCACGGCCAGATGAATCAGTCTTCGGCACCAGCCCCGGCAGCCAGGGCCTTGACTATTGGAGTTCCGAGGCGAGCGGCCTCAGTGACGTCGGTTCAGCATTCCACTCCGACGTACCCTCAGCAGCAGCAGAAGCAGAAGCAGTCTTCCGCAGTGGGTTGTTCTCATTGTGGGAAGCCAGGCCATGTGGTGGCAGAATGTCGCAGGGCACAGGGATTGTGTCAGATTTGTGGAGCACCAGACCATAGGGTTGGATCCTGCCCGAACAGGGGTGGTTCATCCTCGTCCAACCTTTCTAGCTCTTCGGTGAGAGGACCAGCTCCGGTCCAGCAGCAGCAGTATCCATTGCCGAGGCCCTTGCCGCCTCAGACCCAAGTGTTCCAGCAGCAGAACCCCCAGCAGTATGCACAAGCCCAAGCCCAGAGTCAGAGCAGGCAGCGAGGATATCAGCAGAGGGGACCAGTACCCCGAGGGCACGGTCAGGCTATGGTGATGACCGTGGAGGAAGGATTGGCACCAGGTGAGGTAGTGGCAGGTACTATTCTCGTCAACTCCTTTCCAGCTTCAGCTTTATTTGATTCTGGTGCATCGTATTCTTTTGTCTGCACGATTCGCGACACGGGTAGGATTGGCGCCCGAGTCATTATCAGTAAGGCTCAATATACTTACTGGTAACGGACTTGTGGGAGTAAATAGAGTGTTTTCCTCGTGTCGGATCGTAGTTAGCGGTAGGGAGTTCTCCGCTAGATTGATAGAGTTCCCGATGGCCGATTATGATGTGGTCTTAGGGATGGATTGGTTGAGGAACCAGTATGCTAGGATAGACTGCCATATTGGTAGGGTTGTTTTTAGCATTCCAGGAGAGCCAGAGTTTTCTTTCTCCCGAGGCGAAGTTGAGCCTTCTCCTCCGATATTGCGGATGGCAGTAGCAGCAGTTCAGTTGCCCAGGATAGTGGATGAGTTCCCAGATGTTTTTCCAGAAGAGCTTCCAGGTATGCCTCCGGAGCGGGAGATCGAGTTCACTATAGACTTGATTCCCGGAACAGCCCCAGTGTCAGAGAGAGTCTACAGGATGGCGCCGTCAGAATTGGAAATCTTGTACAAGATGATTGAAGAACTCAGAACCAAGGGATTCATTCGTGCTAGTGGATCGCCTTGGGGAGCCCCGATGCTTCTTGTGAAAAAGAAGGATGGTACGTCCAGGTTATGTGTTGATTATCGTACCTTGAACTCAGTGACAATCAAGAACAGATACCCTCTCCCGAGGATAGATGACTTGTTTGATCAACTCAAGGGGGCAGCAGTATTCTCGAAGATCGACTTGCGGTCAGGATACCATCAGATCAGAGTCAGAGAGCAGGACATCCCGAAGACTGCTTTTAGATCGAGATATGGGCATTGGGAGTTCCTTGTTATGCCTTTTGGAGCAACCAATGCGCCGGCAGTATTCATGGACCTCATGAATCGCATCTTCATGCCTTACTTGGATCAGTTTGTGATCGTATTCCTAGACGACATCCTGGTCTACAGCAAGAGTGAGGCGGAGCATGAGCAGCATCTCCGTATAGTTCTTCAGATCCTCAGAGAGCACCAGTTATATGCCAAGTTCAGTAAATGCGAGTTCTGGCTCGATCGTATTTCGTACTTGGGTCATATCATCACTCGAGGAGGAGTAGAAGTGGTTCCCCAAAAAATTGTGGCCATTGAGACGTGGCCGGTACCTAGCACAGTGGCAGAAATTCGTAGTTTTCTTGGCTTGGCCGGCTACTACCGGCGGTTTGTTTCGAATTTTGCTCGAATTTCAGCGCCATTGACGCAGTTGACCCGCAAGGATGCGCAGTTTGCTTGGACAGCAGAGTGTCTGAGTTCTTTTGAGCAGTTGAAGCGAGGCCTGATAACAGCTCCCATTCTCACGCTTCCAGATGGAACCGGGGGATTCTCAGTGTACTGTGATGCTTCAGGCAGAGGTTTAGGATGTGTTCTGATACAGCATGGGAAGGTAATAGCTTATGCGTCACGACAACTTCGTGATCATGAGAGGAATTACCCAACCCATGACTTGGAGCTGGCAGCAGTGGTGTTTGCACTTAAGTTGTGGAGGCACTACTTGTACGGAGATAGGGTGGAGATTTTCACCGACCACAAGAGCCTGAAGTATGTTTTCACCCAGAAGGATCTTAACATGCGTCAGAGAAGGTGGCTGGAGCTTCTTGTGGATTATGATGTCAACCTGCAGTATCATCCTGGGAAGGCCAATGTTGTTGCGGATGCATTAAGCAGGAGAGCCGGAGCTTATTTCCTAACAGCACAGCCAGAATTATTAGCGGATCTTCAGAAGATGGGTATAGAAGTTGTTCTCCCTTCCAGTGTGGCCTTGATGGCCAGTATGCAAGTTCAGTCCACTATAGTCGAGAGGATCCGGATGGCGCAGTCGGCAGATTCCAAGCTTCAGCAACTCAGAACAGAGTGCGAGACAGGACGAAGACCAGAGTTATGCATTCATGAGGATGGTACACTTCGACATGGTAATCGTCTTTGTGTACCCAGCGGAGATATCCGGCAGGAGATCATGTCAGAAGCTCACTGTTCGCAGTATTCCATCCATCCCGGCAGTACGAAGATGTACCGTGATATCCGGCAGCATTTTTGGTGGAATGGCATGAAGCGGGAGATAGCTCGGTTTGTCTCTCGGTGTTTGGTTTGCCAACAAGTTAAAGCCGAACATCAGAGACCGGCTGGACTTCTTCAGCCCTTACCGATTCCAGAATGGAAGTGGGAGCATGTGACCATGGATTTTGTGACTGGATTACCTAGGTCCCCAGCTGGTAGAGATGCTATCTGGGTTATAGTTGATCGGCTCACAAAAGTGGCTCACTTTCTTCCATTCAGAGTTGGTCAGTCGACGGCTCAGTTAGCAGAGATGTACCTCAGGCAGATTGTCAGGTTGTACGGAGTGCCAGTCAGTATCACCTCAGACCGAGATTCAAGATTTACGTCGCACTTTTGGCATAGCTTGCAAGAGAGTTTGGGAACTCATCTCCAGTTCAGTTCAGCGTACCACCCGCAGACAGATGGCCAGTCGGAGCGCACGATCCAGACTCTTGAAGACATGTTGCGGTCTTGTACACTTGACTTCGGTGGTTCATGGGAAGATCACTTGCACCTGGTAGAATTCTCGTACAACAGCAGTTTCGAGGCCAGTATCCAGATGGCACCGTTCGAGGCACTATATGGTAGGAAGTGCAGATCCCCGCTAGCTTGGGATGATGTTGGAGAGAGGCAGACGCTTGGTCCAGAGATGATTGCCCAGACAGTTGAAGTGGTCAGGCGAGTCAGAGATCATCTTCGAGTTGCCCAAGATCGCCAGCGCCATTGGGCCGATTCTCATCGGCGCCCTCTCGAGTTTTCGGTCGGCGATCATGTATTCCTGAGAATTTTGCCTAACCGTGGCGTCATTCGTTTCGGCGTACGGGGCAAGCTTAGTCCTAGGTATATAGGACCGTTCGACATTCTAGAGCGAGTAGGAGATGTATCCTATCGTCTCGCTCTTCCACCGTCGCTAAGCGGGGTGCATGACGTGTTCCATGTATCCCAATTACGACGGTATATTCCAGACCCGAGCCACATCCTGGATCATTCAGAATTGGTTGTTGGTACCAACCTTTCGTATGAGGAGAGGCCCATGTCTATATTGGACCGGAGAGAGAAGACGCTCAAGAACAAGACTATCAAGTTAGTCCGAGTTGCTTGGGGTCATCACTCTTTGGAGGAGTCAACGTGGGAGCGCGAGGATGACATCCGATCGCGATATCCCGACTTGTTTGACTCGTGAGGTATAATGTCTTTCTTATGCCTCATGCCTTCGATTCCTTGCTTGAATGAGTGATTGTCTGCCTAGTTATAGCTTGCATGTGATTAATATAGCTTGTTCTTGCCCCTCTAGTCCCTTGATTAAATTTCGAGGACGGAATTCTTTTAAGGTGGGTAGAGTTGTAATACCTGTAGTTCGTATTACGTATTTTGGAAATACGTGTACATATTTTCTTGTATTGTTCCTTGTTTAGTTTTCTTGGCTTGGTTTAACTCTCGGTTTGGGTTGGCTTGGTTTGGCCGGCTGGTTGCTTGGTCCATCATGGACCAAGGTGAACCCCCTACCTACCACCAACCCATGATATTTATTTCCCCACCAACCTTCTCTTTCCTCCATAACTCTCATTTATTTCTTCTTCTTCTTCCTTCCTCCCCACAACTCCCCAACCCTTAGGCAAGTGCAACTTGCTTCCACAAGAGAACTCATTTTTATGGTTCCATTAGCTTCTTCTCATGATTCTAAGACACATTAGAACTTGTCATTTTCCATTTTGAGGCTTTGATTCTTGTAGATCTATAATTTAGTATTTTCGGATTTTGGTGGTTTTGATCTATCAAACTCCTTTGTTTTCAAATTTTTATGGTTCCATGTTGTAGATAATTTTATTCTACCCAATTTTGACCTTTGGAAGGTTAGATTCGGACTTGTTTTGACCAAGTTATGAGCATTTGGAGTTTTGGGTTCCATCCATGGAGTTCTTGCTGTTCTTGCCCTTTGGAGAAGACAGTGAGCAGTGTGTTAGCTTTTTAGCTTACGCCGCTGACTTGTGTACGCTGCTCTTTAGCGAGCGTACGCTGCTTTTCGTACGCTGCTCTTTAGCGAGCGTACGCTGTTTTTCGTACGCTGCTCTTTAGCGAGCGTATGCTGCTTTTCGTACGCTGCTCTTTAGCGTGCGTACGCTAGCCTTGATACGCTGCCTATTGGCAGCGTGTCTTTTTCGTACGCTAGCTCGAGCGTACGCTAGCTTGAGCGTACGCTAGCCTGAGCGTACGCTGACCTGTAGCTCGAGCGTGCCCTTGTGTACGCTGACCCTTGCGTACGCTTCCCATTGGAAGTGTATGGACCTTTTGGTACGCCGGCTTGAGCGTACGCGTGCCTTGGTACGCTAGCTTAAGCGAGCAAGGCGTACGCTGGCTTTGAGCGTACGCTGGCTTTGAGCGTACGCTGGCTTGAGCGTACGCTTGCCTATCTTGTCACCCTGGTTCAACCCGAGAGCTTTGTGACCCCCCATACGCTGCCTTTTGGGAGCGTATGCTTACCTGAGCGTATGCTTACCTGAGCGTATGGCCTTTGGCAGACTTGATCTTATATTAGCTTGTCAGTTTGTTTTATTTTCCTTATCCTGGATCTTCTATAGCCCTGTATATTGATAACTTATTAGATATTTTACGTCCATTTTATATCCTTACGCCTTTTGACCTGAACTTGATAATTCCCGAATTTATTTGATATGTTTGGAATTGATAACTGAGCCTGGCACGATAGTGACCCGTAGTGGTGCACTCCTGACATGAGTAACCTGGCATGACCTGATAGTGGCCCGTCGTGGCGCACTCTTGACTAGTACACTTGACCTGATAACCTGACATGTTATATCTTGACGGCTACCCGACATGACATGACTTGACAAGAATGAACATCCTGGACACCGTGGGTGATTGTGCTTGTATAAATAAACCAGTCCTGTCTTGTATCATGTCTAGGATGGGACTCCTGAGTACCACGGTCAGGAGTACCTATTGAAATGAACTAGGGACTAATAACTAGATTAATACGTTAGTCATGAAGAGATTTTTCCAGCTACAGGCAATCCCGTTACCTGGGCGCGCCTGGGATCTGTAGCCTGCCGTCGAGTAGGGCACATTTCCAGCACACTGTCATGTGTTGCACCCTTCAAGCTACTTAAGGGTACATGCGTTTCCTGGACGATGTACCCACCTGAATTCAACCCTAATCTTTCGACCTGGGTAACCTGGATGGTCTGCGGGGCTTGTGGCTGTAGAATAATCTCACTGCATCTTGTTAGTAACTAGGACTGTGATAACCCTAGTTAGTTAAAGTATCAAGCCGTAGGTCTTGCTTGGCCGTGAAATGATTGGATGGAGCCTAACAAGTCTAGTCTTGCCCTGATCTTGTTCCTGACTGTTACATGACCAGCATGCTTGTATTTATTTTCTCGATAAATTGTGAGAAACCAAGCTCCGTTCAGACGAAGGGTTACAACCCCGGTCCTTGTTGGTTTACGGGTTGTAACCTAGCTATCTGATTAGTTCCATGGTTATCTCGTCGTATATCATCCTGGCATGTTTTTCTTATTTCCAGTTTTACCAGTTATTTATATTTCCTGTCTTTTATTATATTATTTATATTCCTGTGCTGATTGCTGGTTTTAGTTCTTAAGTGAAGCTCCTTTGTGGCACTTGCTCTTTCTGGGGTCTGACCCAGCTGGTTTTGTGTGGCCAGATTTCGGAGCAGCTCCAGAGGATCTACCGATCTTCCAGCCAGATGGTGGCCACTAGACGGAACCCTGGCAACGAGTGGGTTTATTTTGGCTCTCCCGCTCTATTGTGAAAATATTCTTTTGAGGCGTTTAGCCGACGAGCACCTGTTTAGCTCGATTGTACTTTTATTTACTGTCTGCCTACGGGCTGTAACATGATTAACAGATCCTAGGGTTGATCATGTATGACTAAACTCTTGCTAGTCCTGACATTTTGTACGACTAGCTTCATGATCAGCTGAATATGTAATATTTGGGACGCCTTATTATTGTATATTTAATGATCATACATCTTGTAACTTTTACTTACTTGCTTGTGATTGAGACAATAGGCTTGTTCATGACCTTAAGAGACTGCTGGCTTGTAGATAAACCCTCATGTATCTAGACAGCCGTGACCGTATAGCGAGATGGATTCCATTTCATATACGTAGCTGGCTATGTCTGCCCCCGCTCTCCAGTATTCTGGTTCTGGGGCGTGACACTATCCAAGCAGCCCAACACCCATATACAAATAGGGATGCCTTGATGGAGCCACTTCGCCCGGCGATAGTTGCGCTGGGATACGTCTCTCTCCTCACAGCCCTCGATCGTGCTAGGGTCTATCAAGCCCGACCGGTGCAATGCCAACCAAGCTATTAAGTAATGATACGGGATTTCAGCTCGAGGAAATTCGCTGGTTCCCCCGCCATGCTTAATTATCTTTTACGAAAGTTTCCACGAACCTTGAAAGGTATTTCACACCATGGCCGAAGTTAGGGCCAGTTTGTACCCAAGACCAGCTTCACAGCCGGCATGATAAGGTCCGTTGCACTCGTCCTAGGGCACCAGTGCCTCTAGGCACCACAGCCTTGCGTAGCCATAACATTTAGAAGACAGCTAGCACCACTTTCGGACTCATGGCAGTCGAGTTTCTGTAGAAAAAATTATGGACTATGGAGGTAGGGTTTCCCTTGGGGTCTACAGAAGGGGCTGGCTCCCCTGCCATGGCCATCATATCTGCAATCTTGTCAGGGATATACTCCCACGAGTGAAAAAATGAACCTGGTTCGGTCCTGTTGGATGCTGCGTGAGTTATAATCCATCCAAGCAGAAAAGTGAGGATGACTCTTCTGGAAATCCTGGCATATGCACACCTGATGATAGCAAAGTAGCTCCTTGTATACCTCCATCATTTCAGGGTACTTACCCTCTAGCCCTGTAAACTTCTCGTTGCAAGAAGTGTATTCCTCATAGGGCACTTCACCCCAGGACAGCTTCGAGATGTCGAACATCTCATGAAGGGCCAACCTTATCCCTCCTCCGGGGGTGTAAAAAGTTTCGGTGTGGTAATTATACATCTCCAGCATCACCAGAAACAAAGGTTGGTTGATGTCTATGCCATATTCAGTAGCTCTTACGGCACGGCACAATCCAATCTCCCTCAGCTCCATCTTAAATTTGCCCAGTATCCACAAACTCAGGCTACGCCATTTAGCGTCAAAGTGGATCCAGCCTTCGACCCGGAAAGCTCCTTTTGGATATAAGACCCCTGCTGTGAGAAGCTGGTTGGCAAAGCGAGAAGCCCTAAACGGATATATGTCTGGGGTAAAATTGTTAAGTATATGGCTTGGATGCAGCACCCGCAGAGTATATGACGGACCATCACGAATATACTTAAAGTAGTCCTTCCTCCGGGAGTGAGTGTCCAACTTAAAGTGGCCTGTCATCAGACCCCCGGGACGGGGTCAGGTCCCATTCCATACGCCGTTCGTCAACAAAACGGAAGAAAATAAAAAGCGGGAGATGACGGTCGATCGCTGGAACATACAAATTAAGGTTGTAGGTCTAAAAATAATAATCCTCCTTGAGTTTTAAGAGGCTTGTCTCCTTGAAAATCGGTTTATCACTGAAGAGGAATTGAGGTTTCAGCATCACACCCCCCGGATCATCTACGACTGACAATTTGCCACGATCCATCATGCGGCGAAAGTAGGAGACGTATTGTTCGTTTAGTTTAGCCAAACGTTGCTCCGGTTGGCCTTGAGCTATCATTCTCCTGGCAGGGTTATCCACCGCGTCGTCAAAGCTTATGCCTAGTGTGTAGACCGATGAGTCAAAGAGGATCTCATCAAAAACAGGGACGGTTACCGAAACTGCATGTAAAGCAAAACAAAAGTTAGAAGAATATATATATATATATATATATATATATATATATATATATATATATATATATATATATATATATATATATATATATATATATTTGCAAAGAAGCAAGCTGCGCAAGCACTGTTCAGTGACTTTGTGCATCAGCAATCAAGCCTCGGCAAAGACATTGTTCGGTGACACTGCGCATCGGCAGACAAGCATCTGCGCATACACTATTCAGTGATACTGCACATCAGCAGGCAAGCACACGTGCATGCACTGTTCAGTGGCATTGCACATTAGCTTGAGCCTTACCACATCTTCGAGACGCTACACCAAAAATTAGTGCTCATGCGCATCAGCGGAGAAAGCTTTAGCACATCTTCAAGACGCTACTCTGAAAATTGGCACTCATGTGCATCAGCGGAGGAAGCTTTAGCACGTCTTCGAGATGCTACTTCTAAAAGTAGTGCTCATGCGTATCAGGAAAATAAGGATTCGATACTTCAATCGAACATCTACTAGCAACAGCCGGTCACACATTTTCGTGTGGACCAGCGTCAGCGACCAGAGAGGCAGCGACGTTGACAGCCTCGGTCGCCGACCGCTTCCCTTTAGCCTTGCTTATGCTCGCCGCACCCACTTTGTCGGCCTTGGAAGCTCGTGGGACTCTCGAATTCTTGGGGGCTATGGAGACAAGCTAGGGTTTCGGTTTGGTGAAGAAGAAGTCTCTCTCTGAAGAAGTTTAGAAGAGATGGCAGAGTAAAAAGTTTCTTTCTCCCTAAAAAACTCCTACTTATAGAAAAAAGCCATGTCAGCAGATAAAGCCAAAGAGACGCTTCGGACGTGAATAAATGCTTCGAGCGGCGTGCAAAGTTGGAATAAAATCATGACTGATCTCTTCCTAAAAACGAAGAGTCATTATCATTTAATGAAATGACGGCTAAAGGCACTAATTACTGACGGTTAATCTTGATGATGACAGTATGTCCGCAACGTGCTGCACACTCCGTATGTCATGTGTCATTATTTCATGCTTCTTTTTCAAAGTGTTCCAAATTTGTTCAAGTTTGAAAACTTTAAAGGGGGTCTTGTAGAAGCATGAAAAAGTGCAACAGTTATAAAAGCGCATGAGACCCAAAGTTGCTGCACACATCAAGTAGCAGAAAAGTGCAGTGTATATAAAAGAGATACTTTATTAAAATAATGATTACAAAGGTCTATTATAGATTCTTCATGATTACATAAAGACTATCTACTCAGCCTACAAGTGCGCAGCCTACAAGTGTGCAACACTCTTCTTCGCCAGAACGAATCACTTCCTCGTCAGAGCGAATCAATTCATGATCGGAAGCGCAACACTTTTCTGCTCCAATATGGCTAATGAAGCAGTTATTAAGCAGAACAGGGGGGAAACTCTTATGCGAGGCTCACAGCACAACCTGTGGCCCTTCCAGCATAACGAAGGGCCAACCGTCGACCCAAATCCAGTATCTTGGGCCTCGAAGATCTCCAAGATGTTGTTAAGGTTCGAACCCCCCATGCCACACACTCAAGTGCGTCTCGAAACTCTAAAATTATTCTTCACCAAGACTACAGCTTCTTTGAACGAAGAGATCTACAACCAAAAGTCGACTTATGCAAGGCCCACGACCGTCTGAAGCTAAGTCGGGATCGAGCATGATAGAGGAGTGTTAAGAAGCAAATGAGTAAATGGCTTCCTAAAAAGCTCCCCTTTATATAGGCTGTGTGTGGTCCAACTCGCACGCCAAGTGGAAGCAAGTCAAAAGTTCTGAGTTGATTGGATGAACCTAGAATTCATCATAATGAATCTCATTTAATGAAGTCTTTAGTCACCACTTCTCGAGCCCCCTAAAGTGACAGCAATTAAGGAGACTTTGACTCAGTCACCCCAAAAGCGCAGTGACTCGTCGCTCTAAAATGTATAGTGACTCGTCGCCCCAAAATGCGCAATGACTCATCACCCCAAAAGTCATAGTGACTCGTCACATCAATAGCGTAGCGCTTCCGAGACCCAAACGTGCAGTTGTCACCCTCGAAATCCGTGTTACGTATTTTCGTATACGTGTACATATTTCGGGTCCGTATTTTTATTAGTCATGGTTAGCTAGTCATGATTTTATTTTTAGCATGTTGTATTGGCATGGTTATTTTGGCATTTCATTGGTTATGGTTTAGCTTGGTTCGGTTTAGCTTGGTTTGGTTTGCTTTTGGGTTCATCATGAACCAAAAGAAAACCCCTACCTACCACCACCATCATCATTTAAAACCCAACCCCCCCTTTCTCTCTCATCTTTACTCTTTATTTATTTCTTCATCTTCTTCCTCTTAACTTCTCCACCTACCAAGAGAAGCTTAGGCAAGTGAAACTTGCTTCATGGAGAAACTCCATTATTGTTGTTCTATTGTCTTCCTGCGAGATTCTAAGATACTTTAGAACTTGGCATTTTTTATTTTGGTGGATATTTTCTTGTAGATCTAAGTTTATATCATTTTCGGTTTTCTTGGGTTTTGATCTATTAAACTTCATTATTTTTATGTTTTGATTTTCCATGTTGTAGTGAATTCGATTTTACCTAAAATAGACCTTTGAAAAGTTAGATTTCGACTTGTTTTGAGGAAGTTATGGCCAAAAGTATTTTTGGCCATTTTTATGTTCATCAGTCCTGATTTTGGCAGGGACGATGAATAGTGCCGCATGAATGAATAGTGCCGCATGAATAGTGCCGTAGCCGTATGGATGAATAGTATCGTATGAATAGTGCCGCAACCACATGGATGAATAGTGTCGCAGCCGCATGGATGAATAGTATCGTATGAATAGTGCCGTAGCCGCATGGATGAATAGTGCCGCAGCCGCATGAGATGAATAGTGCCGCAGCCGCATGGATGAATAGTGCCACAGCCGCATGGATGAATAGTGCCGTAGCCGCATGGATGAATAGTGCCACAGCCGCATGGATGAATAGTACCGCATGAATAGTGTCGCAGCCGCATGGATGAATAGTACCGCAGCCGCATGGATGAATAGTGCCATAGCCGCATGAGATGAATAGTGCCACAGAATGCTGTATAGGGCATATTTTGGCTGTTTTTGGCTGTTTTAAGTCCTATTTGGCTGAATTGTGGCCCGAATTTCCCCCAACTTCCAACATGAAAGTGGTAGATCTTTTCCTTCGCTTCAAGAGCATGTTATTAGCTATTTTATGCAAGTTTTTTCATTTATTATAATGTAAGGATAGAACATAATAGTGGCCCGACGTGGCGCACTCTTGACAAGTAAATATGACATGTAATCTGGAACGCCGTTGCGACGGCTATCTCGACATGCTAGTAATCCTCCTCTTGATACCGTGGACGATTGTGCTTGTACAAATAAATCAGTCTTGTCTTGCATCATGTCTAGGACATGGACCCCTGAATACCAGGGTCAGGGGTACCTACTGAATTCAACTATGGCTAATAACTAGAATAATCCAGTAGTCATAAAGAGATTTCCCAGCTACAGCAATCCCGTTATTTTGGCGCTCAAGTGGACTTGTAGCCTACCGACGAGTAGGGCACATTTCCAGCACACAGTCACGTGTTGTATTCTTCATAAACGGACATTCGATCTGGATAACCGGATGGTCTGCAGGGCTTGTGGCTGTTGGGATAATCTCATTGCATCTTGCTAGTAACTAGGCCTGTGATAACCCTAGTTAGTTAAAAGTATCGAGCCGTACTCTTGATTGGCCGTGATTGATTGGATGGAGTTTATTCCAGCTTAGTCTTATCCTGATTCTGTGCAAGATTGTGACATGACATGATTATTGATGCTTGTCTTAACAATAACGGTCGGGGGTCCAGTTCTGTTCAGGCGAAGGGTTATAACCCCGGTCCTTGTTTGGTTTAAGGGTTGTAACCTGGCTCCCGGAGCAGTTCTGTGTCCTCTCTTCGTTTATTGTCTTATTTCAACCCCATGTCATGTTCGTCATATTTTACCTTACCTTAATACCATGATTATTTATACTGGCCTTAGCAATAAAGATTATGGTCCAGTTCTGTTCAGGCGAAGGATTACAACCCCGGTCTTTGTTTGGTTTAAGGGTTGTAACCTGGCTCCCGGAGCAGTTCTGTGTCCTCTCTTCGTTTATTGTCTTCATTGTACCAATAGTATTTGAGACGGGTTTCTATTCAGGTGAAGGGCTGCAACCCCGGTTCCTTATTTGGTTTAAGGGTTGTGACCTGGCTACTTGAATGGTTTTTTCGTACTCAGTTTACTGTTGTTATCTCTATTATTATCAGTTATTTATTTACTATTTATCTTTAATATTCTATTGTGATATGCTGGTTTTAGTTCCTAAGTGAAGCCTTCTTTGTGGCACTTGCTCTCTCTGGGGTCTGACCCAGCTGGTTTTGTGTGGCCAGATATCAAAGCAGCACCAGAGGATCCACCTGTCTTCCAGCCAGATGGTGACCACCAGACGTAACCTGGCAACGAGTGGGTTTCTTTTTGTCCTCCCACTTTGTTGTAAAAATTATACTTTTGAGGCGTTTAGCCGGCGAGCACGTGTTAGCTCGTATTGCACCTTTATTTACTTTATGCCTACGGGCTGTAACATGATTGACAGATCCTAGGGTTGATCATGTATGACTGAACTCTTGCTAGTCTTGACATTTTGTACGACTAGCTTCATGATCATCCAATATGTAATGTATGGGACGCCTTGCTATTATATATTTGGTGCTCTGACATCTTGTAACTATTATTGCTTGCTTGAGATTAAGACAATAGGCTTGTTCATGACCATAGGAGACTGTTGGCTTGTAGTTAAACCCTCATGTATCTAGACAGCCGTGACCATATAGCGAGGTGGGTTGCACTTCAATATACGTAGCTGGCTATGTACGCCCCCGCTATACAGTATTCTGGTTCTGGAGCGTTACATGGTTTTAGTGGTGGCCCATACAGGTCTTGTAAATCAAGATATGTGAGGGTTTACCGAATAGATGTCTCAATCAGTACTCTCCCTTGATCTCTGCTCGTATCCTCTTGAACCCTAAAAATCTTGACTTGATCACATGCTTGTATCGTTGATCTGTCCTGGTCCTTCCTTATTGTTCCCTTTGTCGTCTTCTTCAGCGACATTGTACCTGGCCCTGCCGTTCAGCAAGGCGGAGCACCTCCCGTGGACCAGCACCAGTCCAGCAGCAGCAGCAAAAGCTGCAGTACCCTTTCCCGAGGCCATTGTCGATACAGGCCCAGGCATTCCAGTAGCAGAGACCGCAGCAGTATGCCCAAGCCCAAGCCCTGATCCAGAGCAGGCAGAGAAATTTTCAACAGAAGGGACCCGCACCCAGAGGACATGGTCAAGTACTGGCCTTGACCATGGGAGAAGAAGGATTAGCACCAGGAGAGGTAGTGGCAGGAACTATTCTCGTCAATACCTTTCCAGCTTCAGTATTATTTGACTCTGGTGCATCGCATTCATTTATGTCTGCACGATTCGTGACACGGGTAGGACTGGAGCCCGAGTCATTATCAGTAAGGCTCAATATACTTACTGGTAACGGACTTGTGGGAGTAGATAGAGTGTTTTCCTCGTGTCGGATCGTAGTTAGCGGTAGAGAATTCTCCGCTAGATTGATAGAGTTTCCGATGGCCGATTATGATGTGGCTAGGGATGGATTGGTTGAGGGACAAGTATGCTAGGATAGACTGCCACATTGGCAGGGTTATTTTTAGCATTCCAGGCGAGCCGGAGTTTTCTTTCTCCCGAGGCAAAGTTGAACCTTCTCCTCCAGTGTTGCGGATGGCAGTAGCAGTAGTACAGTTACCTCGTATAGTCGAAGAGTTTCCAGATGTTTTCCCAGAAGAGCTTCCAGGGATGCCGCCAGAGCGAGAGATCAAGTTTACCATCGACTTGATTCCCGGGACAGTCCCAGTGTCAGAGAGAGTCTACTGGATGGCGCCGTCAGAGCTAGAGATATTGTACAAGATGATTGAAGAACTCAGAACCAAGGGATTCATTTGTGCTAGCGGATCACCTTGGGGAGCCCTGATGCTTCTTGTGAAAAAGAAGGATGGTATGTCCAGATTATGTATAGATTATCGTACCTTGAACTCAGTGACAATCAAGAACAGATACCCTCTCCCGAGGATAGATGACTTGTTTGATCAACTCAAGGGGGCTGCAGTATTCTCGAAGATTGACTTGCGGTCAGGATACCATCAGATCAGAGTCAGAGAGCAGGACATCCCGAAGACAGCTTTTAGATCGAGATATGGACATTGGGAGTTCCTTGTAATGCCATTTGGAGCAACCAATATGCCGACAGTATTCATGGACCTCATGAATCGTATCTTTATGCCTTATTTGGATCAGTTTGTGATTGTGTTCCTAGACGACATCCTAGAGTCTACAGCAAGAGTGAGGCGGGGCATGAGCAGCATCTCCGTGTGGTTCTTCAGATTCTCAGAGAGCACCAATTGTATGCCAAGTTCAGTAAATGCGAGTTCTGGCTTGATCGCATTTCGTACTTGGGTCATATCATCACCCGAGGAGGAGTTGAAGTGGATCCCCAGAAGATCTTGGCCATTGAAACGTGGCCGGTACCTAGTACAGTGGCAAAAATTTACAGTTTTCTTGGCTTGGCCGGCTACTACCGGTGATTTGTTTCAGACTTTGCTCGAATTTCAGCTCCATTGACCCAGTTGACCCGCAAGGATGTACAGTTTGCTTGGACAGCAGAGTGCCAGGATTCTTTTGAAAGGTTGAAGCGAGGCTTGATGACGGCTCCTATTCTCACGCTTCCAGATGGAACCGGAGGATTCTCAGTGTATTGTGATGCTTCGGGCAGAGGTTTAGGATATGTTCTGATGCAGCATGGGAAGGTAATAGCTTATGCGTCACGACAACTTCGTAATCATGAGAGGAATTATCCAACCCATGACTTGGAGCTGGCAGCAGTAGTGTTTGCACATAAGCTTTGGAGGCACTACTTGTATGGAGATAGGGTGGAGATTTTCACCGACCACAAGAGTCTGAAGTATGTGTTCACCCAGAAGGATCTCAACATGCGTCAGAGGAGATGGCTAGAGCTGCTGGTGGATTATGACATCAACTTACAGTATCATCCTGGGAAGGCCAACGTTGTTGCAGATGCATTGAGCAGGAGAGCTGGAGTTTATTTCCTAACAGCACAACCAGAGCTGTTAGCCGATCTTCAGAAGATGGGAATAGAAGTTTTCCTTCATACCAATGTGGCATTGATGGCTAGCATGCAGGTTCAGTCTAGCATAGTCAAGAGGATCCAGATGGCGCAGTCAGCAGATTCCAAGCTTCAGCAGCTCAGAGCAGAGTGTAAGGCGGAACGGAGACTAGAGTTATGCATTCATGAAGACGGTACACTTCGACATGGTAAGCGTCTTTGTGTACCCAGTAGAGACATCAGACAGGAGATCATGGCAGAGACCCACAGTTCGCAGTATTCCATTCATCCCGGTGGCACAAAGATGTACCATGATATCCGCCAGCACTTTTGGTGGAATGACATGAAGAGGGAGATGGCCCGGTTTGTCCCTCGTTGTTTAGTCTGCCAACAAGTTAACGCTGAACATCAGAGACCAGCTGGACTACTTCAACCATTGCCAATTCCAGAGTGGAAATGGGAGCATATAACCAAAGATTTTGTGACTGGATTGCCTAGATCCCCGGCAGGCAGAGACGCTATTTGGGTTGTCATAGACAGGCTCACGAAGGTGGCTCACTTTCTCCCATTCAGAGTTGGTCAGTCGACGGCTCAGCTAGCGGAGATGTATCTCCGATAGATTGTCAGATTGTACGGTGTACCAGTCAGTATCACCTCGGACAAAGATTCCAGATTTACGTCGCACTTTTGGCGTAGCCTGTAAGAGAGTTTGGGGACTCGCCTCCAGTTCAGCTCAGCGTATCACCCACAGACAGATGGTCAGTCAGAGCGTACCATACAAACCTTGGAAGACATGTTGAGACCCTGTACGCTCGACTTCGGTGGTTCGTGGGAAGATTACCTGTACCTGGTAGAGTTCTCGTACAATAACAGTTTCCAAGCTAGTATCCAGATGGCACCGTTCGAGGCACTGTATGGTAGGAAGTGCCGATCTCCGCTAGCATGGGACGATGTCGGAGAGAGGCGGATGCTCGGTCCAGAAATGATTGCTCAGACCGTTGAGGTGCTCAGGAGAGTCAGAGATCATCTTCGAGTTGCCCAAGATTGCCAGCGTCATTGGGCCGATTCTCATCGACGCCCTCTTGAGTTTTCTGTCGGCGACCATGTATTCCTGAGGATTTCGCCTAACCGTGGCGTCATTCATTTTGGCGTGTGGGGAAAGCTTAGTCCTAGGTATATAAGGCCATTTGACATTCTGGAGCGAGTAGGAGATGTATCCTATCGTCTCGCTCTTCCACCATCGCTACGTGAGGTGCATGACGTATTCCATGTATCCCAACTGCGACGGTATATCCCGAACCCGAGCCACATCCTGGATCATTCAGAATTGGTTGTTGGTATCAACCTTTCGTATGAGGAGAGGCCCGTGTCTATATTGGACCGAAGAGAGAAGACACTCAAGAACAAGACTATCAAGTTAGTCCGAGTTGCTTGGGGCCATCACTCTTTGGGTGAGTCAACGTGGGAGCGTGGGGATGATATCCGATCGCGATATCCCGACCTATTTGACTCGTAAGGTATAATATCTTTCTTATGCCTTACACTTCGAATCCTTGCTTGCATATTTGATTGCTTGGTTGATTGCTTAGCTGTAGATTGCATATGATAGTGTAACTTGTCCCGACACCTCTAGTCTTTTTAATTAAATTTTGAGGACGAAATTATTTTAAGGTGGGTAGAGTTGTCACCCTCGAAATCCGTATTATGTATTTTCGTATACGTGTACATATTTTGGGTCCGTATTTTTATTAGTCATGGTTAGCTAGTCATGATTTTATTTTTAGCATGTTGCATTGGCATGGTTATTTTGGCATTTCATTGGTTATGGTTTAGCTTGGTTCGGTTTAGCTTGGTTTGGTTTGCTTTTGGGTTCATCACGAACCAAAAGAAAACCCCTACCTACCACCACCATCATCATTTAAAACCCAACCCCCCTTTCTCTCTCATCTTTACTCTTCATTTATTTCTTCATCTTCTTCCTCTTAACTTCTCCACCTACCAAGAAAAGCTTAGGCAAGTGCAACTTGCTTCATGGAGAAACTCCATTATTGTTGTTCTATTATCTTCCTGCGAGATTCTAAGATACTTTAGAACTTGGCATTTTTCATTTTGGTGGATATTTTCTTGTAGATCTAAGTTTATATCATTTTCGGTTTTCTTGGGTTTTGATCTATTAAACTTCATTATTTTTATGTTTTGATTGTTCCATGTTGTAGAGAATTCGATTTTACCCAAAATAGACCTTTAAAAAGTTGGATTTCGACTTGTTTTGAGGAAGTTATAGCCAAAAGTATTTTTGGCCATTTCTATGTTCATCAGTCCAGATTTTGGCAGGAACGATGAATAGTGCCGCATGAATAATGCCGCAGCCGTATGGATGAATAGTGTCGCATGAATAGTATCGCAGCCGCATGGATGAATAGTACCGTACCCGCATGGATGAATAGTATCGCAGCCACATGGATGAATAGTACCACAGCCGCATAAATGAATAGTGCCGCATGAATAGTGCTGCAGCCGCATAAGATGAATAGTGCCGCAGCCACATGGATGAATAGTGCCGCAGCCGCATGAGATAAATAGTATCGCAGAATGCCGTATAGGGCCTATTTTGGCTGTTTTTGGCTGTTTTAAGTCCTATTTGGCTGAATTGTGGCCCGAATTTCCCCCAACTTCCAACATGAAAGTAGTAGATCTTTTCCTTGGCTTCAAGAGCATGTTATTAGCTATTTTATGCAAATTTGCTCATTTATTATAATGTAAGGATAGAACATGATAGTGGCCCGACGTGGCGTACTCTTGCAAGTAAACATGACATGCTGGTAATCCTCCTCTTGATACCGTGGACGATTGTGCTTGTACAAATAAATCAGTCTTGTCTTGCAACATGTCTAGGACAGGGACCCCTGAATACTACGGTCAGGGGTACCTACTGAATTCAACTAAGGATAATAACTAGAATAATCCAGTAGTCATGAAGAGAATTTCCAGCTACAGGCAATCCCGTTATCTGGGCGCTCAAGTGGACTTGTAGCCTACCGACGAGTAGGGCACATTTCCAGCACACAGTCACGTGTTGCATTCTTCATAAACGGACAGCATTCTTCATAAACGGACATTCGACCTGGATAACCGGATGGTCTGCAGGGCTTGTGGCTGTTGGGATAATCTTATTACATCTTGCTGGTAACTAGGCCTGTGATAACCCTAGTTAGTTAAAAGTATCAAACCGTACTCTTGATTGGCCGTGATTGATTGGATGGAGTTTATTCCAGTTTAGTCTTATCCTGATTCTGTGCAAGATTGTGACATGACATGATTATTGATGCTTGCCTTAACAATAACGATCGGGGGTCCAGTTCTGTTCAGGCGAAGGGTTACAACCCCGGTCCTTGTTTGGTTTAAGGGTTGTAACCTGGCTCCCGGAGCAGTTCTGTGTCCTCTTTTCATTTATTGTCTTATTTCAACCCCGTCATGTTCGTCATGTTTTACCTTACCTTAATACCATGATTATTTATACTGGCCTTAGCAATAAAGATCAGGGTCCAGTTCTGTTCAGGCGAAGGGTTACAACCCCGGTCCATGTTTGGTTTAAGGGTTGTAACCTGGCTCCCGGAGCAGTTCTGTGTCCTCTCTTCGTTTATTGTCTTCACTGTACCAATAGTATTTTAGACGGGTTTCTATTCAGGTGAAGGGCTGCAACCCCGGTCCTTGTTTGGTTTAAGGTTGTGACATGGCTACTTGAATGGTTTTTTCGTACTCAGTTTACTGTTGTTATCTCTATTATTATCAGTTCTTTATTTACTATTTTTCTTTAATATTCTATTATGATATGCTGGTTTTAGTTCCTAAGTGAACCCTCCTTTGTGGCACTTGCTCTCTCTGGGGTCTGACCTAGCTGGTTTTGTGTGGCCAGATATCGGAGTAGCACCAAAGGATCCACCTGTCTTCCAGACAGATGGTGACCACCAGGCGTAACCCTGGCAACGAGTGGGTTTCTTTTTGTCCTCCCACTTTATTGTAAAAATTATTCTTTTGAGGCGTTTAGTCGGCGAGCACGTGTTAGCTCGTATTGCACCTTTATTTACTGTCTGCCTACGGACTGTAACATGATTGACAGATCCTAGGGTTGATCATGTATGACTGAACTCTTGCTAGTCTTGACATTTTGTACGACTAGCTTCATGATCATCCAATATGTAATGTATGGGACGCCTTGCTATTATATATTTGGTGCTCTGACATCTTGTATCTATTATTGCTTGCTTGAGATTGAGACAATAGGCTTGTTCATGACCATAGAAGACTGTTGGCTTGTAGTTAAACCCTCATGTATCTAGACAGCCGTGACCGTATAGCGAGGTGGGTTGCACTTCAATATACGTAGCTGGCTATGTACGCCCCCGCTCTCCAGTATTCTGGTTCTGGAGCGTTACAGCAGTGCCCCAAATGAGGCCCGTATACTGGGCCATCACTTTATCTTTAATGGCATGCCAGACGAAGTGTAAGAAGACAGTAAATGACAACCATCAAGTTGTCAGAAATTAGTTGGCAGATGTCAGCCAAAAATACGTCTTCCAAACACAAATTCCAAGCAGTGCAGTCAACGGGATATCCCAAAAGCATAGTCAATTGGCCGTTTAAAAATGCAGCCTTTGAAGACGTCCAAAAGCACAACTTCAATTGCGTCCAGAAGCACAACCTCAATGATGATTCAACGCACAGCTCCTTCAGAAACTTGGCACTATGTCATGTGGCTGTGTGGCAATCGTATCTCTTCAGATATAATCGAATCCAGTTCGTTCAAACTGTCCCCAGGTTGTTCAGGAACGTATCTCTTTAGATACAATTGCATCTATTCTGTTTTAACAGAAAGAGATTTTTGAGCAATGTGAACATGCCATGTGTCATTGACTCAGTCATGTTGATGAACGGGTGCTAACCATCCAAGATCTCAGTAACAGGAGAATCCTAACAACTGCCATGTGTCAGCTCAGTAGCAGCCCTAACAAGACAGTTACAACAGATTCTCCGAGAATCTCGTGCGCGCAGCGCTCCTACGTGCCAAAACCCATGCACACATCGTACATGTGTATGCCTATAAATGCACCAGACTTCCTTCATTCAGGGTCTTCAAAAAATTTCATCGACTGCTTCTTGATTGGCAACCCATATCACCACTCACAATCATTCAGAGTCAGAGCAAATTTGTTTCGTCATTAGATCGTTAATAGAGTAAAGGAGCCACCAAAGTGCTTGATCTCCATCATCACACATTCCCAGAAACAATACAATTAGATCTTTTGTTTAGGAGTCTTTTTGTACTCTTTTTAACGTTTGAAATACAGAAGTTCTTCAATTTTTTGTTCATGGCAAACAACAACATGTTTGCGAAATGGTCGAACGAGTGGGGAGCAATGTTAACGCTAAGTTGCCTTCGAGATGCTATTGCTTCTTTTGATTTTGTGTTGCTGCGGCTGCTGCACGCATGACTGCGTGGCCGTGGTGGCTGGCCGACGATGTTTCAGCGATGGTGGCGCACAAGCGGGGTGGTGGCACTTGGCTTAGGGTTTTAGGTTTACACACTCACACACACACACATATATAAACAGAAGAATCGGGGGCCAGCCATCTCTATCGGGTTATTGTTCAACGAACATTACTTGAAGAAATTCATATATATATATATATATATATATATATATATATATATATATATATATATATATATATATATATATATATATATATATATATATATATATATATATATATATAATAATAATAATAATAATAATAATAATAATAATTTTAATAATAATAATAATAATAATAATAATAATAATTATTATTATTAAAATAATGATAATAACAACAACAACAACGACAACAACAACAACAACAACAACAACAATAATAATCTTATTCTACTTCTTACATCAAAATCCTTATATAGTAAAAATAATATATATATATATATATATATATATATATAGATTTTTATATATATATATATTCGGTACATATATAAAAATCTATATATATATATATATATATATATATATATATATATATATATATATATATATATATATATATATTCGGTACATATATAAAAATCTATATATACTATCTCTCTTATCCTTTAATTCTCTTTTTTTTTTACTAAATAACATCTAAGAGATTTCTAATTAATAAAATAAATATACATTCGGTATATATATATATATATAAATAAAATATATATATATATATATATATATATATATATATATATATATATATATATATATATATATATATATATATATATATATATTTTATTTATATATGTATATATATATATATATATATATATATATATATATATATATATATATATATATATATATAGATATATAGATATATAGTTAAAAAATATATATATATAGTTAATATTTATATATATATATATATATATATATATATATATATATATATATATTTTTAATAATCAAGAAAATTTATAATAAAAATAATTGTGTATATAAAAATATTTACATGCTAATATTTACGAAGGATGTCACAACTTTAACTGGTTTCCATGTATAGGACATGGATGTGACCATGCCATTTCTACCATAACATGCTAGTCTTGGTATATGACTACACTAGGTATGCCATAATTTATAGTCAACCTATATCTCCAGACTTAACCATGACTAAGACCATATGGAAACCCCAAAAATTACTATGTAGGTTAAATAAATAATTTAATTAAAAAAATTTTAGGGGTTTACAGGAGCAACTATGTGTGCATAGACAGAATATACTGTTTCTTGCCTCAGAGGTGCATGAAGATGGGTAGGCGTATAGGCACTTAAAGTTAGTGGAAAGTGAACATGCATGAGTGTAACGCCCAGTCCCAAAATACGTAGGACTAGGATACGTATACATGCCAGCTATGCATCGAGAGGACTCCAGCCCAGCTCGAATACGTATAAGCTGTCTAGCTTAACACAATTAGCCCATAGGCCAAAACCTAAAGCTTCTAAACCTTTAAAGTTCTAAAATATTTTTAGATAAAAATAATAGCTAAATATAATAAATAGATAAATAGATAGATGAGTAATGCCTAATTCTTTGTTTTAGGAAAGGTGGAGTTACAAATCTACCCTCCTTGAAAAATTGCTTCCTCAAAATTTTAAGAGAGGTAGTGGATTCACATCTCAAACAGATAGGGGTATCTCTCCCCCATCTCATTCTTTCTCTCCTAGGTAGACTCCCTAGGAGAGTGGTGCCTCCAAACAACTCAAACTAGTGGAATCGTCTGATTGTGCAGCCTCTTCTCCCTGCGATCAAGTATTCCTACCGGCTGCTCTGAGTAAGTAAGACTGGGCCTACTACAAGCTCTGAGTAGTCCAACACATGACTGGGGTCAGCTACATACCTTTGAAGGTGGAAAACATAGAATACATTGTGTACTCCCTCTAGGTTAGGCGACAATGCTAGTCTGTGTAACACCCAGTTTTTCAGATATGGGTATTTTTGAAATTTTGTAATTATAATTATTATTCATTGATATTTATTTTACATTATGATTTTTGGTGATTTTTAATTATTTTTAAACTATTTAAAAACTGTTTTAAGTCATGACTTGTGATTTTGGTGTGCAGCTAGTGAAACCGTAGAGACTGCATGACCTAGAGCCTAACCGTGTCATTAGGATGATTAATTATCATTTTTAGCCTAGGGGTATTTTGGTCATTTGGCCTCTTTGAATTATTTTATGATTTATTGCACTGGTGATTATTAATTTTGACTTTTGACTAGCTGCGACTTAAGAGACTGTCCTAGATTTGACTTTGACTTGGTGACCTAGTTAACATGGTATGGACCCTAGTTTAACTTAAGTCAACTCAAGTTAGGACAACTAGGATCAAGTTTGGAGTAGGAGGATTGGTGAATTGGTCCATAGGCTTGAGACCTAGAAATTGGTTCCATGACTCGTGCAACTTGGCCCATGGCCCATAACTAGAAGCCCTAACCCTAACCAAACCCTAAATGACCAGCCATAGGGATCCCCACCCTATATAAACACTTATTCTCTAGGGCTTGCCTCCTTCTTTCATTCATTTCAACATTGGAAAAAGAAAGGTATTGTCCCTCTTCTAAAAATCTCCATAAATCCATTTTAATTCCTTTTTAATCCTAGTTTCTTGCATTAGAACCTAATTTCCTCCTATTTTCTGAATATGGAATTTAATCCCAACTTTGGGACAATTTGGAGCTTTTGGCATCAAGAGGAAGAATCCCCCATTTGAAGCTTTTCCAAGCTTTTTGCACATATAGGTAAAACCCTCTAAATTGATTTATATTTCAGTTTTCTTTGCATGTAGGGCTAGATCTAGAAGTCTCCTAGGTGTTCCTGAAATTTGGGTGGAATTCGTGTCCGTTTGGTGTCCGTATCGGACACGTGTCGTATTGTTTTGTAGGTGTTTGATTAAATGCCTCTAAGGAATTTATTTTCGATTTTTGTAAAACTAATTACATGAATTTGTAGATCTAGATGTTTATATTAACTTTTGTGAAGACTGATTTTATTTTCGTGTCGATTTCGTGTCGAAATGGGGTGCGGACACGCTGCACGACACGCGTGTGCGCTGTCCTGCTACCCGTGTCCTGTTTCTCGCTGGACACAGCGTTTCGACATGCGAAACTTGGTGTGGAGATTGGGGCAGTGACTGACAAGTCACTCCCCAAGTTTCATGACACCTCGTTTTGTGTCGGACACGAAAACGAGGCCACACGGGTTTTGCACTGGGCTGAACACGCGAACTTGAGGGTTCTGACACGGGCTTCATGTCCCTCATGGACACGTCGTGGTGACGTGTCAGGGACACGAACACGCAGCCCTACTTGGGGCGAACACGTGGGCACGATCACGAGTCATGTCGTGCCCTGTGTCGCGTGCACGAGGCAGTGTCCTCACTGCACGAAGCCTGGCTTTGCATACTTTTCTGGAAATTTCATATTAATGTTTTGGACACGTTCGTGTCCAATTGCACGGACACGAACACCCTGTAAGACACGTGCACACTAGACACAATGTTTACCAACCATGAATTTGTGTATTAACATGTTTTCTTTGAATTCGAATTTGTGAAATCACTGTTTTCTTGATACTTATTCCTGTCATTTCAATTTCTGGAAAATTTGATGTATGATTAACTGTTGTGTGATTTTAAATAGGGTTATTACATATCTGGGATTTAGCCTATCATGATTAGGATTGAGTTTGCATGGAATTTCAGTTCGAAACTTCATTTTGGGATATTCGAAATGGGTTTCTGTTTTTGGAACTGATACACTGAAGGAATTGTTCTTAAAAGCTGATACCTGGTATAACTTGGGGTTTCAAATGAGTTTTCAGATTATATTACCTAGGTTAGTTGTTTCTAAGATTTGGTTTCATGTTTGTTTTGGTTCTTTTCAATTCGATTTGGGTTCATTTTAAATGCAGGGGACTGTAAGTCTGAGACTTATTCTCAGTTTTTTTGTTAAGAGGACTGAGTTGGGTTTTGGTTTTATGAACTGACAGTAGTGTTGATTTCCTGAGATTTTCTGAAATGTGAAATGTTAATGTCCATGCTAATTTAGGTTGTCAACTGAAGTGTTGTTTAATCTGGGTTTTAGTAGGAAGTTGACTGGGGGTTTAATGTTAAATATGTTAACTGTCAATTGGTGTTTGAACTGATTTTTGAACTATTAGACAACCTGAGATGCACAGGCCTGTGTGTGCCACACATGACACATTCTCACATGATCTACACACACTCACACACATTAATTCCTGAAGACACTCTCGATTCACTGATTCACTCGACACATTGCACTCTCTCACACACACACACTGAGACACATGACCACACTTGGTCTTAACTGTTACACACCAGTACACACACACACAGGCAGTACTTGCCAACTTCATGTATGACCCACACACATCTTCACACATTGTTGGTTATTTAAGCCTGAAATTTGTTTGATGTTTGAAAACTAAGTTTTGGATGGAGTTGGGTTTTCCTTGATTCTCAGGTTTCATAGAAGTTGTTTGGGTTGCATAATAGTGTCTCAGGTTTTGGCATTCCCAGTTGGAGTGGTTAGGAAGACTTGAACCCAGCTTCATTCTTATTTTGTATCCGAATTTTGGTAATGAGAGAGTCCCTGACCAGGTGGGTTTGTATCCCAAGCTTAGGCAGTAGCAGTAGAAGGGGGCAGTGGGCAGTAGGAGCAGTGGTTGCATTTCATTGCATTGCAGCAGCTTTGGCTTGGCCTGGTTGCATTGCATTGCAGCAGCAGGCCATAGCAGCAGCTAGGAGCTTGGTCACTGTCCAGGATAGCATGTTCAGAGGGAGGCTAAGAGGAATGCTTGAATGGTTCACATTCACGTGACACTGTTCAGTCCAGTTTATATGGACTGTTTCATCCTTTGATGTTCAGTCTTTCACATAGTTATTTTTAGCCTTATATATGTATTAGATGTTGTGAGGGTGTGAATAAGGTTGGGATGGGTTAGTGTCCAGATTTTTGCCATTTAGTCTACTGTCCAGTTCAGTAGAGAGATTGGTTAGGTTCCCATATTCCTTTTTCTCATTTCAATTGACTTATACTCCTTACTACTGGTTGTACTGCCATAGGAGGGACAATTTGGTGTTGCAGTAGCAGCTTTGGCCTGGTTAGAGTGCATTGCTGCAGCAGGCAAAGCTATGCCTTGGCTTGCATTTGCAGTAGCTGCAGGCAGTGCACTGCAGCAGGGCAGTAGCAGTAGGCAAGGGGGGTTTGAGTTTAGGCTATGGATTAGTTAGCTTATGGTACCTTAGGCATATAGACATAGTTATGTTCCTATGTGTTAGATAAGGTATATGTTATATGTGTGGATATTGAGGTAGGGTAATATTGGATGATGGGTAGTGTCCTTATATATATGTGTGTATCTTAGGTATATTCATAGTATGTAGGAAATGCTTCATGAATGGGTAGTATAGTGATATAGCTTTAGGATTTTGTAGTCAAGCTTTAGGCCCTAGTGGTTTAAGATGGTTAGTAGGATATTACCTATAGCCTATAGGTAGATGTATGTGTGAGATACCTTAGCACATTGTTATAGGATATGGTATCCTAGTTCACTAGCCTATGGATTAGTTGATATTGCACTTATATAGGTATTGATATGTGATACATAGGATTCATGAGATGGTTTTTGCTTGGGCAGAGTTGACTAGATGGTTAACCCTAGAATGACCTAGTTGACTAGAGTTTGACTTGGGTTAAGCCAGAGTTGACCAATTTTGACTTGGACCTAGTTTGACCTAGACAGTTGACCAGGTTTAACTTAGAGTTGACTTGACCTAGATTGGTCTAGAAATCATGTAGATTGTATCATAAACATCATTTACCTTGTTTTAAACACATTATAACCTGTACTGCTCTATTTAGGACATTGTGACTCCGGTGCAGACATCTGACATTACACTACTCTTTTCAGAGTATCAGGCGAGTACATTCTCTGATAGTTCTCTCATTTATTTGTCAATTACTGTATTTCAGTTCTAGTTAGTTGTATGCGATTCTCTGTTACAACACGTGTGGATATTACTGGATTCATGTATACGACACACATTTATTTTCTGGCCTCTATTACTGGTATCATCATTTCCGGCTTCTATTACTGGAATCACCTGCTGGAATCATTTACTGGAATCATTTACTGGAATCATTTACTGGTATCATTATATTTTGGCTGGACTCATCTTGAATCATTGTGTCGGAATTCTGGATTCACTTGCTGGGAGGGGAAATACTAGAGTAAGACATGTAGACATACCCCATTACTGGAATCACCCCTACTGGAATCTACTGGAATGATAGCCATCTCTCGCCTGATCAGTAAGAGGTGTGCCGGATTACCCACAGCCGTTTACATGTCGATCTCGGTATTTTAAAACACACTGTTAGAGTATAGGCTGGACTCACCCTGGAATCATTGATCACTATAACTGGAATCGTCCCTTACGGGATTCATCTTGTATTAGATTCATCCTGTACCGGACTTACATTGGAGTTACACTTGTCTACATTGTTGTCTGGACTTTATATCCTATTACCCTGGTTCAGCTAGTTCTATTTTTACAGTCTTCATTGCTATGATTCTTCTCTTGTTTAGTATTTACTTTCCTTGCACTTTATTTGTCTTTCTTACCATCACCTGAATATAAACTGCCATTTTCATCAATACAACTGTCTATAACTGCTTTATAGTTCTCTGTCATTTACTTGGGTTTTCTAGATGAGATGTGCTCGTTCCTGTCCTGACTGGACCTGTTGAAAATTTTACAGATGATTGCCCTGAGGACACATGCCCTACATTTTACTGAGGAGATGGCTTACCTATGGCCCCGACACTCCGGAGTGATCGGGAATTTAGTTAGTCTGTCTTGTTTTAGTTTTCCTATTTAGAACTGGTGTTGTATATAGAGATTTGAGACTTGAGATGTATTGAGATTTTTGAGTTTGTTGTTATTATATTAGTAGTTTTGGTGTCTTCAATTTCTTAGTGATATTTCTGTGTTATCTTATCGTGCTTAGACTGTGATTGAGTTACACCATATCTTATACTTGTCCTCCGTTCGGAGTTGATCATGATGAGTACATTATATACTGCATGAGTTGATGGTTAGTTAGAGACTTAGAACAGCGTTCTACCGCCGACACTACGGCGTAGGCTGGGCGCTGTTACGTACTCGTCCCTCGCAGTGGGTGCGGGTCGTGACAGTCTGTCAGCAATTGCCCCTATCCTGCTCAACATTTCAAAGGGTCCAATAAACCTTGGACTGAGCTTCCCGCCTCTATCAATTCTGATAACGTCCCAAGTCGATGAAATCCTCAGAAATACAAGGTCTCAAACTGCAAACTCCAAAGGTCTTTGACTACTGTCTGCCCAATGCTTTTGTCTGTCCTAGGCTGTCCTTGGATGATCTCGAATCTGTCTGACCTTGTCCACAGCATCCATAACCATCTCAGGTCCAAGCAGTGGTCTTTCAGCAACATTATCCCATGACAAAGGTGTGCGACATCGATGACCAAGGAGATCAACAATGCCTCGAAAGAAGTCATGCCAATGCTAGCTTGATAGCTGTTGTTGTAGACAAACTCCACTAAATGCAGATGATCCTCCCATGATCCTCCAAAATCCAGAGCACAAGTCCTCAGCATATCATCCAGTATCTAAATTGTCCTATCTGGCTGCCCGTCAATCGGGGATGATAAGCAGTGCTAAATTTGAGGTGCATTCCTAGACTCCTCTGTAAGCCCCTCAAAAAGTAAGAAGTGAGCCTACTGTCTCAGTCTGAGATGATGATGACTGGCACACCATGAATCCTCATAATCTGTCTCGTATATAGCTCTGTTAGCTTCTCTGTAGTCAGTCCCACTTTGAAGGGAATAAAGTGTGCCGACTTGGTCAACCTGTCCACTATTACCCATATGGCATCCTTCCCGCTCGGTGATCGTGGTAACCCCGAGACGAAGTCCATGGTGATATGCTCCCATTTCCATTCAGGAATGGACAATGGCTGTAATAATCCTCCTGGTCTCTAGTGCTCCGCCTTCACTTGCTAACAAACCTGACATCGGGAGACAAACCTGGCTACCTCCCTCTTCATTCCATACCACCAAATGTACTTTCTGAGATCCGTGTACATCGTCGTAGCTCCTGGATGCATCGAGTACTGTGACTGGTCGGCTTCCTACATGATTTTCTCTCTCAAGCTCCCTTTAGGCACACACAACCTAGTACCGTGCCTTAGGGTACCATCATCTGCTATGACAAAGTCATCCAATAATTCTGCCCGTACTTGTTCTTTGATACAGAGGAGACCCTCATCAAGAAACTAGATCTCCTTGATCTTTTCTGTCAACCCGGACAGGATCTACATGCTCAATAGCTGTCCCTCGATCCCTGGAATGATGATCTCTATCCCCAAGTTCTCTAAATCCTCGAGAAGATGTTGGTCCATGGTTAGAAATATTGCCACAAAAGATCGTCCGAGTACATCTGCTACAACATTAGTTTTTCCTGGATGATACTGAAGGTCGATTCAAGGTCCTTCATCAGCTCTAACCATCTCCGCTGTCTCATGTTCAGCTCCTTTTGTGTAAAGACATACTTTAGACTTTTATGGTCTGTGAATATCTCCACTCTCTTTCTGTAAAAGTAATACTTCTAAAGTTTCAAAGCAAAAATGACCGCTACAAGTTCTAGGTCATGGGTGGAATAGTTCTTCTCATGGGGCCCTCAACTGTCGCGAAGCATATGCTATCACCCTCTTGTTCTGCTCTAATACTTAGCCCAAGCCTTTACCTGAAGCATCACTATAAATGGCAAACCCTCATGATCCCGATGACAAGGCTAAAATGAGGGCTGAAGTCAACCTCTTCTTCAATTCCTCAAAAGCTGCCTGACATGCCTCTGTCCAAACAAATTCCTCATCCTTCCTTGTGAGCCTAGTCATTGGTTCTACAATCTTGGCAAAATCTTGCACAAACTTCCTGTAATATCATGTTGGACCCAAGAAGCTCCTGATTTCTGCAACTGAACTAGGAGTCGCCCATAACTTCACTGCCTCGATCTTCTTCGGATTTACTGTTATACCTTCCCCAATTACTACATGGCCAAAAAATTCTACTCTATCTAGGAAGAACTCACATTTTGAGAGTTTTCCATATAGCTTCTCATTCCTCAAGGTTGTAACCTCCTTGAACCGAATTCTGAAATTGTTTGAGATTTTGAAAATCCTATTTTTCTAGATTTCTTTTCCTAGATCTAAAATCATGAATTTTGAATTAGCTATATGGAATATTTTACAAAAGTGATATGTTATAGATTTTATATTCATTAGTATCGGTTATTAGTTATCAAAACGATTTTAAGAGATTTCTATAGTTTTGGCCTTATATAGCCTAGTAAATAAAATAATAATTTATTTGAACTAATATTCGAATTTTAGCCCAATAAATATATTTTTCCTAAATAAATTATTTTTGGGCCTTGTTTAGATTTATACTTTAATATAATGATTTGGGTCTATTTACAAATATGTATATTCGTATGTTGTATATATATATATATATATATATATATATATATATATATATATATATATATGTGGTAAAATAGAGTACTGTGAATATATAAGTATATACATATTATGTATAAGTGTAAGTATATATTAATATATGTTATTTCGGGCTAGGTTTTAATTTTATATAAAAATATTTTAGTTGTGGTTGGATTTATTAATGAAAGAATTTTCCTTGGAAATTGGTTTTATTGGGCTAATAGCCCAATTCAAGGGAGAGATTCTTGGAAGCTTCTCCGCAGATGTTAGGGAGCATGCCCTCAACCATTATTTAATGGGAACTCTCATTCCTCATCTACACATTTTTCAATATTGTGTCCGTATCCGTGTCCGTGTCCACCCATTCCATTTCTATTATCGTTACATTTACATTCACTTTCCGTGGGACACCAAATTTCGTGTCCATGTCGGCTTGACACGGACAGTGCACCCCACTCCCTCTCCTGCCTGTCTCCTCCTCTCCATGGCTGTGCCGCTGACCCCTCGCCCATCACCGTAGTCGGCCACCCTCCGCCTCTGCATCATCCACCACAACAGTGCAGCCCCGCACTCCCCTGTCCCCAGATCCGTCGACCCCCATTCCCTTCTCCCTCTTTGCAACCGTCACTCCACATCCGACCACCGGTTCCCGACAGCCACGAGAACCATCACTCCAAAAACTGCCACCATCACCACACTGCAATCAAGCCCCGACTACCATAGCCGACCCCGCCACACTCGACAACCCTGTCTGCCACCTCTTCAGCCACCCGACCACTGTGACACCATCATCCACACGACCACCGTCTCCGTCGTTCCCACCAAGCCAACAGAATACCGATGCCTGAACCCTCATTCCACCACCAACACCAATACCGGCAATACCCATATCACCAACAGACACCTCCCTGCCTCCCCCAAACTCCTCCATAGACAACCACTTACCTGCGGCCGCCGCGGGAGCCTCCAACTCCTCCCCCATATCTGGGCGCCTACCGTTCCCAGATCTGGTGTGCCGCCTTTAGATCCAGCTCCGTCTTTGACTCCACCGTGCCGTTTCGTGCCTCCAGCTAACGCCTCTACGAAATCCTGCCATCGACGACCTCTCCGAGCTTCCACCGCTCAATCTCTGCGGTGCCTGGTGTCTCCGGTCAAGATCTGACCTCCTCGTGCGTCATCAGTCGCCTTCCCGCGGATCTGACCACCGTAGAGAGCCGTCATGCTATCTTTCTCGCCTTCCGGAGCGCGCCTTCCGTCGAGATCTCCCCGGTGGCGAGCCACCGCTACTGTAAGATCCCCTTTCTCCTCTACCCCTCTCTATTTCTCTTCTTCGTCTTTTCTTGTATACTCTCGACCCCTGTGTTCTGCTGCATCTCTCCTCGGAGAGGGCAGCCTTTGGGGAGAAACCAGGACTGGGCTGGGTGCACCCCTGGGCCAGACCCAAGTCCTTGAGCAGTAAAAAAAAATAAAAAGAAAAGAAATAAAATATACTTTGGGCTGGGTTTGAGTCTTGAATTTTATAAGGCTGGGCTGTAAGCCCATTCAGTTTTTAATGGCTCAATTACCACGGGCTTAGCCAGTTTCAGTAGGTGTATATATATATATATATATATATATATATATATATATATATATATATATATATATATATATATATAATAAGTATATGTATATAAATGAATAATATATGTGTATATATATGTATGGTATATTTATGTATACAAAGTATATAGATTTACAAGTACAATATTTTGTTTACTAGTAATAGTATGGATACTTATAGTATTGCCATTATGATTAATGTATATACTTTGGGCCCAATATATATCTTATATATAAAAATTATTTCTCTAGTTACGAATACTTTCTACGGGACTAATAATATTTTTAAAAAGGGATATAAATATTTTCTAAATAAGTATTTTCGAATATCGTTTTAAAGGGGTATAAATATTCTGGGCTTCATGATTAATCACTTAAAACAAGTTCCTTTTTTTTTTTATCAATTTCCTTAATCATCCCTTAATCATGACTAATATAGTCATTTTTCTATTTCTTGATCATGGACCTCGATCTCATCTCGATTATCGTGCCGAACTCCGATTTTGGACTTCTATATACTAATCTGGGCTACTTAGACTATTTTGGACTCGATGGAACGACCTGTGTCGTCATTTGGGACCATATTGTGGAGCATAGCATCGGTACCTATTATTTGTCGATACGTTCGTGTCGTGCACGTCGACTCAAACTAAATTGAGGCGAGTGCATTCTCTGATAATTTTTCGTTTATGTAATATTCTATGTTTTGTGTATTTAGTGCAGATACCCTTGATTTCTTGACACGCTGGTCACACAGATTGGTATTAACTGGATCCCATCATGAGATGTTATTTCTTGTATTTCTTGGTATATCTTGTGCAAGTCTTGTCCTTGTTCTTGTGCATTGTATAGACACGATTCCTGAGAAGGCTCGCGACCTTTTCAGAAAAATCGTGTCATAGCGTGTCATGGTTGGATCTACTGTATCAGTCGGGGGTGGGGAGTAGTAGTGTAGATATGTGGTCAATACCCTCCTTGTGCACGTATAGTTCCTTGTGAGTGTTAATCATACACCTCACGTATGATTAACCTGGCCAGTAGACCTTGTGCAAGTTTCCAAGTCGACCACATGTCGAAGCTAGTACTTACTCACATAGTTAGTATAGATTCTTGACTCCTGTACATAATATAACCTGCTTTACTCCATCTTGCTCTTGTTTACAGTTTTACCATGCCATGCTACTTTCATGTATACTTTACTTATTCTCGTATATTTTCTCTATTTACTATTACATAATCTTTATCATTTACTGGAAACTGTCGTTAGTGATATGCTCGTTCCAATCCTGACTAGATAACTATTTTTTAGGTAATGTTATGCCCCGCACTTTGGACTTCATGATGACAGATCTCGACGTTCTTTTGGATCGTGAGTTGACCTCTTGAGAGCTCTAGGCCATATTCTTTTTCTAGATTTATGTCTTGTTCATCAGATACGTCTCCGATACATTTCTTGAGATGTATGATCATTTTATAGATTTCATTGTTGCCTTTATTTCATATCTTCCTTAGCTGTATGTGAATTGAGTACATGATATTTTAGTGGATCATAGAACTATTCAGATATATTATCGGGTACTTGACAGCGTACTACCATCGATACTACGACGTAGGCTGGGCGTGGCCCACATACTCGTACCGAATATCCGGGTACGGGTCGTAACAAAGGTCTCCAGAACTATCCTCAAATGTTCATCATGCTCCTCAGGTGTCTTAGAATAGATCAATATGTCATCTATGAAGACCACCACGAACTTATCTAAGTACAGGTGGAAAACCTTATTCATAAGGTTCATGAAGACAGCTGGAGCATTGGTAGTCCGAATGGCATAACCAGGAACTCATATTGTCTACACCGGGTATTGTAAGCACTCTTAGGAATATCTTGTTTCCTGAATTTCACTTGGTGATACCCGGATCATAGGTCCATCTTGAAAAAGACCTTTGCTCCACTCAACCAATCAAAGTGCTCATCAATTCGAGGCAAAGGATATTTATTCTTGATTGTGATGTTGTTGAGGGCTCGATAATCAATGCACATCCTGACGGTCCCATCCTTCTTGGGCACAAATAGAACCGGTGCTCCCCAGGACGAAGAACTCGATCGAATGAAGCCCTTCCTTTCTAACTCGTCAATTTGTGCCTTCATCTCCTTTGCCTCCTTAGGGTTAACCCTATAGTAATTTTGGAAAACTGGTGATGCTTCGAGAACTAAATCGATAGTAAACTCGATGTCCCAGTCTGGTGGCAATCCTGGCAAATCCCCGGAGAAAACATCTAATAACTATGATTGGATAGGGTGCAGTAGTGTCTTTTCTTCCACAACTGCTCCGAAGTCGACTCCCTCTGGTCTCTTTATACTACTTCTCGTGACCTCAAATGGTAGCTCTCCTGGCGGTCTAAATATTACCTTCCCTTGGTGGCAATCTATAAAGGTAAAATTCTCACTCAACCAATATATCCCGAGGACTACATCGAATCCCGTAAGTGGCATTACGAGGGGTTGGGTTCTATATTCCCTCCCGGCTATGCTAATGGGACAATTACACACATCTCTGACCGGCACTATACCTCCACCGATTAAGATTCTAGAATTCCCCCTAGCAAATGCAGGTACTATATGGTGTCTATGCATGAACTTAAGTGATATAAAGCTGTGTGATGCTCCGAAATCGAACAGTACAATGGCGGTTGTTTCACTTAAAAAAAATGCCAAACAAAAGTTGGATTTTGAAAATAAAACGAGAAAAAGTACAAGAAGTACAAATTTGATTCTAGGAAAGTATTGCTATGGAAGTCTGATCTGTAAATGATCACTTTGTTCCTTGGACCATATGATGATGATGAAGATCACTGCTTGAAGTAGAACAACTTGGAAGAACTAAGTCACCAGAAAGGTATCGACGCACTTGGACACTGATGGCGAGGCCGAATGCTTTCCTGCTTTGCTTCACTCTGTTCTGAAAGAAAAGTTGAAGAAGAATGCTCTGGAGAATCAAAATCTCGAAGTTCTGATCTCTGTATTCTCTCCTGTCTCTCTGTCTTTTTTCTATCTGTCCGTTGTTATGAGAAAAATAAGTCTATTTATAGACTTGGGCTCTTGTGCGTAAAAACTCAGCAAAAGTTCCATCTTTACGCTAACAACTGCCACCCATGATCGAAGCCATCCTCTGCATATGTTGACGTGTGTCCCATCACTTCAGTAAGGAAAGGATGCATGTACACACGTTCTTCGAAAAGAGTGGCATGAAAGCCACGTAAGTAAACCACGTTCCAAACTGGTGGAGGAGAATAGGGCGTAAAAATAGCCCAATGTACTCTGAGCGTAAAGCAGTGGATTTGGCGTAAAATAGCCTTGACATTGACTTCCCGCGTAAAGTGGTTATTAAATAACCTTGAGCGTAAAAGCAGCTCAAATAGACTTTACGCACACGTCGACTGTTGAGCGTAAAGGCTCATATAATCTTCGTGCGTAAAAGAAGCCGTAGTGTGAGCGTAAAGTAGCTCAATCCACACACTAAACGACAACATTGGTCTCTGTGTAAAGACAAATCCCTTTGTAATATATGCCATCATTAATATTTCCATGTCAGAGTTTGCATTAAATGCGAGATTTGACAGTTTTGTCCAGCATAAAAGTGGCTGCTCTGTCCTTGGCGTAAAATCATAGGTGTAGACCCAAGCGTAAAATGATCAGTCTTCTTAGGCGTAAATTGATTAGCCTAGTCTTGGGCGTAAAGAAATTACCCGTTCTGCTAGGCGTAAAGTAGATCACTTATGAATGAGATGACTCTTTCTTTGAAGCACTTTTTACGCTCCTACAAGACCCCCTTCAAAGTTTTCAAATATCTCCAAAATTTGAAACACTTTGAACAGAAGCGTAAAAGTTGAGATTTGATCAGTCAGCGTAAAATTTGGGATACGCAACAGTCATCCGGGTAAAAGCGGGGATATCCTACAGTCGGCGTACTTTTCAAAAGAAAATTAATGTCGGTCAATACTTAACTGTCACAATAAATTTCTTTCTCGAAACTTTTGAATGTCTCTTCATCTTCCCGAGTAAGCAGTTTCCAACGAGGAATGTGAAGAGTTGCTTTGGTTTGTATAAATAAGGACAAATTCTTTATTCTTGACATTTATCCTTGTTTTGTCATGGCGCCGAAGAACGAGATTACCAACAAAGAGGCTTCGAGCTCCAGGCTTGATTTCGAGCGAGCGTGCAACCTTTTAGAGTGTTTTGGAGTGACTCCTGCAGTCTTTAGTCGCATTGATGGTGGTCCCCCAACTGCGTACGAAGGGCCAGGAGATGCCGAAGCGTTTCTTAATCTGATGCGCCGCTCCGGGATTCATAATATGCATGAACTAGGTATCTCCCTTCGTCAGCCCAACGAAGGAGAGAAAAAATGACGTTTTTATGTATTGCGAATCTTTTATCTATAAGGGTCCACTTCCCCCTTTATAAATAAAATTTTGCTGTTAACCTCATC
Source organism: Iris pallida (assembly GCA_029216955.1). Lineage (NCBI taxonomy): Eukaryota > Viridiplantae > Streptophyta > Magnoliopsida > Asparagales > Iridaceae > Iris > Iris pallida. Next base: position 21,763,526 of record JANAVB010023995.1, read on the forward strand.
TATTGACGCGTACTTGTTTATGCACTTCTTTTGACTGCTTCTGTGGTTGTTAATTCCCAAGAAACAAACCAACACGTGGCATTTGTCTTGTGGTTACGAGAGCCTTTAAATAGGATCTTCTCCCGAAATAGACTTATCCCAACAGTTTTTTTTCAGACTTTATAAATAGCCGAGAATGTTTCATATACTCTCGTACTCATTCTTCTGAAGATAACTTTCTGCGGTGTTGTTCTTCAACAAATGACAATAGCGAAGCTTTCCAACGGCGTTCCTTTGTATGCCCAGTCATTAGACGCAGATTCAACCACCATTAGAGCCAAACCATTCGACTCAAGTGGTAAGTCCGATCGTAAGCAAATATCTGTCTTCGAATTTTTTTTTTTGAAAACAACTATTTTACGAGCGTAAAGCCTTGCTGAAGCACTGGCGTAAAAACCTTGCTGAAGCACCAGCGTAAAAAGTCTTGCTGAAGCAAATGGCGTAAAAGCCTTTGTGAAGCACCGGCGAAAAAGCCTTGCTGAAGCAATGGCGTAAAAGCCTTGTCATATCACTGGCGTAAAAGCCTTTGTGAAGCGCCGGCGTAAAAGCCTTGCTGAAGCAATGGCGTAAGAGCCTTGTTGAAGCACTAGCGTGAGAGCCTTGCCATCTGTTTTTAGTTAGCGTTTAATACGCATCTGATGATACTTCTGTCTAAAACACTTTTTTTTCGTTGTTTTCTGCAGAAGCCTGGCTGAAGAGATTTTTCAGAACTGGCATTGGTGACTTTGACGCTGTGAAGAGCGTTCTTCTGACATCAACATCAGGGAGCTCATGCGCTTTTGACGCGCAAATCAGACAACTCAGAACTCTTCGTAAGATAGAAGGGTCTTCCTTTGTTGGTAGAAAGAGCCTTTATACACGGAGATTTGGATGGTGGAGTCAACTCTACCCCGAGAAATCGGGTAGTAGAGTTCCTTTCACGGCAGAACTAGGAATCGTATCCCAATGCTGGATACATTCCTATCTCCTTTGAGGTGCCGCCACTAATCCACCAATTGTATTGGCAGCAACACGTCTTCGGGCTGCCATACTCTGGGGTTCTCCTCTCGTCTGAGAGAGAAGACCAGAGTTTGATTCCTGCTGTTCCGGTTGCCACTGGAGCTCAGACAGTCAGGAATTGCCACCAACAACGAATCCGTCAAAGAAGATCAAAGAAGAAATAGATCTCTATTAGGTTATCGTTGTGTGTATAGAATGAAAATCTTAGATATAATAGATTTCCATTGTAAAGAAAAGTCTAAGAAATGTAATAGACTTTTATGGTGATATGAGAGTGGAAATGATAATTCTTCTATGCTCAATGATTTGTATCTATCTGGATGTAATATGGACATGATAGATAATGAAACCTTCTTTTCTGATTTAGAGTACACAATACTATCAGAGGTAATATGGACATGACAGTGTGTGAGAACTCAAAAGAAAATTAGATTAATTTCTATGCAGAGGTCAAAATGGAAAATGATAGATAAGTAGGTAGATTTAGCATTTATCCAGAGGTTATGAAAACATGATAAATAATGAATCCCACTTTTTAATCAATTGATAGAAGATTTAAAATCCCTCTCCCAAGAGACAAGAAGTCAGCTTAACCAAACCTTGGTAGCTGGGAAATAAGAAGACAGATATTGTGAGCATATACGTCAAAACGGTGGACGAATCAACGTATTTTTTTGGGAACAGAAAGGACGATTCAATTCCATAATTAAATGGATGAACCTGGTAACATGAACGGACGAGTCTTTTCGGAAATGAAAAATCGTTTTCAATTTCAGAGACCAGTTCATTAGTAATCCTCCTCTATAAATAGGTGAGAATTCTCTGTAATCATTTCATTCTTATTTCTACTCCTCTATTGGAAATGTCTTCCGAGGATGTACAACAAAAGAATGAAGTCTTCAGGAACATTGAGGACGTCATTGGGACATGCCCTGCTGAGCCAATAGTGACGGGTCCGACCGAAGTAGACAACAGTTCTTCTACGCCCAAGCCACCCCAAGACATCTCTGCTTTCTTAGTAGAGCCAGGAAAAACTCCTGAAGAAGAAGCATTGAGGATGACCGTCTGTAAAATTTTTATGGGTTCAGGAAACGATGCCTTACTATGTATTCAATAAGGAAGGGAGTGGCCCTCGTCCTTAATCTTTTATCTTGAACAAAAATAATAAAAGAAGTTTTATTTTTGTTCTGTCTTCTCTTTTTATACATAGTATTTCTTAAGAAATTTGCCATTGATCGGCAGCATGAGTAGATCTCCATTGGGTTTTGACAACCGATAGGCACCATTGGAGAACACGGACTCAATTACATACAGGCCTTCCCATTTCGCTAGGAATTTCCCTTTGCTTTTGTGAGTCATCACCATTGGTCTCCGAACAGCTAATACAAGCTCGCCAACTTTGAATACCCTCTCCTTGACTTTACGATTAAAAGTTCGAGATATACGGGCTTGATATAGCTCAATATGCTGTTGTGCTTGAAGACGCTTCTCGTCCAATCCTTCAAGTTCTTGGAGTCGTAAGCGATCATTATTTTCTGTAGTTAGCTCATTAGCAATAGCAATTCGAAGAGAAGGGATCTGGATTTCCAATGGGAGGACAGCTTCACATCCATAAACCAGTGAAAATGGTGTAAAGCCAGTAGGAGTCTGGACCGTTGTTCGATATGCCCATAAACATTCTCCAAGCTTCTCATTCCAATCTCTTTTATTAGAAGAGACAAACTTTTTGAGAAGTTTGATGATCGTTTTGTTGAAGGCTTCAGCTAAACCATTAGCAGCTGGATTATAAGCCGTAGAAGCCAGATTTTGAATTCGATTTTTGTCACAGAACCGATAAAATGCCTGACTGGCAAATTGTGGTCCATTGTCATGAATTATTCGTCGAGGAATCCCGAAGCGATAAATGACATGATGTTTAATGAAGCTGATTACATTAGATGTTTTTACTTCAGCAAGGGGAACTGCTTCCGCCCACTTCGAAAAGTAATCGGTTATAGCTAATATAAACCGATGTCCTTTGACAGAAGGAGGGTTAATAGGACCAATGATGTCCATACCCCAAGCTTCGAAAGGCCAGGAGGCTGCTGTAGGATGTAGAAATTCAGACGGCTGATGAATAAATCAGCATGAATCTGACATGCTTTACATCTTCTGGCATAGTCTACAACATCTGCTATCATAGAGGGCCAATAATACCCCATTCTTCGAATGCGATCTTGCAACTTTGGTCCCGGTTGATGAGCACCACAGACACCATCATGAGCCTCACGAAGTGTTTGTTTGGCTTCACTTTCTGGGAGACAGCGCAGCAAGAGTCCGTCATATGAACGACGATATAGCATATGTAAAGACGAATCATAATAGAATCGAAACGATCGTCTCTTAATTGATACAGCTTCTTTAGGATCTTCAGGCAAAATCCTATGAACTGCATAATCAATGAATGGAGTTCTCCAATCTTTCTTCTGGAAACTTGCCTCTGTAACATAACTTTGTTCAATATGCAGATTACTCTTCACACAGAACAAGTCTCGGTCCAACAAAGTAATTGTATTTTGCCTTCGGATTGGGACAGCCAAGTCTGCAGCTAAACTGGCAAGAGCATCAGCCTCCACATTCTGAGAACGTGGTACAAATTCAATGAAGAATCCTTTGAATGATAGGACCAACTCAACTACCACCTGATGATAGGGGATGAGATCAGGATTTCTGACTTCATAAGTCCCTCTAACTTGATTAATGATCAATTGAGAATCTCCATAAGCCTCTAAGAATTCAATATCCAATTGTTTTGCTACTTGGAGACCATTCAATAGAGCATTATATTCTGCTACATTGTTAGAGCATGGCTCATTAAGAGAATAGGCACGGTATATGACCATTTTGTCAGAAGAAACCAAGACAATTCCTACCCCAGAGACAATATTGCCTTTAGGTCCCACTCGTGATGCTCCATCAAAATATAATTGCCATATATCATTCTTCAAAGTCATGTTACAATCCACTACTTCGTCTGGAATGTCTTCATATAACTTCGAAGTTTCAGGTATAGGATGAGCAGCTAAGAAATCAGCTAACACTTGGCCCTTCACTGATTTTTGAGGCACATAAACCATGTCATAAGGAGTGAGCAACATCGCCCAGGTAGCTAACCTGGAATTAAGAATGCTCGGTTTTCTCATCAATACCCGAATGAGATTTATTCTGGAGATGACATGAATAGTTTGTCCAGTGACATAATGCCTTGTCTTTTGGACGGCAAAAACCAAAGCTAGACATTCCTTTTCCACAGGAGTATATCTGTGTTCAGCTCCGACCATCATTCTGCTCAGATAATATATTGCTTGTTCATGACCCATATCACTTTTCTGTGCCAGAAGAGCGCCAAGTGAAAGATCCAAGGCTCGAACATATAGCAAAAATGGTCTTCCTATCACCGGAGGTACCAGAACAGGCGGGTTTGTAAGATATTGCTTAATGTCATTGAAGGCTTTTTGACACGCTTCATCCCAGACGAAAGATACCCCTTTCTTTAATAGACGGGACATCTCCCAGAAAGATTAGATATAAATCTTCTGATATAAGCAATACGGCCCTGAAAGCCACGGAGTTCTTTCAGATTACGAGGAGGACGCATTTCAAGAATTGCTTTAACCTTATCAGGATCAACATGGATACCTTGAGAGGTAATGACAAATCCTAAAAACTTGCCACTAGAAACCCCTAAGAAAGACTTAGTAGGGTTCATTTTCAATTGATGTTGGCGCATCAATTCAAATACTGTCTTCAAGTCCTGAATGTGATCATTCTTTGACCGACTTTTAACAGCAATGTCATCTACGTAGCATTCAACTATTTTCCGTATATGTTCTTGAAAGATATTGCTCATAGCCCGTTGATATGTGGCACCAGCATTTTTAAGACCAAACGGCATAACCGTATAGCAGTAAACCCCAAGGGGTGTTCGAAAAGATGTATGCTTCTCATCTTCTGGATGCATCTTGATCTGATTGTATCCTGAGAATCCGTCCATGAAAGACATACGTTCAAAACCGCATGTATTGTCTATCATGACATCAGTAATGGGAAGTGGAAATTCGTCCTTTGGACAAGCCGTATTAAGATCTCGGTAATCTATACAAACTCGGACTTTTTCGTTCTTCTTCATAACAGGAACAATATTGGCCACCCAGTCTGGGTGTTGTTCTTCACGAACAAAGCCACATGTAATCAGCTTTTTGACTTCTGCTTCAATTGCATCCATCATATCTGGTCTAAAGCGCCGTTGCTGTTATTTTACAGGCTTGACATTAGGCAAAATGTTGAGTTTATGAGTAGCAACTTTAGGATCTAGCCCTGGCATATCCTCATAACTCCATGCAAAGATGTCAATGTAATCTTTGATAAGTTTTATCAGCTCTTCCTTTTCATCTTCAGAAAGATTCTTACTGATGAATATTGGTTTGGACGTAATTCCATCTCCAACATCAATCTGGATAACCTCATCTTCTGTAGGTGGCTGTCGCTGTTCAAAACGAAGTTCCCATTGAGTATCCATCTGTTGAGCCCAAGGATCATTCTCAAATGGCTCTGATTCATCATCGGCTTGAACCATATTGACTGAGAATATTTACCCAGATTCACAATATGAGGAACGAGACATATCGGATTCGATGAATAGAATTTTTTCCGAATCTGATGATTGCGAAGCGCTAGAAGAGAATTCTTCTTGTATATCGTCATTAAACATGTGGGACGGATCATATCCCAACCCATGACGAGTCTTTTGGTAAAACGGATCACCACATAATGGTAGTCATCTACCCTTGCCTTGATTGAGACCTTGCATAGTCTTCAAGTCATATTCCATGTTCTGGATAATCTTGATAGATTATTGACTATACTTGTCAATTCGGATTCTTCCCTTATCTTTATCCTTCAGCTCATCTGCCTGAGCAACAGGAATATTTCTAGCTAGGCCAAACACAATTTGGCGCTTGTTTTTCTTATTAGACTGAATCACGAAATAAGATTCTTCGTGACGTCTAAAAGTTATGCAAGCTTGTGATGAAGCGGCCACAGGTAGAAGATAAGGAGAAGATGTTAGGAACCTTTGAGCATAAGGTCCAACATCTATATGAGGAGGGAAAGAATTTTCCTTATGATCGATGTATAAAGTTTCTTCTGGCTCGATGTCGTCTTTATATCGATGACTTTGATTATCAGAAGATAAAGTCATTCTCTCGATAAACTTGACAGCTATATACTCGAAAAGGAAATCTTCATTGATATCAAAAAGTACAGAATGATCAATATTTACATCATTTACGATTTGACTACTACGCTTCGGATTAATCAACAGTGGACCATCATCTGTCTTCTGCGTAGATTTGCCAAGATTAACAATCAATGGTGATTCTGGATCATTCGTACAAAAAGTACGCCTTTTAACCTTGATCATAACAGGTTGAACTTGGCTCTTAGCAGGAATATTTATTGATCCCTCAGATGAAGTTTGAGTTCTTCCTTTAACCTTGATTATCAAAGGTTGATCATTGATAGGTTGGGATTGGATTCGTCCCTTGACTATGATCTTCAAAGGTTGCTCCTCTGGCGGATATTCATTAATAGACTGATCCTCAGATGATGATTGATCTTCAGCCATGTGTGATATATCTTTCACATGCTTTTGTTTATAAAGCCTTGAATCAGAGAAGTAGGCTTCGACACCCTTGAACGGATTAATATCAGCAAACTCAGTTTTCACAACTCCTTGGGAGTCCACATATTTGAAACATTGGTGAAGAGTTGAAGGCACAATATTGTGCTCATGAATCCACGGTCTTCCAAGAAGAATATTATAGGATACGTCCGAGTTGATAACATAGAAAGTTACCATAGTTCGAAGATCACCAATCTGAATCTGCAGACGAATCTTCCCCAGTGGTTTGCTCTTGCCAGAGTTAAAACCAACTATCGTAGTACTAGTGTAAGTCAGCTCACTAGTAGGAATCCTCAGGGGTCTTAGCATACTCTGAAGAATTATACTAATTGAAGACCCAGGATCAATGTAAATTCTGTCAATTTCAGTGGATCCGATATATCTAGTGTAGCACAGAGGCCTATCATGCTTGTTGTGTTTCAATAGCATATCCTCTTGTGTAAAGATAATATTGGGAATTGCTTCCATCACACTATAACATTGCGGACATGACACTGGTATATTATCAGGAGTCTTGAGTTGAGCCAAGCATGAATCTGCTTGAAGTAAAGCTTCGCTCAAAGTCTCTCTGCTTTCTCTGGAAAGGCGAAGCAGTTCAAATATATAGATAGTCTAGCCGGAGTATTGGCTAACTGAGCTAGAATGTCAAACTTGTAAGGCTTCATCACCACCCCCTGATTGGAAGCAGACTTCAATGGGGTATCAAAGCGTACTGCCTTCTGTTTCCCCTTTTCAACCACAGACGGTTTAACAGGAACAGGAGAAGGTTGAACTGGTAGAGTTTCCACTACATCTTCTGCTTCTTTGGAGGATCCCTCATAGTCTTTATGGTACTCTTTTTCAAATCTTGTACCAGCAAAAGTTTCTTCTTCAGACTCAGGAGAAGAAAGTAACATATTACATGATTTTAGTCTTTCTTCCCTTAGCCTTCTTCTTGTGAGGGTTGTTACGAGAAACTTCAGAACCCAATCCAGCAGTGGAATTCTGATTTTGAATTTGTAAAGGAAGACGTATTCCTTTATCATAATTCAAACCTTCTGTCTTCTGAAAGTCATAACCCATTTTCTTCATGAGAAGGACAGATTGCTGACTGTATAGATGAATGGGCAATGAACTTTGGATAGGTGTTTCAGCACAGGAAGAGGAAGAAACCTCTGCAACTGCAGGAGAATGAAGCATAGACGTCTCTGTAGTTAAGGGAGGAGAAGGATTCGGGATACGAGGAGAAATCCCTGTTGGAGCTTTTTCATAAGCAGCAAAAACTTGTTGTGCCCGGTATAAAGGAACACTATTCATGGCTAGCCACTGCTGATGAGTAAGCTTGAGCTTGGTAGGAGAAGCTAAACTTGGAGGACAGATGTTTAGTCCTTTCAGTCTATCTTCTAGAGGAAGGCCATCCCATAGATGATCCAAGTCATCAGGATTTGGAATAACATGAGAAATCATGTTGCAGGTTTTGACTTTCTTACCTTTCTTGGATTTTAAAGTTTTACCTTCATTTTCCAACTCAGGTACTAAGTCAGGATGTACCCACATAATTTCACCATTCTTCAATGTGAGCGACAGCAATCCTGTATTTTCTTCCCTGGCAGGCGGAATATTCACGATCTTCATCGTCGCCTTAGGAATTGGGATAATTCCATCTGGGACTTGCTGTGGAGGAAAATCCCCGAACTGAAGAGAAACCATATTGGTCGTAACCGTATGGTCATCATTGGTTAAAGCGATAGTGCCACCATTTATCAGCTCTTGGATCTTCTTTTTCAAGACATAGCAAGCACTGGTAGGATGATTAATGTATCTATGATAGATACAATATTTGGGATTGTCAGTCAGATTCACCTCATTAGGCCTTTTTGGCTCTGGAATCTGAAGTTTACCACTTTTCACCAGACATTGAAATATCCCTGGGATATCACTTTCGTCAAAAGAGTATTCTTCCTTTGGCCTGAAAGATTCCTGATTATTTGGCGTCGTTTTGTTCTTGGAAAGATTGACCATAAGAGTATCTTTTCCTTTCACATTACGATTGCCAGGATTATTACCAGGATTACTTTTCTTTCCTTTATCTTCTGAAGCGAAAATCATCCCGTGTTCACGAGCCAACCTACCATTGGTTTTGGCAGAAACTGCTGCTATGATAAACGAAGCCCAATCTGTGAATTGGGAACCCGTGAAGATAGCAATGGATGGTCGCAGATTCATCTTGCATGTATCAATCAACGCTGAATCTGGCATACCAGGAGGCATCTTTAGAGTAGCCTGTCGGAAACGTTCAATGAACGTCCGAGTATCTTCTTTCTCCTTTTGTTTGATTTCTATCAAGGAGGACATGTTCATGTCCATACCTCCTTCATAGAAGCGGAAGAGAAACATTGCCTTGAATTCGTCAAAGGACGAAATAGAGTTATCGGGTAAGCTACGATACCAGTCGTAAGCTGAACCGTCAGGCACCCGATGAACACTCGAGTGAGAAGAGCAACATTTTTCTGCAAGTGTACAGTCATAATATCAAAGTAATTGATATATTGACTGGTAGATGCTTTTCCATCGAATAAAACCATGGATTGTGGCTTGAACTTCGGTGGAAAGGGTACATCATTCCAATGAGGAGGATAAGGTTGCTTAATCCCTAACTTCTGGAGCTGATCTTTGTGTTTCAAAACTTCAAACTGTGCTTTGAGTTCACGCACTGCTTGAATGGCTTCACTGGTTTGAGGAAGCACATTTGATTGAATAGTCGTTGGATGTACCGTAACCCCCACTGGAGGTGGTACATCTTCTGGAATGATGGGATCTGGAGATGCAGAATTTTGATTAACAGCAGGCTCTTGAATATTCAAAGGTATATCAGCCCCTTGACTATCTTGAGTTTGTGCTGCTACTGGTACCGGAGTTATTACTGTAGGTTGAGCAGTTTGCTGATTCAAAATTATCTGATGCATGCTTTGCACCATGTTAAGCATGTCTTTCAATGATTGCTCCACAGCAGTGTGACGTTGTTCCGTATTAGCAGATGACGTCTCTGGTTCATCTCCAACAGCGTAGGATTCAACCTCTCTTGAAGATATAGAGGGATTAGTATAGAAGTATGAATCCACACTATCGGTATCAGATTCAAAAGATTGAGTACCCCCAGCTTCTGAATCAGTCTGCAATTGTCTTTGTCTTCTTGATCGAGTATTCTGATATACTCCTTCAAAGGAATCAAGAAGCCTATTGAACTGTTGTTGACCTGGGGTTTGGGACATATTCCGTCTTGGATGTCGTCCTCTGTTAGTATGAGATGCCATGTTGACTGACACATATGACAGCTCATGTTCTTGGTCTTCAGCTTGATGTTGAGGCGAGTTAAAACTTAAACGATAAAAAATGACCGTTTTGAAGCCGAACAACAACAGTTGATCACAACCTGGTGATATTCACAATGATGTTTTTCTTGGAGGAATATTACCGGGGATTGTCTGTTCTTACGTTTTTGCATTAGCAATTCACGTAAATCAGAAGGAACAGATGGAGTATTCTTCTTTATTACATTTGGGGTAGAAAAATGTTTAGTCCCTTGTGTATAAAGAAGATTACTGGCTGCATCCGCAGAACCAAACTGTACATTTTTACGCGTTTGGAGTTGTGTGCGTAAATCTTGAGATTTAGCACGAAGGACTCCATTTTCATGGCGTGTAATTTGTAAGTTTGGTACCTTGCGTAAAGCAGTATAAGAAGGTTGTTGGTGTAGGACAGAAGCTTTACCAACGACATTTTTACGCTGCACACGTTTAGGTACATTCACATTAGATGTGCAAACATCGTTATAAATTTTATCTACACTGTCAAAGACAGGAAACTTACCTTTACGCGTGGAGCGTAAAAATTGATTATCTACCACGTCACAGACGGGAGATTTTGCTTTACGCGAGGAGCGTAATTTATTTGGGCCTACCATGTCACCGACGAGAGACTGATTCTTACACTCAGAAGCATAAACTTTAGAGTCTGCCCCATTACGCATGGGAGATTTATTCTTATGTACTGAGCGTAAAATTTGGTTCTTACCCACTGAGCGTAAAACTTGATTCTTACGCAGTGGGCGTGAAACCTGATTATCTTCACCGTTACAAACGGGAGATAAATCGTCACACTTTGAGTGCAACTCTGAAGTAAGGACTGCCTCGTTACGAACGGGAGCCCCTACGACAGGAGTGGAAAGAATTCCCTTATCATCAGAAGCAACAGAGAGATCAGAAACCACTTTGGATTTGGGAATCCAAACTTTTTGTGCTTTGCGAGACTTTTGAACATTGGAGTGGCGAGAACCACCCCCAGTTCGGAGCATTTCTTCATAGGCAGTCTGGTCGAAGTACACAACCAGAGTCTTCTTGGTCGAACCGAACGAAACATCATCATATTGAGCAATCGCCTCCTCGTCAGAGGAGAAGGTATTCCCCAGCAGAGTCGCCATTTTGTTTCACTTAACAAAAATGCCAAACAAAAGTTGGATTTTGAAAATAAAACGAGAAAAAGTACAAGAAGTACAAATTTGATTCTGGAAAAGTATTGCTATGGAAGTCTGATCTGTAAATGATCACTTTGTTCCTTGGACCATATGATGATGATGAAGATCACTGCTTGAAGTAGAACAACTTGGAAGAACTAAGTCACCAGAAAGGTATCGACGCACTTGGGCACTGATGGCGAGGCCGAATGTTTTCCTGCTTTGCTTCACTCTGTTCTGAAAGAAAAGTTGAAGAAGAATGCTCTGGAGAATCAAAATCTCGAAGTTCTGATCTCTGTATTCTCTCCTGTCTCTCTGTCTTTTTTCTGTCTGTCCGTTGTTATGAGAAAAATAAGTCTATTTATAGACTTGGGCTCTTGTGCGTAAAAACTCAGCAAAAGTTCCATCTTTACGCTAACAACTGCCACCCATGATCGAAGCCATCCTCTGTATATGTTGACGTGTGTCCCATCACTTCAGTAAGGATAGGATGCATGTACACACGTTCTTCGAAAAGAGTGGCATGAAAGCCACGTAAGCAAACCACGTTCCAAACTAGTGGAGGAGAATAGGGCGTAAAAATAGCCCAATGTACTCTGAGCGTAAAGCAGTGGATTTGGCGTAAAATAGCCTTGACATAGACTTCCCGCGTAAAGTGGTTATTAAATAACCTTGAGCGTAAAAGCAGCTCAAATAGACTTTACGCACACGTCGACTGTTGAGCGTAAAGGCTCATATAATCTTCGTGCATAAAAGAAGCCGTAGTGTGAGCGTAAAGTAGCTCAATCCATACACTAAACGACAACATTGGTCTCTGTGTAAAGACAAATCCCTTTGTGATATATGCCATCATTAATATCTCCATGTCAGAGTTTGCATTAAATGCGAGATTTGACAGTTTTGTCCAGCGTAAAAGTGGCTGCTCTGTCCTTGGCGTAAAATCATAGGTGTAGACCCAAGCGTAAAATGATCAGTCTTCTTAGGCGTAAATTGATTAGCCTAGTCTTGGGCGTAAAGAAATTACCCGTTCTGCTAGGCATAAAGCAGATCACTTATGAATGAGATGACTCTTTCTTTGAAGCACTTTTACGCTCCTACAGCGGTAAAGGAATAAAGCAATATACTACCTGTAACCACATCTGCTACCGGCTCTGTCTCATCTGTAGTCATAGTAAAGGCTCGACCATATGGTTGTCCACCCTTCTGCCGCTGATGCTAGGCAAACCATTGCTATTGAGTAGGCAGGGGTGATCCTCTCGGTGGAACTCTTGGTACAACTGTGAGGCCTCTCTGAGGTGGAACTGGCCTGCTGCTGGTCGGAAAGTAGTGCAATCTCTAGCCTGATGGTCAGTCCCTCCACAAACTAAATACAACCCCAATCATTGATGACAAACCTCCTAGCTATGCCCCTTCTTCTGACAATGGCTGCAAGTAGGAATATGCACAGTCTGTCCCTGCTGAACTGGGTCCCTCGGGCGTAAATATGGTGTAAAGGTCCTCATCTGGGTATTGGGATGCTTGGGTGGTCCCGGGTAACTAACTTTTCTAGCAGTGTCACGGTCTCTCTTTGGGCGAAGATTTAGGTCAACCTCTACCCTCTGGGTAATAGAGACCATCCCTGCATAAGTACTAGCACAAATTGGCAGTGACCAAGATGTGACTCTCAAGGTTCAGTCCCTAGCGAAACCTTTTGGTTCTAACCTCCATGTCTCTAGTCCTACCCTCAGCAAATTGGCTAAGTCGACCGACGCTGCGTACTCATCTACTGAGCGGGTCCCCTGCTTGAGGGTCTGGAACTGTCTCTCTAGGGCATCCCTAGCTACTGCGGGAAAGAACTTCTCCTTGAAGATCTCCACAAACTTGTCCCAGGTGAGCCCGGGTTCTGCGAGCTGAGGCTCGTTCCGAAACCAAGTGCGGGCTAGGTCGTGCATCTGTAATCCTGTTGTAAGCCCCCTAATTTTTTGAAATTTATTTTTAATTATTGTTATTTATTTTATATGGATATTTTAAATATTAAAGTCAATAATGACTATATTAGTAGTTTACCGTAGCTTTAATTTTTGAAGCACAACAAATATCATTTTCTCAAATCCAATTTCGTATTTGAATTCTAGACACGTCCACCTTCAATTTGATATATCATATCTTATCCAAATTTTTTTTCTAACATTCTTTTGACCTCGCACAACTTCGGGTCAACTTAGGCTATTTGATCATTTATCGTAATTCTAGGCCCAACTTTCAATTTGATTTCGGAACTTGACATAAATCGAAGCCATATGATCAAATATATCTTTTTGACCCATTTTGAGTCTACAACACACATGTCTAGGGTGTACCATCCAATCGAGTTCCCATGTGCTACTTATTTGCAAATGGCACAAGAGACACATTAAATAGATTTTCGGCTCCAACTTGACTAGAAATACTACTCGGACCCTAACCTAGTCACTACGATTACCAAAACCAAGTGGACATATATTTAAGTGATTTTTAGAGAATAAATTACAGGCATATGCAATATATTATCAATCTTTGACTTGGTCAAACAACTCTCTAAAATAGGAAACCTATAACCATTAGTATACTTTGGAGGGCCAAATCATATCCAAATTAGTTCAAACCAAAGCCCAAACCCTTGTAACATAAATACCTATCAAACCCTAACCATCTCCCTCTCTCTTATAACCGCCCACTACCCACAAATCCCCCCAACCCGAGCGGGCAAGCCTTGTGGTCGACCCCCTATAGCCGACACCCCATCCACCAAAAATCTGATTTTTTTCTCAATTTTTGCGCCAACCACCACCACTCTCACGGCCCCCTCGACGTTCTCATCTACCCTAGCAATAGTAGGAGCAATCTTGCAGCCGTTAGAGAGGTGCACGATGCGCTACTTGGACCGAAACTCCGCCAAATCGAAGTCCTAAATATCAAAGCAGGTTAGTCAAATTGTAGACGAGATTTTATCCACTTTTTCTCATCTGATTCACCTCAAACCAAAATTGAGAGTTACCTTTATGTGTCTACTCCTATCTTTGATTGATGGATCACACAGTTCCAAGCGATTTGCCCGTGGCATCGATTCTACGATAGGGTGTCCAAAACTGACGAGTTCTATTTTGAACCATTTTTAGCTATCTAAGTTTAGTTTTGATCTTTCTAATATTTTTATTTATAATCTAGACGTCGAGAGATTTCCAACATATATCTATTTGTTAGGTTTGAGTTTTTGCTATTTTTAAAAATTTGTGACATTTGTCGAATCACCGAACTCCAAAAAATTATGTCTTCTTTGCGTCCCAAAATGCCAATACTTCATATAAATCTACTAAACTATTCGTTATGTAAGGTTTAATATTAAAACCACTATTTTAGCTATTTTTGGAATTTTTATAGAATTTAATAATTTTAATTAGTTATTATTTTGGGGCTAAATTAATAGGTCGAATTGTGGTATCCTTGTGTAGTATTAACATATGACCTCTTGCGAAAGAGTTCCACCATTGAAGACATAATTTTGGTAATATATAGGTATTCATAAATAATTTCTAGAATTTAAATATATTATTTTATAAATTATTTATGAGGGGATTTGGTACTTATATATTAAATATAATGTCGTATTAACGTTATGGCAACTAGTAGGCATAGATGCTCAAATAATCTATATATGGTATGATGGTATAATATATTAAATATAATGTATTATTATAGGTGAACTTGGAAGGATTGATAAGGACACCGGAGTTGGTCAGGCCTACTCGTAGACATTAGTTACAGAAAAGTGTGCATTGTCGTAGTCACATATTGTTCCTTTACTTTCTTGTTGTTTATTTAGATTAGCATTATATGACTTAGGGACGTCAATACTTAGTGTTCGTTTCATAGACGGGTACCAATGTCATGATAATGACACCGAGTATTGACATTAGGCATTACGTATATAGTGACGTGTCCATTGACACGATTGACCGCAGAACACCAACACATTCATGATGCGAGATTTACATGACTATTCATGGTATTTACCTATTCTAGATTTTTCATCATTATTTTACTATCGAGATGACTGTACAGATTTGACATTGCAAAATTCTAGACATGGGATTGGAGAGAACTTGACTACAATATCAGACATATTGTCGAGTGGCCCGTTGTTTATTGACCTTTAGCTCTGTAGCAAAGTAGAGGATTATCACTGTCGAGAATTGATTGTCCTTGGTAATGGGGACAGTATCCTACTGAGGTGATTGTGAGCCTTAGTGGAAGGGATCTGGTATTCTAGAGAAGTTTCTCACTTGCATAGCACATAGACAGATACAGTAGATTGCCTTAGTTCATATTTTCATATATGTACCTTGGCATGTATATTATGCACCTTGCTAGTTTTCGAAGAACCTGGCTATTTTTTAGGCTTAGACGAAGCTAAAGACTACTCGAAGATTTACGGTTCGGGAGCTGAGACCGGAGATGTACCAACATAGGAAGACGAGATAGTGCCAAAGGATTTCTCGTGATCATGTTATTTTTATATTTAGACCTGCTATATTATTTCCTTTCATTTTATCAGACTTGTAGTTGATTGCTACTTGTTTCTTTCTCTATGGTTTCGGAATGTTTTGCCCGCACAGACATTATTATTTTTACTGCTGGATATTTGAGACATTTTTATTATTGGACTTGATATCTTTGTGGAATCTGTGGATGTGATTAGATATCTACCTATGGAGTTTGTTGTGTTTCTGGGATGTTATCATGAATTAAAGCTTAAGTATCTCGCTAATGGGCTTGTTGTATAGTTTGGCCCATTAGTGAAATGCTGCTGGCATGTATTCGTATTCCTGGTCCTATATATTTTAGGACTGGGGCGTTACACCTGCTGTCTCAATCTTGAGATCCTCTGGAAACCTAAACAGACGAAGTATCCTCTCCATGTTTTCTAACTACTCGTCGGCATAAAGGATGCCCTCGGTGCCCTGAAACTCACGAGGAGCCATCCTCTTCAAGTCTAAGATAGAACCCTCTCTAGGTTGGGTAGGTGTGGTCTAAATATGAGTCCATAGCTGAGCTGGAATCTGTGACGAGGTCGGGGGTATGATCTGAGGTGGTGGTGGTAGGGAAAAAGGGGTTACTAGCTTCTCCACGGTAGCTAAGGTGGATAGAGGAGCATTCTTTATACCCTCTCAGAGAATGGAAGCCTGCTCTCTCTGGGCATCTAGTAAACTCCGAGTCTATGCCCTTTGTGCCTCAAGTAATCCGTGAATCAACTCGTGCATCTGAGTTCCCCCCATACTGCTGTGTTATTCCATCAAGAGCGCCGCCCCCGCGCGGCCACGCCATCGTATGATGGCGACTCCCTACACCTCTACGACCACCCGTGCACCACCCCGACATGGCCCCGTCCTCTCAGGTGCACTGTACAGTCGATTTTGTCGATTTTGTCGAAATCCCGCTGTGACGCACGTTTTTGAAAAGTCAGAATTGTGTCTCGGTACAGCAACTTCGAGCACGTTTTTCGAGACATCCGACAGTTGGATCGTCGAACTCTTTTCTCCTCTACAATATCGGTATATAGCTCTACCTCCACCACTTTTCAGCCGTTAATTTGATCTTTACTATGTCAAAACTGGCTGCAAAGTTGGGATATTAATTGCGTTTATTTTTTACAGTTTTGTGGAGCCAACTTCGTGGATTTGTTTCTCTGCCATCGCAACACCATTTGATTTGACACCAGTTCCTATGCATAGGTCGTATAACCCTCTTCTTGTGATAAAAATTTTATTCCATTTTGAGGTCGTTTGAATGGTTGAATTTGACACCAAATTTGGTTGTCCGAATTCGTAATTTCTAACTTGTAAAATTTTAATTTTGGACCCGAGACTCCAGAATCCAATTCTGACCCCACCAGTGGACTCGTGACATTGTTCTGCCTAGAAATCATATATGATTTTCTGAGTTTGGAGCAACGTGGCCCCGACATGCATTTCGGTACAAATCGGGTCCCACGATCCAAGTCAACGGGTCATTTTGAGATCGGCTCATCGGAATCCAATTCTGGATATACCGTTGGGTTCGTATCGTCATTCTGGACTCATTGACATATATTTTGCTAGATTTAGTGGACTTTGGCTTCGGTATGCATTTTCGTGCAAACCAAGTCTCATAGTCTAGGTCAATAGGTCATTTTGATATTGGTTCATCGAAATCCAATTCTGGTTGTTCCGTTGGGTTCGTATCGTTATTTTGGGCTTGTGGATATATAGTTTGCTAGGTTTAGAGGACTTTTATCTTGGCATATTTTTCGGTACAAAGTGGGTCCAATGGTGGACCGTATTTTACCCAATATTATCGTTTTGCCCCTGTATCCAGAATTGAACTTTTGGGTAGTCTACCTTAGCTATTTTCCATATTTTGGAAGCGTTAGTGTTGTTTGTTTCAGTATCCGGGGGCGTCTGCGAAAGTCCCAATGTTGTTGTTTTTTTGGCTTGACGATTTCGTCTACAGGACATCATCAGATCATTGCATCACGTCCAGGCAAGTATACTTTGCCAATTTGTTTTACAGTATTTACATGCTTGTTTCCTTATCAGCCATTCACCTTGGATAAACTGTTACATGACTTCACAGCTCCCTATTCCGTCTATTACATGATTATACCTGCTGACACATTAGACATGTTACACAGATTCGTATTGCATGGCATATATGCGATGCGTATGTGATCATTGATATTACTTATAGATGGATTTACCTGTTTACCTGATAGCCTGGTGTTACCTGTTAGAGTCAGATTGGACATGTCGTGGATGCAACACGGACAGTAGCATTTGGTGGGGAGGATAGTTACTAGGCGTGAGGGCTACTATACACATACCACTATTTATATATTACTATATATTTATCGGAAGATTCTATATCTGGAGCTACGAGCCTCTCATATTTATCGTGTAACTCTGTCTTCGTAGTTATGACTATATTTATCTTGTGACTCTGTCTTCGGAGCTATGACTATAATTACCGTGTGACTCTGTTAACAGAGCTACGAGTATGTACCCCGGAACACTCTGTGTACGGAGCTATGATTTTTACATTTAGAAAGCCCTCGCGTCGAAAGTTGTCCTCATTTTGTATATCACACAGACTAGATAGTCTGCCTAGCAGGAGAGTTACTTGATCACCTGTTAACTACCCGGATCACATGTCTACCACCTTGATCTCATGTCTATCACCTTGATTTCATATCTATCACCTTGATCACATGTCTATTACTTGGATCACATGTTACTATCTACACATGATATTTATTGTACTTTATATCGGTATGTACATTATGTATCTTGTTACGTCTCGTTGAGGACCTGGTTTCCTTCTAGGTTGGCTGAGTAGGTTTGTAGAGCTCCTTGCTGGATTGTTGTTGGTACTTATTTAAATTCAGGTATTCACTCTTTCGGCATTATATGTTTTATTTTCTGCTATTTGTATCTGTTTAGTAGCTATAAACTTATATTATTCCTTTCGAGTCTATTCGGGTAAGTATAATTATTGGGTTGCAGATTGGTACTCATATATATATATATATATTTTTTGGTTATATGGATTGAGATATATAGTTGATATAGTGATAGTTTCACCATTTCGAACAGCTTATACGTATTCGAGTCAGACTAGAGTCTGGTTGAATATGTAGCTGGCAATGCCACGTGGTTTGGTCCCGCATAATTTTGCGACTAGGGCATGACTGCCAGTCCGCTCTGGACCCGCAGTCGGGCAGAGGATCCTCTCTCGGAGTTGACCACACTAGGAGTGCGGCCACGCAGCGGGTGGTCTTTCTTTCCCTTTTCCATTTTTTGAAATGGTAGGAAAGGCAACATAAGTGATTGTTGGTGTACTGTGTATTAGCAGAATATTTAGAGAGAAAGTAAATATATCATAACGGTCCTATGCTGTGATGAGTTTCCTAAGAGAATTGCATGGGCCACCACAAAAACTTGTCACGACCCGCTCCTGAATAATCGAGTATGAATCGAGTCATGCCTGGCCTATGCTGTCGTTGACAGCGGCAGTCAGCCATCTAAACTTTAGTAATCATAAATATCATTTCATGTACATTAATCATCACAGCATCTAACACGATATAGCTACTACTAATGCCACCATAGATCACTATATACAGTTATTACAGCCTTTTACATGAATATCTGGGTACAAAATTGGTAACGAATATAAAGGCTAACTAAAATCCTGCAACAACCTCAAATCACAATACATCAAATCAAGATACCTAAGCATGAAACTAAAGTCCAGGAATATAATCTTGATCCTGCTGAGCATATGCAGTGAGCTCCGTTGCTGGGTGTCCCTGCTGTCTACGGTACTTTGGATAAGCTAACTGATTAGTCTCACCTATAATCAACGATCTTGTCAGAAAACATAGCAAAGTATATAGTAGCTCAACTAATCACAACAGAGTAGAAAAGGAAATAGAACATGAACTAACAATGAATAAGAAAAAATATCTGACATATGCGCTAGCTACATGAATCATGCATAAGAACATCTTTGAGCATGTAGGGCTATCAAATCCAGTGTATAGGGCAATGGTATGCTAGCAGTCTAGTAGGTATAAGGCATACCATGTATGCTATACTAACAGGGATAAGGTACAAAGTAATGATATGCTAGCAGTCTAGGATAGTGTAAGGCGTATCATATACTATGCACGTACATGTATTAGATTGATTAAATATAAATCAATCTAATCGCAATCATGTAAATTATTACCATAAAATATTTAAAGTATATATTCGATATTATCAAACAATTTAAATCATATACATTGAAATCTAAATCAAATAGTTGATTACTACTATAATTTAAATAAAATTTAATATTATCTAAATTCAAATAAATAGTCATCATAGTAATTAAAATATAGTGATAATATCAAAACAATTTAAAACATATTATTCCAAATCATAATATTAATTCTCTCAAAATAATTTAAATTATATTAGTATAAATCAAATCTTAATTCAAATAAATAGTTATCATAGTAATTTAAATATAACAATATCATCCAAATAATTAAAAATATATTTTATTAATCAAACTTAATTTAAAAATACTTCAATAAAATCTTTTTATTATTTCCAAAATATTTATGTTTTTTAAATCCATTTTTGAAACTAATTTCAATATAATCCAAAATAATGACCAACGACTTTTATAATTCCAATAATATCATTTAACAAAATAAATTAGCACTTCTCACAATATTTAATTGAAAACTAGTTTTTGATCAAAGAATTAATCATAACTTATCATTCAAAAATTCTCGATGAAAAATTACACTTGAACACAATAAATAGAAAATAATTTTTTGAAAATTCGAGAAGAGGAGTTACACATAACATGCGAGAAGAAGGAATACGATTATTTGAATGTTCTTGACTGAATAATTCATTTAAAATCGAGAAATAGGAAGGTTTAAGGAGATCAATCGAACAAAACTTGATTCGGAACAGATAAGATCACTTACTGATTACACCAATTCAATTCTGACTTGTCCCTTTCACAATCAATGAATCAGCACATTGTCAAGAACAGATAAACTAGTATGGACTGATCAATCAAGCAGTACTAGATTGTAAATCTGATCGACAAATTCAAGAAGATGAGGCGAGATTACTCACCGGGTTCGAGCTTCTTGTCGACTGATCACTGTGATCCGATCGTACTAGCGATCTGACTAGGAAGCGGACAATCAATATAAGATCAATTCAAAAAGGAAAGATATAAGAAGGAACTTACCGGAGTCGCATTGTTGAACAGTGCTCGCGACAGAGATGACACCGAGACTAATGTCGCTCGCCGGACTCACAGATCGGACACGAAGTCATGGTGACACTTCGATAATCGCCATGGCCGCTGCTGTTAGGAAGAGATGGGTGCACCATTGTCGAACGACACCGAGGAAGAGTTGCCAGCATCTACATAAACACTCTAGTGATCGCCATAGCTTGAACAGAGAAGAATGAGGAAGAGATCAGTTATAATTTGGACAGGGCTTCGCCAATGGGGAAGAGGTTGTGTATACTAGAGGCCAAGGTCATACTTATAGGCACGACAAAGGGAAGCGGCTGTTAGCACCGGACGACGACGATCGTCGGTGGAAGGTCGATGGAAATGAACGGTGAAGATGGACGGGTGTAAGTCTGTGGAAGAGGAGCTTCTTGAATTCTCTCGGTCAATTGAGGAGGAGATGGTCGTCGTGACGCAGTCGAGGCTCCGTCACTCCACAGACGAGTGATTGCCTTCGTCGTCATGAAGAAGAAGAAGGAAAAACAAATTAATCCATATGGACTAAATTCCTATTCTAAGGCTCGATTTGCTCACTTGGCTTTGGCCCTAATAAATGAGCTCGGCCTACTCACTTGGGCTGCCTTAATGAGTGAATTGTGGGCTTGGCCCACATGAAAGCTTAATAAAAGCTTAAGACAAATCAGCCCATAGGCCAAAACCTAAAGCTTATAAACCTTTAAAGTTCTAAAATATTTTTAGATAAAATTAATAGATAAATATAATAAATAGATAAATAGATATATGTGTATTGCCTAATTCTTTATTTTAGGGACAGTGGAGTTACAAGTACGACTACATAAGTACTAGACTCAATAAAGTATAAAATTACAGAAGAAAGATAAACTCGAGCAGCATACGGATGTCCAAATGAATCTTGCAGGCATGACTGACTCGTCTTCTTCATTTGTAATATGGTAGCCTTTTTTCCATGATGGCAGTCATCCAAGAAAAATAGTTATAGAAATCTGAATACCTTTCGGGGGCTTCACCTCCGAACTACGGGAGGCGCTGCCCCCTCGACCCTTGTCCATTGGCCGGGCAGCGGAACCACCGAGTGAGAGGCTCCGGCTAGGTCGTTTAGCGATTCAGTGAAACCTTTTTGTATAAAATTAAACCGTCTTTAGCCCGTCATCAATTCTTTATTGCATATGTCCTAGTTTGATTATGCTTTCTACTTGTCTGGAAGTACATATTGGGCAAACAAAGCAGTATAGCAATATGATAAATTTAATGAATAGTTGGACAATGCTAAGCTTAAGTAGCAACATGATAGTGATTACATAAATATTAGTGACATTATTTTGTTAAAATTAATCGATTAGTCATATTCAAAAAATATGATACAATCATCGGGCTAACACGTCAGCCTCTTCCATAGTTTAGGCCCACATCTATATCCAATACGTAGTGCATCTTCTGTATGATACTCTTTGTTTGGGTCGTATAGCGATGTACTTACATTCTTTCTCTGCCAGTCTCTCGTATTTTCGGTGATAGATTCTAACATTTTTCAACCCTTCCAAAAATGATAAGTTTTGTCCTTTTTAATAAGGAACGATGAAATAAGCATGTTTGGAGTAAGAGAGGAAATTCACTGAATGGATGGAGGCTACAGGTGTGTGAGATCTTTGGCTCAGATCTCGTCCTAGAAGGTGTGTCGGCTTCCCATGCGGGTAATTCAAAGAAATTCCTTTATTCAAGCAGAATGGAATATCCCTTGGCGCGATTACATCTTCTAAGAGTTTGCATATCCTCTCGAGCCATTATACTAACTTTGGACCCATCCTTGACAACGCTTTTCTTGTCGAATCTTTGGAGTTTCATTACAACCGGCTCCTTCAATCTTGTTGACGATGGGCTTAGATCTCATGTTGACGACGTCTGGCATTGATTAGTCATTAGAAATTGCGTAGCTTTGTCGGGGATCTTGTCGACCATAGGGACATAAATCTTCGGAGCTATACCTTTGACTCGAATCTTTAAAGGTTCTTGGGTGGTTTGCCCTCTTCTGTTCTCGTCGCTTGGGGTGTAGCCTCCCGTTTATCCTTCCAAGGGTCCGGGGGTCTCCTTGGTCCCTTTGTCGTCGTCAACATTCTTGGATTATTCTGATGACGCCTCTTGATATAGGGCTACATAATATGCTTCGACCCCTTTGAAAGGATCAACGTCAACAAATTCTATTTTGATGCCGCCGAGATTATCGACGTACTTCAAGCATAGGTGAAGAGTCGACGGTACAATCATGTGTTCATGAATCTCTGGAAGCCCTAGGAAGACATTATAAGACACATTTGCATCTATGCTATAGCAGGTGGCTTCTGTCTTCAGATCACCTATCTGGCATTTGAGGCAAAAAATTTCGGAAGGGTAGCTTCTTCCGGCATTGAAGCTGCTAATGGTTGTGCTAGTAGCTGACAACCAATGCATGGGGGGTCCTGAGACTCTGGAGGAGGCTCTACAAGATGATGTTGATAGAGGACCCCGGGACGATGGCACCAATATACCATGTATAGTATAAGGGCCAGCTATGCCTGTTATTCTTCAACAACATGTCCTCCTACGAGAATGTGATGTTCGGCATGCTATCGGTCATGCTGTGGCAATAGGGGCATGCTATCGGGTCGTCCTCTAGTTCCTTGACATGTGCCATGTAGGAATCAGCATTTTAAAGTGCTTCCCTTAGCGCATCCGATGTGTCTTTGGAGAGACGGAGGAGATCGAAGATTGACAACTTAGCTGGAGTATTGGCCAGTTTAGCTAATACTGGCGAGGAACTACCCTTCAGGGGTTTGTCGAACCGGGTGTCTTTCTGTCTACTCTTGTCTGCGGATGGAGGTTTAGAAATAGCCCCTTCTGGTACTTCGGTGGCAACTGGTACGTTCGTAGTTGCAACCTCTTCTTGATTAGGGTCGTTGTTGTGCCCATACATCTTGCCGGATCTAGTTTCTCTGATCATGGCCTCGTTGTTAGAGGCCATATAGACAGACTTGGATTGTATGAAGTTCAAAAATATCATGATGTAAGTTGACTCCGTTCAACTGGCTCTGTCTTTGTCAGGGTAGGGACGTATAGTCATATTGTCATCTGACTCCAGCAGTTGGCTATCCCTAGTTACTGCAGTAGGTTGGTTAGGTGAAGGCCTACCCCCAGCTTTGCGTATTATTCTTGAAGGATTGCTACCCCCATCGTGGGAGATAGGTAGGAAGACGTACCCCTGGTTAAGGCATGCCTTTCTATAAAGGTCCTCTCGTTCGGGTATTCTAGAATACCCATATCATAGGTATAGCCGGGTAGGCTAACCTTTGTCTTAGCGATCTCTTCATACTGGTTGATGAAGAGGACGCCTTTGAGGCCTTCGAGACGGGGGTATCCCTTCGGGCAGAGTAGTAAGAAGTATGAACTGGTTCATCCCTCGCTGTCCGCTTTAGCCGTTGCAAGACAGATGGCTTGTTTGTAGACATTGCTATTTGAGAACAACAATAGTTGATGGTGATTTGGGTGCAATGCCCTATGGAGGGTTTGGTGCATACACCATCGACTTTCTTTACCTCGCGCTTGCGATCTATTATTTTCCACAAGTCTAATAGAAGGTGTTTGTCTGCGCTACGTGGGTCATATGGCTGATCCGGCGAGACTCCCGATCCATCGCAGGGGTTAATCGGAATGGATATATGGGGTCGGCTCACTTCATGCGCATGATTTTGGTCTGTTAGGGTCCCGTATAATCATACAGGACAACTTATAATGAATGCCCGCCGAGGCAATGGTCCAGGTATGTTGAGCCCGCGTCACTCTGGATCTCTTTGTATTAGCATTTGAGTCGTATAGCGCGTCCAGGTCAACTTCGTAGACAGAGTTCTGAGAGATTCTGTGGAAGATAGATCTCCTTCGCCTTCCTTGTGTGTGCTGCCGTCTGGCACTATTCGGGATGGCTTAATGTGCGTCTACAGGACTCGTCTTGATTTAGACGAGGCATGTTTCTGCACCTACTGCTGGCAAGCTGGCTGAGATGCAGCTTTGTCTTCTTGAACAGGGAGTGGCCAAGATGGCCTGATGAGAGCTCATGTTCCCGAGTCCCTAGCATTTTTTTGCCTTCTTCGGTTGGGACTCGAGTGTTGGGCTCCATTCTTTCCACTTTCGAATATGGAGAAATGACACACAGGAGCTGGATGCGAGGCTTCATTAGTAGAAGCCAACATAGTATCCTCTATAGTTGCTGGTGGTGGCACAACAGTCTTGACCACCCAAACCTTGTGAATCTTCCTAGGTTTTGCAAACCTAGGAGAAAGGTTTGACCCTTCAGAGAGCATGTCTTCATAACCTTGTTGGTCGAAGTGGACGACTAACGTCTGTTTGGATGAGCCCAACTTGAAAGTATCAGATTGTGTCACTACTTTCTCGTCGGAAGAGAAAGTCGTCCCCAACAGAGTCACCGGTTTATTTTCCATCTCGGGAAAGATGATAATGATATGTATCTTTTAGAGGGATTAGGGAAGAAGAGGTAAGTTGACATAAGACTCCTTTCCTTTCTTTTATATATTACGATTTGAATAGTACAACAATGCCCTAACAGTAAGGATTTGCTAGTACAAATATAGATTCTCGAGAAGTATGTCAATGGAGATCGGGTACTATAATGATCCCTTTACTCCATTGACGATATGATACTTAATAGCTTATTGAAGTGCTCTCTATGACTCTCTTCTATATATCTGGTACCCTCAACGATAAGGTTGATTTCGTGGATTTGATCAGTTAATGATTTGATCATTCTTTCGATTGATCTCTTGTTCGTTGGAGATTTGCACCTCCTATATATTTGCCTTTTAGTGGGCAAGCTATGAAAGAGGTAATGATGAAGGATAATCTCCTATATGGAAGATGCTATCTGGGTTGTCACAGCTGTTTAGACAGGTTATTTAACCGCTCGGCCTGGTCGAGGCATTGATTGGGTGGTTGTTGCTACAGGAGCTTCGGATGAGGACTTAAGGATCCTCGGGTGTAATTATTGATGGTTATGACTGTCCATCCGCACGGGTTGATCACAAGGGACCTAGCATGTACGAATGTTTAGGACAACCTATCGTTTGAAGGGTCCGGTTATGTAACGCACACGCCATAAACATGAGACTTAAATCTGGTGGCACAATATTTGGTTGATGCGTGGCGTTGACCGTAATTTCGAAGGAATCTCCGGTTTGAATGGGGCGGTTATGGTGCACACACAATAAACATGGTGTTGATCCTTTCAGCCATTACCAACAAGATTTGAGGTGATCTGGTTCGGGGTGCGAACCAGTTTGTGGTGGTCTGGATCAGGGCACAAACCAGCTATTTTGGTATAGAAGGTGGCTCAGCCAGGGACTCGAGCCGTCTGCCTTGATGTGAAGAATGGTTGCATCGTTTGATCCACATGCCCCATTGGCCGCATGGGGCTTCTTAGAAGGGAGGCCGCATGGTGTCTAGGTCGCATGTGATCTGGTCGCATGGAGTGGTCCAGCTGCCCTTGGTTCTACAAAGGTGATGTACTTCGGGGTACTGTGCTGTTGGGACTTGGCATCCCACTAGAGATCTCTGGGCCTTCGTGCACTTTGCCTGAGGTGGCTGGTCTTGATTGAGCGTAGGCAATTTCTATGCTTCTACACCGTCTAACTACATTTGACGCATAGCATCTCCTACTGCATAACGCAAAATAGCCGCATAGGACTGCTTCTGTACTACTGGAAAAGTGTAATGATGATGATGATGAAACCACTGATGTCTTCCATGGAGTCTAAATACTACACACTGCTCGAAGTTTATCACTTTATCCAAGAAGAAGACAAAAATCACCCGGCTCTTGATCACGCGTCAATTGAACCATGCGTCTTTCTATCTTTTACTTTAACTATGTGTCTTTCTGATCTTTCTTTGTCTATGCATCTTTTTTACTAGTATTTTCAATCTCCAAGACTCATAAACTCCAAAGATTGAACTACTTCAGACTTGAGATTTCATATTTTTTAGGCACACGAAGGTTATACGTCATTTTGTATTTTTCATGCTTCTACAAGACCTCCTTCAAAGTTTGTTAAACTTGAACAAGTTTTGAAATACTTTAAAAGAAGCATGAAAGAGGAAATTATCTTCTTGATGCATTGGATCACTGCCACGCTGTCACTGCTTTGATTTTTTTTCCTTCAAAATCTGAACTATCTTCAAAATTTGGGTCAGCCTTTACTCTCCAATACTTGGATCGGGGCTTAGTCAACTAGCCCCAGTGATTTCAGGAACAAAAAATCACACAACAATTAATATTGATTTGATCTCTTTATCAAAAATCATGTTTTATAACACACTACTACATACTGCAGCCTTATGTGCTTACATGATCCCTCGATCAATATAAATAGGGGTATTTTTTAAGAACTCTTTAGCACATCTTCTCACCATGCGGTTCTTACAAACCGGACTTTCAGTAGCCTTGTGAAAGCTTGTAGGGGAGTTGAACATCACTTTGCCAAGGGCATTGCTCTTCGGATGTGTTAGGAGTCGAAAAAACATCGATCTTCAAAAGTTAATATCTCGTGAAGAGTTCTTCAATGTTTGACAAAATATCACTTCTTTCACATGAAATCCATAGAAAGACCTTAGCCATGATCACATCTGAGCACAACACATCACTAGAGTGTATAATTGAAGTTGGAAAACTTCAAGAAAAAACACACTGCTAGTAAGAAATTCTATTGCACACATAGATGGAGTTGTCACTGCACTTCATTAGAGAAACGTGTTGATGGAATATCACCGTCATGTAGCGCATAGGCGCATGAAGCAGGACATACTTGTCTATGTGCCTGGCTGTCTACGCGATGAACAATCCAAACTATATTGATCTCCAGTAGAACAACATGTATTATGCGCCTAACTCCTTGCACTTGCCATACTTTGCAGGATACTCCTTGGATGACTAGAGCTTAGATGGAGCTTGGAAGGACATCATAACATGTCTTATTCGACATGATCCAACATATTATACGGAAGACTTTGGCTGTCCTCAGACCCAACTAGCCATCTGCACCCATCTGACAGAGCTTGTGACTGGCTGGTTTCACAACCGTGGCATACATGACGAGATTGGGTTTGAATCCCAATCAAAATACTGTTAGTGACGGACTATGTTGCTAGTTGACGAGAGTATATGGGCTTAATTATCACGACCCGCTCCCGAATAATCGGACACGAGTCGGACACGCCCAGCCTTCCTCGATGGACACGACGAAGTAAGCTGTACAATTCTAAGGAAAACTCCAAGATACTAGATACATAAAACAACACAGCTTTTATACGCATTCCCAGAAAAGATCTCCACAATCTATCAAGTCAATACAACATCATCCGGAGACAAATCCGGTAACCAGAATAAATTTATACAATCCTGAATCCTCAATGTAATATACATGATACAACTCTAATAAACTAGAAAAATGATCTAATCTAGGGTACTGCAACTCTAAGTCCATCCTGAAACACAACTCCACCATCTTCGGGCTCTGGCCCAAGATGGTACAACATCATCAAGAAGACATGCAACGTATCATGTCAGAAAAATAGCAAAGTACAACCCCGACAAGAAGCTCTAAACAATGTAAACAGAAATGCATGAAAAAGAGCTACAATATGAACTATGGTATAAGACAGAAATATGAAACTGTGGTACATGAATAATAATGAAACTATAGTACCAGATCCATAAATAATGAACTATACTATCAGTGTAACATGCATTTGAAATAACTATCAGAGTATGTGACCGGCTGGATAAATAATGAACAATGAGCACATGAATAATGGTACGGCTTAGAGTCCCACGTGCACGATGTGAGACCTAAGCTATTAGTCAATGCCTAGCTAAAATAGGATTGGTCACATATCTGTAGTATTTTCCCACCCCAATGTACAAGTAAAGAACAATAAACTATGAACAATGAACAGTAAACAATGAACAATAAACAGTCGTATGTACAACGTGTCAATATGAGAACAAGAAGCAAGACAGAAATACAGAGTAAAGGGATCGAGTCGGTGAACTTGCCTTGCTCTGGAAAATCGAGAATATGAAAGTAGAAACCTCCGGGTCCTCCTAAGTAAATTGGAAGTTTGGATTAGATTCTAAATAATTACAACTAACTATATTTTACTAACTGTTTACTTCTAGGCATAAACTAACTTAGCAATATACCATAGAATATTATCAATTAATAAAACATATATCCTTACTAGCCATGAAAATAGATTAGGCAAAACTTTCATAAATATATATTTATCCTAGCTTAAATAAAATAACTACTAGGAAAATAGTTTGAGTCTATACAACAAAATATGCCATATAGTCTAACTTTTAAAAAATAATATTAATCAGATATGTATATGCTTTACTAGTAAACCTTTACTCATTAATAGTCTAACTATATAATTAAAGATTAGTAAGAAGTAGCATTCCAATATTTACTTAGTAAATAGGATCCTAACTAACCATTTAGTAAAAATATTGGTTATAGGTAAATAATTCATTTGGAAATAATTAACAGAGTACTACTTAAAATATAAACTTAATCATACACACTAAATTGTTAAAGAAGATTGACCGCAATAATATCAGCCCCAACTCAAACAACACACTCCAAGCCCAAGCCCAAGCCCAAAAGTCCCTATTAACTTCTCTTCCTGGCCCAGCTTAACAGGCCCGACCCACCCATTCATTCAAGAACTAGCAAGCCCGGCTGAGTAGGCTTGGCCTAAATCATCTCATTCCTGACTTGTGCCCATTCTAATTCCATCCAAAGTCCAGCACCATGTTCAACACTTATCAACCTCATCTTATTGATCCAAAACAAGACCCAATACTCCTGATACATTATTCCTAAAATTCAAATACTCAAACAAAGAACCCAGCAACCGAACACATGAAACCAAACCAGCCAAAGGTTCACCTGCACACCAAAATCCCAACCCGACAACATTCTAAAGAACCCCAAACAAATCCAGACCAACAAGTCCAAATTAACAACACAACACCAATTCAACAAGGATTTAGGAAAATTTGAAAAAGACAAGTTTCAAAAATATTCAGAAAATTTCCAAAAGGAGGGTTCGGGAGACCTGAAGCTCCAATAACCAATCAAATCCACATTTGAAATCAAAGTCCAAATTATAACAAATTAATCAATGTTTTTAGAAAATAAATGAATTGAAAGTGTAGTTAAGCCTTTAGCTCCCACGCCTCGTGTACAGATTTTCCCAGTCCCATGCTACGCCATCACCCCCGGACACGCACACACGGTCAGTTACGAACAACGCCCTTGGTCACGCACACAGGACATAACACAATCTACGGAACACGAGCACGACTCTGGACACGAACATTCTGAGCACAGACACAACCCAAACAGTCTCATTAATTATAATGGCCAATCAGTAAATTAAGGAAAGAAAGGTAATTTGTTTACCTGAGTAAAGGAAATTGGTCCTGAAGGGAGGAGGCCACTCAGAGAAGTCGAACACACTCTCACGAGTCCGGATCGAGTATCACAACTATTCAAAATTGCTTCACTTGCTATGTCCAACGATTTACAGATTCGATCGAGCCGCAACCTGATCCTTCTCATTCCAAGAACAGAAAACACACTCTCCAAATTAACCGCATATATAGAAACGTCCAGATCGAATCAATCGAGGAGAATTGTCACTCACCAAGTTTGTCGACTCCTTCTGATGTGTGCCGCCGGTAGGGGTTCGCCTCACCGTCATCATAGGAGATCGGATCGTCGGAGAAAACCTATGTATGTGCCGACTAAAAGTTGCTGTCAAGACAGATGATCGGACGACCGATCATCAGTATCAATTGAACCGATCGGAGAGGAAGAACAAGTGGAAAAGTTCGACGAACTTACTGGTATGAGGAAACACCAGAGTCGGTGTCGTCACGGTCGTTGAGAAGGAAAAAACCGTCGGGAAGGAGGCCTCGGCGTCGCCGGAACAGGTGAACGTCGTGAGAGATTACTCGCCGTTGATGGTGCGTCCCCCGTCGAAGAGGCCAACCTAGCTGCGGTGGTGGAGACAAACCACTACTCTGGCCATCGCCATCACCATGGTCCCGACCGCCGGAATTGAAGGAAAATAGGTTTAGGGTTTGGGAGTCGATGGGGAAGAAAGGGGGAACGAGGAGCTGAGAACTCTCTTATGATATTTGAGAATGAGAATTCTCTCTCCTGCTCCCACAAATAACGTTTGGCAAATTTACAAACCCCCCCACCAATGTACTTTAAGCAAATAAGACCCCTCCCTTTCACTAATTGCAGGATCTGCAAAAATCAGTTAGAATTTTTTTTTAAATAAGTGAGGACCACTAAGTTAGTTATAACAAATTTGGTAATTCAAATTTAAGAATTTAAAAGTTTGGAGGGAAAATATATTGAAATTTCAAATTATATAACCAACATTCCTATGACAAGTCCAAGGTGAATTGGGCCCATCTTCAACCCAATTAATTGTTAAACTAGAGAAAATAAAAAAAAATGAAATCTATAACCTACAGTAAGAGCATACTAGAAAAGAAAAATCATTAATCTCTAATCAAGGTTTAACTAAAATTCATTCATATAAAAATATGCCAACTTAATTTTTAGGAAAATAACTTTCTAAAAAATAATAATAATAATAATTCTCCAAAATTTTAAAATACCAGGAAAAATAGTATTACTTACAAATTCCGGGAAAGCGGGGTTACAAATCTTCCCTCCTATAAAATTTCGTCCTCGAAATTTCAAAAATGGCACGATTTGGCAAACAGATACAAAATTTGAAATTGGCACGATTTAATGTGGAATGAAATGTTAGTTACAGAAATCATGATCACGGGATAATAGTCTCAATAGCATCCGATGATCTTGCATATCTGGGTCTCTTCCCCTACAGTTCCTGTCCCGCCAATATGCATCTGGCTGCAGTGAACCTTCGGTTCCATTTTTCTGATAATACTAGATTACCGCAATACTTTTATCAACTTTATCCGATAATAAGAGAAATTTAGGACTTAGATTCAATAATATCTGAGAACCTGTGAATACCCGCAATTATTTTGACTTATAGCCCCTGCCTCGCCAGTGTACAGCTAGCTGCAATGGACTCACAGTCTCTATAATCCAGGTCATAGTAGGTTGTCAAATATTTTCTCAACTTTATCCAGAAGTTTCAAGGAAGTTGGTGAAAATGATAGAGACGAGTAGTATCTGTTCTTAGAAAAAAAAATATTGGGTACCATGAGACAATCAAAATCAACAAGTAGCTACTAGATACTATGAAACAACAGTAAGATAGAGATGAGAATTTAGAAATAAGTCTCGAAATGGAGAAACAACAAGAAAATGTAAAAAGAACATCAAAGAAGATAGTGATCCACGAGCGCCTCGGGTCATTAGTACTCGTCCGGAATCGGGATGGTCTCCACATCTTCGGCTGTCATAAGGTAGACTCGCCCCTCTATCTGATCTCCCTGCGGCTGCTGGACATGAAGAGGTAAGTCCTCCTGCTGGGGTCCCGGTGCTCCTCGTGCTCGTCCCTCAGTGGCTTCTGGACAATCTCTGACCAGGTGAGCAGGTGATCCATAGAACAAGTAAAGCCTCAGCCTCTTGCGACATTCATCGTAATGATGTCCCGGGCAGTGACAGTAGTTGCAAGTGACTGCCAACTGCTGCCTCTGTGGCGGATCTGCATGAACTCTGGCTGGACGATGCTGAACTGGCCTCGTCCGAGTCTGTATTTGCACCCTCTTCTCCGGTGCCTGGTAACTGCTGCTGCCGATGTCCCTATCCCTCTTGGGCCTCGGGTCCATCTCCTTCTCAACTGCCTAAACAATCTTGAAAATGCTCGAATAAGTCGTGGCCTGGCTGATAGCCACTGCATGTCGCAGCTCTCTGGTGAGGCCCTTTTTGAACCTCCAAGCCTTCTCCTCTGACGTGCCAATTAGGTTCTCTGCGAGCCTGCTGAGTCGGGTGAACTCTGATGTGTATTCTGCCACTGTCATGGTCCCCTGCTGCAGTGCCTCAAACTGCATCCGAAGCTCAACCCGCTCCACATCGGGGAAAAACTTCTTCTTGAACAGAGTTTTGAAATCTGTCCAAGAAACCTGGGGCTCAGCTAACTGGGGGTCCTTCTGGTACCAAGCTCTGGCCAAATCAAAAGAGTCGCATGCTCGCCACCTCCACCTTCAGGTCATCCGGGATCCACGCCATCTTCAGTGTCCTCTCTGCATTTTCCAACCACTCATCAGCATAAACAATCCCCTCGTGGCCCCAGAAATCCATTGGACAGAGGTTCTGGTAATGGCAGCCCCTGATCTCGGTGCTGCTGGTGCTGGAGGAGCTACTGGTGCTAGTGGAGCCGGCTCTTGGGTCTTGAGGGCATCCATGACCGTAGCTCGAAACTGTACAGCCTGATGGTTCTATGCCTCCAGGAACTGCTGGAACATGGCCATCACCTGAGCGCCATCAAACATCACCGTCGGAGGCAGCAGGGGAAACTGAGGAGGTGGTAGTGGAAGCTGCTCCACCGGAGCATCGTCTGTGGTCTGATCCGAAGCTCCTGTAGCTTCGGGCCGATCTGCGGTCTTCCTGGTGGCAACCATCCTGAAATAGAAAAAAACTTGTTGATTGCTAAGTCCTAGAAAAATAGTCAACCTCCTAGAATATATTAAGTATAATCAATCTCTATATTCAATAACTATAACCATTTTCCACGAATCCTATGCTGTGATAAGTTTTTCTTAGTCTAACAGGTTCCCCAATAGCACTTTATAGCCTAAGTGCCATTAGGACAGACCTGCATGGGCCACCACTAAAAACATGTCACGACCCGCTCCGAATAATCGGACACGAGTCGGACACGCCCAGCCTTCGTTGATGGACACGACGAAGTAAGCTGTACAATTCTAAGGAAAACTCCAAGATACTAGATACATAAAACAACACAGCTTCTATACACGTTCCCAAAAAAGATCTCCACAATCTATCAAGTCAATACAACATCATCCGGAGACAAATCCAGTAACCAGAATAAATTTATACAATCCTGAATCCTCAATGTAATATACATGATACAACTCTAATAAACTAGAAAAATAATCTAATCTAGGGCACTGCAACTCTAAGTCCATCCTGAAACACAACTCCACCATCTTCGGGCTCTGGCCCAAGGTGGTACAACATCATTAAGAAGACCTGCAACGTATTCTGTCAGGAAAAGAGCAAAGTACAACCCCGACAAGAAGCTTTAAACAATGTAAACTGAAATGCATGAAAAAGAGCCAAAATATGAACTATGGTACAAGACAGGAATATGAAACTGTGGTACATGAATAACAATGAAACTATAGTACCGGATCCAAAAACAATGAACTATACTATCAGTGTAACATGCATTTGAAATAACTATCAGAGTATGTGAACGGCTGGGTAAACAATGAACAATGAGCACATGAATAATGGTAGACCTAAGCTATTAGTCAATGCCTAGCTAAAATAGGATTGGTCTCATATCTGTAGTATTTCCCCACCCCAATGTACAAGTAAAGAACAATGAACTATGAACAATGAACGGTAAACAATGAACAATGAACAGTCGTGTGTACAACGTGTCAATATGAGAACATGAAGCAAGACAGAAATACAGAGTAAAGGGATCGAGTCGGTGTACTTGCCTTGCTCTGGAAAACCGAGAATATGAAAGTAGAAACCTCCGGGTCCTCCTAAGTAAATTGGAAGTTTGGATTAGATTCTAAATAATTACAACTAACTATATTTTACTAACTGTTTACTTCTAGGCATAAACTAACTTAGCAAAATACCATAGAATATTATCAATTAATAAAACATATATCCTTACTAGCCATGACAATAGATTAGGCAAAACTTTCATAAATATATATTTATCCTAGCTTAAATAAAATAACTACTAGGAAAATATTTGAGTCTATACAACAAAATATGCCATATAGTCTAACTTTTACAAAATAATATTAATCAGATATGTATATGCTTTACTAGTAAACCTTTACTCATTAATAGTCTAACTATATAATTAAAGATTAGTGAGAAGTAGCATTCCAACATTTACTTAGTAAATAGGATCCTAACTAACCATTTAGTAAAAATATTGGTTATAGGTAAATAATTCATTTGGAAATACTTAACAGAGTACTACTTAAAATATGAACTTAATCATACACACTAAATTGTTAAAGAAGATTGACCGCAATAATATCAGCCCCAACTCAAACAACACACTCCAAGCCCAAGCCCAAGCCCAAAAGTCCCTATTAATTTCTCTTCCTGGCCCAGCTTAACAGGCCCGACCCACTCATTCATTCAAGAACTAGCAAGCCTGGCTGAGTAGGATTGGCCCAAATCATCTCATTCCTGACTTGTAGTCCAGTCTAACTCCATCACCAATCTATACACCATCCAAAGTCCAGCACCATGTTCAACACTTATCAACCTCATCTTATTGATCCTAAACAAGACCCAATACTCCTGATACATTATTCCTAAAATTCAAATACTCAAACAAAGAACCCAGCAACCGAACACATGAAACCAAACCAGCCAAAGGTTCACCTGCACACCAAAATCCTAATCCAACAACAGTCTAAAGAACTCTAAACAAATCCAGACCAACAAGTCCAAATTTAACAACACAACACCAATTCAACAAGGATTTAGGAAAATTTGAAAAAGATAAGTTTCAAAGATATTCAGAAAATTTCCAAAGGGAGGATTCGGGAGACCAGAAGCTCCAATAACCAATCAAATCCACATTTGAAATCAAAGTCCAAATTAATCAATGTTTTTAGAAAATAAATGAATTGAAAGTGTAACTAAGCCTTTAATTCCCACGCCTCGTGTACAGATTTTCCCAGTCTCATGCTATGCCATCACCCCCGGACACGCACACACGGTCAGTCACGAACAACGCCCTTGGACACGCACACAGGACATAACGCAATCTACGGAACACGAGCACGACTCTGGACACGAACATTCTGAGCACAGACACAACCCAAACAGTCTTATTAATACTGGCCAATCAGTAAATTAAGGAGAGAAAGGTAATTTGTTTACCTGATTAAAGGAAATTGGTTCTAAAGGGAGGAGCTACTCAGAGAAATTGGACACACTCTCATGAGTCCGGATCAAGTATCACAGCTATTCAAAATTGCTTCACTTGCTATGCCCAACAATCTACAGATCCGATCGAGCCGTAACCTGATCCTTCTCATTCCAAGAACAGAAAACACACTCTCTAAATTAACCGCGCATATAGAAACGTCCAGATCGAACCAATCGAGGAGAATTGTCACTCACCAGGTTTGTCGACTCCTTCTGATGTTCGCCGCCGGTAGGGGTTCGCCTCACCGTCATCATGGGAGATCGGATCGTCGGAGAAAACCTCTGTATGTGCCAACTGAAAGTTGCTGTCAAAACAGATGATCGGACGACCGATCATCAGTAACAATTGAACCGATCGGAGAGGAAGAACAAGTGGAAAAGTTTGACGAACATACTGGAATGAGGAAACACCAGAGTCGGAGTCGTCGCGGTCGTTGAGAAGGAAAAAAACCGTCGGGAAGGAGGCCTCGGCGTCGCCGGAACAGGTGAACGTCGTGAGAGATTACTCGCCGTTGATGGTGCGTCCCCCGTCGAAGAGGCCGACCTAGCTGCGTTGGTGGAGACAAACCACTACTCTGGCCATCGCCATCACCATGGTCCTGACTGTCACGCCCCACTCCCGTAGGAGCGGTCGTCCTCGCTAAGGCGTGATGCCGCACGAGCCTAGATTGCGCTCGTGCAAGGCGGGTTCCATAACGACCGATTACAGCGGCTGCGATGGGGTCGTCGCACAGAAGTCCCAAGCAGAGACATTGAACACGCAGCGGAAATTTAGAACAAACACAAGTTATTCAAAGAAGCTCTTTTATTGATATTGAAACAACAGTTACATTGGGGGCACAAGGCCAAAATTACAATCACTCAAATACACTCGTATCATATTACAAATTGCTCAGCTCTCTCTCATCTCTCGATACATATTTTTCGATCCAGCGGAAGCGTCGGAAGGCGATGTCCATACATTATGTCCCGTATAAGTCTTCGAATCCATGCGGCCGCACGCTTCGAATCGCCAAGGAACTCCGTGCCTCGACGCATCCAAGCGAGCTCCGCGCCACGAGCTTCTACCTGTGCCTGCACATGGAAACTGTGTGGGTGTCAGTACTCAACTGTACTGGTGGAGTGAGCTGCTCGCCCACCCATACAAAACCGACACGTTTATTTTACTTTGTGCAATACAAGCCCCTTTACGATTGTCTTTCTAGTCTTGCCTTAGGATCGATTTTAGGACCGACGCTCGGCCTATTTAGTATCTTTAGACCAACTCCGTGCCTTGCACTAATAACGTACCCATACTTTGCCTCTAGACCTTTCTCGTGCTTGCATTGTCAACGTACCGACTCATACTTGTCTTTCGTACCATACTCTTGGACGTAAAATACTTGCCCGTGCCTCAAACATCGAGGCCGTGCCTCGCAGCGTAACCTGACTTATCCGAACTCACCTTACGGCCCTTCTCGACTTAACGCGTAACGACTAACCAAACTTGTGGAACCGGTGTTGAGAACTCAAGTACGACGCCATATCTCGTGCCGAAGCACGTGTCCTTACGTATAGCCGAATCGTAGGCTTTATAATACTTTGGGTACAGCCGAGCACGCATTTCACCATTCAACGCATACCGTGCTTACATTTCCTTTGTTACGACCGACACCGTGCATGCGGATTCGCCGCTTAGCACGCCAATTATCTATATGAAAGGCCACTGGCATGACAAGCCATCGTGGACATAGCTCGGATAGGCGGCGGGTCCTTCGATGCAAGGTAGCTAGCCCCATGGAAAGCCCCCGACTACCCACGCAATAAAAGCATGCGCTGCTATAACGTCTACCTCCTAGGACGACTGGGCCCGGTGTCCCGGTGTATAACCAGTCTAGGCAGAAATCCTTGTCGACAAGGTGTCCAATGACCACGCACCTACGAGACATCTAGACTCACGTAAATGCATGGCCTAATTTGTTGGTACGTCTGTAACTATACTTAGCAACTCGTGCTCTGAACCACCCTTTGCATTACGTGCATCGGGGCCGCGAGACTCCCAACCGAGGGACCGCCTCGAACATCTTAACGTGGATAGGAACGCGAGACTCCCAACCGAGGGACCGCCTCGAAACACCTTAACGTGGATAGGAACGCGAGACTCCCAACCGAGGGACCGCCTCGAAACACCTTTGAACTCGAGGGAACGACTACTACGTAGCCTTCCAACTTAACTTGAACAAAACGTGTTCCTTAAGTGCCATGGACCGTGGCTAACTTTACATCGTGCCAACCGGGCTCGTGCCTTTAACTGACTTCTGTCCTACGCGATGCTATCACCCAAGTCATAAGTTATACGACGGCCCGTGAGATCGTGGGACTATTTGACTTGACAACCGCAGAACGAGCGGGACGACACTTGGAATGACTTTAGGTCGACCGGCATAACTTTGCCTAACTTACTCAAGCCTACAACTTAACCCGAGGGGCGAGCCAAGGCTATGCCAAGCCTTGCGCAGTAGAAACGTGCATGCTTTATCGAGCATTTACGCGGGCGACGCCTATTCACTTAGGCTAACTCATCGTTTGTGTCGAATACCAACTTTCCTTCTTCCAAGCCACGGGACGAAGGATCGAGTGTCGTTTTAAAAGCACGCTGAGCCGACTTCTATCGAGACCGTGGGACCATTTTCCACGTTCTAAGACATTCCGACGGGTCGGGATTATTCCCTTAGCTATGTGCGTTCGTAGCTTTTATATTAGCCTACTTGTGCAAGTTGAAAACACACGAATTATTAAGTGAAGGCAGAGATGAGGCAAGTTCACCGAAACTCCCCCACCCGAGCGATGTCTTCGAGTCGCCGTTGTAAGGCCAAGTCCGAACGCCGTTGGCGTTTCGATTCCTCCGATCGACTGAGCGGGACGGGGCACTACAACATACACCACTCAGAATAAGTCTCGCCTCGAGACTTTCCTGAAGGCAACCCATCCTACTATTTCTATGGCCAAGACTTAATCGTACGCACTCCGCCTACACGTTTCTTCGATTCCGAGCCACGCTCGTGTTTATCGCTAACTTAGTCATAAGGCACACCAACCGATTAATCAACATTTGAACTCATTTCAAATCAATGATCGCATTACCATCAACATTTCATCAAAACTTACGATTTCAAAATCCTCGACACTTTCCCGTTCCTCAAGTCTCACTTGATTCAACGTATCACTTAGTTGGATCGTGCACATATTCCAGGCGTCCCCAAAATACATGCATTTCAGCCAAGCCTCGTGATAGAGAATCCGCCATCACCACTCGAGTCGGATCGTGCACATATTCGGGCGTCCCTGATATACGTGCATGTCAGCCGAGACTCGCGAGTGGTGCCTCCGTAACTCTTATCGCTTCGCGCTCGAACGTCTGCCTAACCGTTAGGCTATGTCTTTTCGTCTGTACTGGAATCATAGTTCCCAAACAACGATATCAACACTGACCCCATCCTAAGGTCAAACTAAATCGTTGGTACGGGGTTTTCTACCCAAGCTCGCATCACTCCGATTTCTAAACATCGAGCATCGATTCCCTACACACATCCCAATGTTCGAAACACCTTAACGTGGATAGGAACGCGAGACTCCCAACCGAGGGACCGCCTCGAAACACCTTAACGTGGATAGGAACGCGAGACTCCCAACCGAGGGACCGCCTCGAAACACCTTAACGTGGATAGGAACGCGAGACTCCCAACCGAGGGACCGCCTCGAAACACCTTTGAACTCGAGGGAACGACTACTACGTAGCCTTCCAACTTAACTTGAACAAAACGTGTTCCTTAAGTGCCATGGACCGTGGCTAACTTTACATCGTGCCAACCGGGCTCGTGCCTTTAACTGACTTCTGTCCTACGCGATGCTATCACCCAAGTCATACGTTATACGACGGCCCGTGAGATCGTGGGACTATTTGACTTGACAACCGCAGAACGAGCGGGACGGCACTTGGAATGACTTTAGGTCGACCGGCATAACTTTGCCTAACTTACTCAAGCCTACAACTTAACCCGAGGGGCGAGCCAAGGCTATGCCAAGCCTTGCGCAGTAGAAACGTGCATGCTTTATCGAGCATTTACGCGGGCGACGCCTATTCACTTAGGCTAACTCATCGTTTGTGTCGAATACCAACTTTCCTTCTCCCAAGCCACGGGACGAAGGATCGAGTGTCATTTTAAAAGCACGCTGAGCCGACTTCTATCGAGACCGTGGGACCATTTTCCATGTTCTAAGACATTCCGACGGGTCGGGATTATTCCCTTAGCTATGTGCGTTCGTAGCTTTTATATTAGCCTACTTATGCAAGTTGAAAACACACGAATTATTAAGTGAAGGCAGAGATGAGACAAGTTCACCGAAACTCCCCCACCTGAGCGATGTCTTCGAGTCGCCGTTGTAAGGCCAAGTCCGAATGCCGTTGGCATTTCGATTCCTTCGATCGACTGAGCGGGACGGGGCACTACAACATACACCACTCAGAATAAGTCTCGTCCTCGAGACTTTCCTGAAGGCAACCCATCCTACTATTTCTATGGCCAAGACTTAATCATACGCACTCCGCCTACGTGTTTCTTCGATTCCGAGCCACGCTCGTGCTTATCGCTAACTTAGTCATAAGGCACACCAACCAATTAATCAACATTTGAACTCGTTTCAAATCAATGATCGCATTACCATCAACATTTCATCAAAACTTACGATTTCAAAATCCACGACACTTTCCCGTTCCTCAAGTTTCACTTGATTCAACGTATCACTTAGTTGGATCGTGCACATATTCCAGGCGTCCCCAAAATACATGCATTTCAGCCAAGCCTCGTGATAGAGAATCCACCATCACCACTCGAGTCGGATCGTGCACATATTCGGGCGTCCCTGATATACGTGCATGTCAGCCGAGACTCGCGAGTGGTGCCTTCGTAACTCTTATCGCTTCGCGCTCGAACGTCTGCCTAACCGTTAGGCTATGTCTTTTCGTCTGTACTGGAATCATAGTTCCCAAACAACGATATCAACACTGACCCCATCCTAAGGTCAAACCAAATCGTTGGTACGGGGTTTTCTACCCAAGCTCGCATCACTCCGATTTCTAAACATCGAGCATCGATTCCCTACACACATCCCAATGTTCGTCGCATGGGGTATGAGTCGTATCGGTAAAGCCATCATACGATAATTCACATTTCAACCAATTTCACGTCATATCAATATCGTTCGCTCATCAAGCCGTTTCGCATCGTCTATCTCTTTGAACACGTTCGACATTAGTTCGCCTATCATTCATTCACGAATCAAGCACGCTATGACACAATTCATTTCTAGACCATAATTCACATTTTACGTTTCTGAAATCATCTATTCCAATTCACGTAATCGATCACAAGGTCGTCTGACTTAACAATATGCCACGCTCCGATCTCACGCGAGTCCGATCATCCACGGTGGTTCATGAATCACCATGTAACGCTCCCGCGGACTAATCATTCTCATCGGGGCGTAACTCTTGTTTCGTGTCTAGACTCGTTCATTCTCGATGCGCGGATTGGACCGACTCAATCCTCAAGTTTCATTCATTCGTCAATCACAAGTCCTACAAATCCTCGAATTCACCTTCGCATCAAACCGACAAGTCGAGACAATCAAAGTTGCCGCATCCTGATTCTCCGAGTTCGATCATTCCCGCGACATGAATCACCATGTCAGCGCTCACGCGGAACAATCGCCCCAAATTCGATGCAACACATGTGCGAGGCTAGAGTTGCGCTCGCACAAGACAAGATCATCAATGCTGTGGTTATCCGCGTAACCATCAAAACACGATCACTTTCATCCAAAGTACTAAGTATAGCATCCAACCGAATAATAGCACTTGCACGATCGTCATTCACCGAGTCAGAGTACCCCCGAGTTATCGCATATCATCTTTGATACGCCTCAATACCATCGACGATATATGTAACCTGACGATCTTCGTTTGCAATGAATTCTGAGTCGTGCGAATGATGCTATCGTCCGACTGGATTATCTCCTCGAATCGTTTACATCATCAATTTCTTCAACCCAAATTCACGTATCATTTATCTGTCGATCTTAAGTCATCGACTACATGTTTCTTCAATTCGCATCATTCCTTGCTAACTCAAACCATCGAGCACATCGATTTCAATCCTCAGAGTCGTTTGCGTAACTTCAAAGTCAAACCTTTCGTGCACGCTATCTTCCCGTCGTGCTAACTTTTTGTATACTATCCGTATCAATTTCTTCAATCAAGTCATCCATTTATTCTATCGTTTAGAATTTCCATTCAACCATTTCGTAACTCGCACTATCGTTTACAAATCGTTCGGACGATATCTCGTTTGCGATTCTCGAATCATAACCAACTAAGCGCTACTCGTTCTAAGGCTTTGCGATATCATCGCTTGTCGACATACTCGTACTATCCGTAAATCCCCTGGTTTCGCTCGAATAATTTTATAACGTCCATACACCACTCGGGTTCGAGCCATCCGATCTAGTCCTCAATCACGTTCGTATCGACGCACTAAGTCGTTCGCACAATCCTCAAAATCCTATTCAATCTTCTGTGTACGCCTAAGCGTTAGTCTGATAACGTTCATATCGATATATACTCCAAATGTATCTCCGTTTTCGACCAAGCGGTACTAAATATTGGTTGCGACTCGTTTGCACCAAAAGGTCGAGGTGCGCGACACGCGGACTAAGTTGTGCCGTTTAACCATCCCGTATGGACTATACTCCGAGTTTTCACGCTCATTTGCTAATGTCGACGTAGGACTCGTTAGGCACGCACACAACTTGCTAACTTTTGCACGCATTTTCTATCAACTCAAGGTCGGCACCGTTCTTTCCAAAGGCCATCACCTATCGATGCGTTCGATTGAACGCTTGTACGAGCTTTCGAAAATATTAGACTTATTGTATGGACATGCCGAGGGACGTTTGAGAGAGAGAGCGCACCAACGATATCGACTTGCGGAAGCAACATTCAGAGTTCGCGGAACAACGAAGTTAAAGAATTCAATCGATAATCTAAGGACGTAAAGCCGTGCTTTGATACCATTACGTCACGCCCCGCTCCCGTAGGAGCGGTCGTCCTCGCTAAGGCGTGATGCCGCACGAGCCTAGATTGCGCTCGTGCAAGGCGGGTTCCGTAACGGCCGATTACAGCGGCTGCGACGGGGTCGTCGCACAGAAGTTCCAAGCAGAGACATTGAACACGCAGCGAAAATTTAGAACAAACACAAGTTATTCAAAGAAGCTCTTTTATTGATATTGAAACAACGGTTACATTGGGGGCGCAAGGCCAAGATTACAATCACTCAAATACACTCGTCTCATATTACAAATCGCTCAGCTCTCTCTCATCTCTCGATACATATTTGTCGATCCAGCGGAAGCTTCGGAAGGCGATGTCTATACATTATGTCCCGTATAAGTCTTCGAATCCATGCGGCCGCACGCTTCGAATCGCCAAGGAACTCCGTGCCTCGACGCATCCAAGCGAGCTCCGCGCCACGAGCTTCTACCTGGGCCTGCACATGGAAACTGTGTGGGTGTCAGTACTCAACTGTACTGGTGGAGTGAGCTGCTCGCCCACCCATACAAAACCGACACATTTATTTTACTTTGTGCAATACAAGCCCCTTTACGATTGTCTTTCTAGTCTTGCCTTAGGATCGATTTTAGGACCGACGCTCGGCCTATTTAGTATCTTTAGACCAACTCCGTGCCTTGCACTAATAACGTACCAATACTTTGCCTCTAGACCTTTCTCGTGCTTGCATTGTCAACGTACCGACTCATACTTGTCTTTCGTACCATACTCTTGGACGTAAAATACTTGCCCGTGCCTCAAACATCGAGGCCGGGCCTCGCATCGTAACCTGACTTATCTGAACTCACCTTACGACCCTTCTCGACTTAACGCGTAACGACTAACCAAACTTGTGGAACCGGTGTTGAGAACTCAAGTACGACGCCATATCTCGTGCCGAAGCACGTGTCCTTACGTATAGCCGAATCGTAGGCTTTATAATACTTTGGGTGCAACCGAGCACGCATTTCACCATTCAACGCATACCGTGCTTACATTTCCTTTGTTACGACTGACACCGTGCATACGGATTCGCCGCTTAGCACGCCAATTATCTATATGAAAGGCCATTGGCATGACAAGCCATCGCGGACATAGCTCGGATAGGCGGCGGGTCCTTCGATGCAAGGTAGCTAGCCCCATGGAAAGCCCCCGACTACCCACGCAATAAAAGCATGCGCTGCTATAACGTCTACCTCCTAGGACGACTGGGCCCGGTGTCCCGGCGTATAACC
The DNA here is from genome assembly GCA_029216955.1 of Iris pallida. NCBI lineage: Eukaryota > Viridiplantae > Streptophyta > Magnoliopsida > Asparagales > Iridaceae > Iris > Iris pallida. The sequence continues at coordinate 21,808,224 of JANAVB010023995.1, forward strand.
AGTCTAGGCAGAAATCCTTGTCGACAAGGTGTCCAATGACCACGCACCTACGAGACATCTAGACTCACGTAAATGCATGGCCTAATTTGTTGGTACGTCTGTAACTATACTTAGCAACTCGTGCTCTGAACCACCCTTTGTATTACGTGCATCGGGGCTGCGAGACTCCCAACCGAGGGACCGCCTCGAACATCTTAACGTGGATAGGAATGCGAGACTCCCAACCGAGGGACCGCCTCGAAACACCTTAACGTGGATAGGAACGCGAGACTCCCAACCGAGGGACCGCCTCGAAACACCTTTGAACTCGAGGGAACGACTACTACGTAGCCTTCCAACTTAACTTGAACAAAACGTGTTCCTTAAGTGCCATGGACCGTGGCTAACTTTACATCGTGCCAACCGGGCTCGTGCCTTTAACTGACTTCTGTCCTACGCGATGCTATCACCCAAGTCATACGTTATACGACGGCCTGTGAGATCGTGGGACTATTTGACTTGACAACCGTAGAACGAGCGGGACGACAATTGGAATGACTTTAGGTCGACCGGCATAACTTTGCCTAACTTACTCAAGCCTACAACTTAACCCGAGGGGCGAGCCAAGGCTATGCCAAGCCTTGCGCAGTAGGAACGTGCATGCTTTATCGAGCATTTACGCGGGCGACGCCTATTCACTTAGGCTAACTCATCGTTTGTGTCGAATACCAACTTTCCTTCTCCCAAGCCACGGGACGAAAGATCGAGTGTCGTTTTAAAAGCACGCTGAGCCGACTTCTATCGAGACCGTGGGACCATTTTCCATGTTCTAAGACATTCCGACGGGTTGGGATTATTCCCTTAGCTATGCGCGTTCGTAGCTTTTATATTAGCCTACTTGTGCAAGTTGAAAACACACGAATTATTAAGTGAAGGCAGAGATGAGGCAAGTTCACCGAAACTCCCCCACCTGAGCGATGTCTTCGAGTCGCCGTTGTAAGGCCAAGTCCGAACGCCGTTGGCGTTTCGATTCCTCCGATCAACTGAGCGGGACGGGGTACTACACTGACTGCCGGAATTGAAGGAAAATAGGTTTAGGGTTTGGGAGTCGATGGGGAAGAAAGGGGGAACGAGGAGCTGAGAACTCTCTTCTGATATTTGAGAATGAGAATTCTCACTCCTGCTCCCGCAAATAACGTTTGGAAAATTTACAACCCCCCCACCACAACAATGTACTTTAAGCAAATAAGACCCCCCCTTTTCACTAATTGCAGGATATGTAAAAAATCAGTTAGAATTTTTTTAAACTATAAGTGTGGACCACTAAGTTAGTTATAACAAATTTGGTAATTCAAATTTAAGAATTTAAAAGTTTGGGGGGAAAATATAATGAAATTTTAAATTACATAACCAACATTCCTATGACAAGCCCAAGGTGAATTGGGCCCATCTTCAACCCAATTAATTGTTTAACTAGAGAAAATAATAAAAAAATGAAATCTATAACCTACAGTAAGAGCATACTAGAAAAGAAAAATCATTAATCTCTAATCAAGGTTTAACCAAAATTCATTCATAAAAATATGCCAACTTAATTTTTAGGAAAATAACTTTCTAAAAATAATAATAATAATAATATTTATTCTCCAAAATTTTAAAATACCAGGAAAAATAGTATTATTTATAAATTTCGGGAAAGCGGGGTTACATTAATGCAGGCCCAATTTTGTATTCTCCTACCACGGCATACTGTCTGATATTGCAGAGGGTGACCCACACTTGCAGAAGTAATGTGTGGGTCTAGGGTTATGAACCTTATGAGGGGCCCAATCAGTATTGTGTTCGTACCACCAACCTTATGAGGTCGTAGGAATATTGGCACTAGACTGTATGTAATAGTCTTCCCTCTTTGCAGTCGTCTCCTTCAATGCAACGCTTTCCATGTACTGTGGTTTGCGCTAAGAGGAAAACTAACGGAGAAGATCCTGAATGTAATAGATCTCCTTCAGCCATTATCATGATTTAGAGATAAAAATCTATAGTATAATAGATCTCCATCATATGTAATCATGACTTTGAAATAAAATTTGTCTTCAGTTTCAACGTCTCTTTACTTGCAATTTTTTCTAACACTTAAGTTCTGGCCTAACTATGAGGAATCACTACCTTCAAATCAAATTGGCGCATAATTGTTTTGAGTAGAAAATGCCGCACAGGTACTTCTTTAAACTGGAATGGCGCATAACTATCTGTCATAATCTTGACTACATAGAACTTCCAAAAGATCTAACCATATAAGACTGTTGACTGTAGACGCATAAAGTCTATTGTCACCATCGCGTGTTGGTTCCCAAATTTACTAAAGCATATGGATTTCTTGTCCCTGAGGCGCATCAGAATTCTTATTATTGAGGTGCATACAACTTATGCGCCTGTCCCAAATTTATGTTTATTTTTGAAGTCCCTTTAAGATCCCCCAAATCAATATTACTGCATGGACACTCGAATTGATATGTCACAACGGTCTTTGTTTATATGTCAAATATATGATTCTTCATTATAGGAAAGCATACATCCCTTCGAAGAACAACCATAATGACTTAGCTTCCATTAAATAGATTCATTATCATTAGGTTGCCACCATTTGCACTTCTCTAGGAAATTTTCATCTTCCGAAGCATTCAATTGAGGCAAACGAAGTGTCACCCCCTTTTATAAATAGAAATGGAGAACAACTATTCTGGCACTTCTTCTCTAATGACTCTGAAGAAAAATTGTCCTTGCAAGCATCCTCAAGTGCCAAACCAGCCTGCTCCCCTGCGCTGTCTAGTGCGGGCTTCACTACGGTCACGCCACCATTCCCACCGACTATTGTAGACCCGTCTCCAGCGCCTCCTCTCATCTCGAGGAAAAGAAAACTGGCAGAGACGAAGCTTGTTTGCAAAGAAGAAAAGTTTCCTAAAGAAAACTTAATTACAAACTGAGAAAGAAAGTACAAAATCCTTATACAAAGATCTAAGTATAATTTTGATTATGGGGAAGTACAATTATAGGAATATGATAAGAAGACGATCACTTTATCCCTTGGATGATGCGATGTTGGAGAAGAAAAGTTCTTGAACATGCTGTAGAAGCAATAGAGAATTGTCAAGAATTCTTGTTAGGAGTAGATGATAAGTGTTGTATCCATAAAAGTGATTTTGGAACTCTATTTATAGAGTTTGAGATAACTGCTAGGAAGTAACAGTGATTGGCGTGCAGAACAAAAATAAACTGATTGTGCATTGCTTTGCACGCCATGTATCGTTTGATCCATTAGCGCGAACGGTTAACTTAACTGCATAGGACGCGTGGCTTTCTGTGAAAGAAAGGCGCTTGGTCATAGACAATATCGTGTGCACGTTCTTCGAAACTAGTGGCATGTGCGCCACGTCATCTTTAATTGCTTCTGGATGATGATTGTGGTTGATTGGCGCCATTATGATGAACGACGCATTTTATTGGTTGGCGCCAAAATATAATTGGCGCTGTGTGTTGAGTCTGTGCAGAACTTGTCAATTCGCGTCATTTGGTAAATGGCACTGAGAATGTGCACTGACAATCATCATGACAAACCTTTCTGAAAAGACATAAGATTTGGCTTCTCGAAGAAGATTGCCACGTGGTGGCATTTTGTTGTTTGGCGCTATTTGACTTTACTCTAATCAGGGCGATCCCGCTTTGGCGCCAACTGTATCTGACAAATATCTTCCTTGAGTGCCACGTGCGGAACTCGAGAAAATTTTCTTCTCGACTGTCGTTCTGTCAGTCATCATGATTGATAGAACATAAAGTTTTTCCTTCTTAAGGAAACTTTGCGACGGGTCCTGGCGCTATCTGATGAATGGCGACATTCAAAGTTTGGCGCCATTTAATAGATAGCACTATTTTAATGCTATCATGTGTGCTAACTGTAAATAGTACGACACTGTTGAAAATATTTGAGCTTCTACAAGACCCCCTTTAAAGTTTTCAAATTTCAAAATTTCAAAATTTGAAATACTTTGAATAAGAAGCTGTAATAAATTGTGCATTCTTAACAGTTTTATTGTTTTGATCCGCGCGAGATCTGCGCAGATTTTAAGCAATGGCTTAGGGTTATAAATACACCATTGTTTGAGAGGAGGGAGAGTTTTCCTCTCAAAAGTTTTTTCTCTCGAATTCTCTTCATCTTCCTCTTTACTCGAGCTTTTGACGTGTAGCACCCAGTTTCTAAAATAAGGGTAAATTTGAAATTTTATAATTTTAATCATTTAATAATGATATTTAAACCATGTTATGATTTTTTTGGTGATTTTAGTTAATTTAAAACTATTTAAAAATTACGACTTGTGATTTTGGTGATTGACTAGTGTAACCCTAGAGTTTGCTGAGCCCAGAGACTAACCATGACCAAGGAAGCCTAGTCATGTGATTAGGATGACTAATTATAACTTTTTAGCCTAGGGGTATTTTGGTCATTTTGACAATTTTGTGAAATTATAAATTGTATTAATTAAATATTGTGCTAATCTATTAGTTAGGGCTTGACCTAGAAGTTGAGCCTAATCTAGATAATAGTCATGACCATAGAGGCTAAGTTAGATGGTTTCAACTAAGTAATCATTTAGGTTAATATCTAGATATTTGTTAATAGGATATTTTAGGCTAAAGGTTAAGAAGGGTTACTTTAATTGTGAGCCTTTAGATTGGCTAGGAATTGTTGGAGAAGCCTTGACCACTCATCCTAAACCCTAACCCTAACCTAATGGCAGCCATCAAACATCCCCCCCCCCCTCTATAAATACAACACATTAATCATTTGCATATTTTTTAATCATTCTTATTTGCCTCTTTTAGTGTTCTTCCTCAACTCCTCCCCAAATATCCAAAACAAGTCCAAATTGAGCCTAGTCTTTTGCATTGGACTCCCCTACAGTAGAGGGTACTATTTGTGGGTAGCTAGCAAGGATTCGGAGGCTCGGGATCGTCGCAAGATCGAGGGAAGCCCTCATTCAAATAGCTCTAAATTGAGGTTTCACCCTCAATAGGTAAAACCCTACAAACCTATTAAATTCTAGTTTTCTTCCCATGGATGCATTCATTTAGGGTCCCCCTAGGTGTAGCCCAAGTTTGGTAGGAATTCGTGTCCATTTCGTGTCCGTATCGGACACGTATCGGTGTTTTAAACAAGGTGTTCGATGAAATGTTTGTTAGAATTTAATTGTGCTAATTTCAGAAACTAATTAAACAGAAAATTAGGTTTTAATATGTATGTTAATATTCCAGAGGACTGAGCCAACTTTCGTGTCGTGTCCGTGTCCAAAATGGACACGCACACACGCACGCAGACAAGGTAGCAGTGCCCTGCTACCCGAGTGTCACTGTGGACACGACACGCCACGTGGCGACCTGCCACTTGGCACAGACCAAGGGGCAGTGACTGACATCACGCCCCTTGAATCTCGTGTCGTCTTGTGTCGTGTCCGAGGAGTAATTGCTCCCGCACTGTTCCTGCACAGACTGTGCACAGGCGGAAATCCCCCTCTGATACGCGTGTCGTGTCGCGTGCAGACACAGCGTGGACTCGTGTCAGGGAGTTGAGACCCTAGCCCTAGTCCCCCTTGACCTCTGTGCATGAACACGTGGTTTCTTGTTCCCTGTGTCGTGTCCAGTTCGACTCGGACTGACCGCACGAGGCAGTGCACTCGAGTGGTCTGATGCAGTGTTTGTTTTTGTTTAGGATACTTCGTGTCCAACTTTATGGACACGAACTCATCCCAATTGCATGTTTAAATATGTTTTTATAACTGCACATTAGAATTGAAGGTTTATTTGGGTTTTCGAGTTTGAAATTGGAAAATTGGTTTCATTTTCCTCTTTTCCTCTGATACTTTAATTCACTGAAATTTCAAGAACATTTAACAGTTTTTTTTGAATGATAAGTTAACTAGGATTTCATGTGAATTCGAACTTGGGATTGGGTTTTGCTTGCAAAAGGATTTTACTGATATGGGCTATTTGGTTCCTTTTCGAAATGATTTTCCTAGTTACCTGGGTTGATGATTGATTGTTATTAGAAATTGTTCAGGGTTAACTGAGTTTCTGGGTTTTAAATTCAAACACTGAAAACTGAGATTTCCAAGTTAGTAACCTGAGATTACCTATGTTGGTTTTAACCTGAGAATTAAGTTTGGGTTGAACATGTTAACCACTGTTAACTGAAATGGAAACCTGTTATTCACTGTTAAATTCCTAAGCTATAGGTTAATATAAATCCTGAATGATTCATATGTGAACCTGAGATGATCAGGATTTCAAACCTGAGTTAAGGGTTGGGATTTGGGTTTTTGAATCTATTTAATACATGTAATATGGAGTAGAGGGAATGAAGGGTTGGTTCATTATAGATGATTCCTGAGAATGGATTCCCTTCCCTTTAACTATTTCAAATTCTCAATGATAAATTCTTATGCATTGGATTGTTTCACTCACTGATTTTTCCCTGTTTAACACACACTGTGGACACTTGACACCTATATCTAGGTTACACACACACATGTTCTTCCCTTTCCCCTCTCTCTAAATTTGTGTTTGATTGGTATATATATATTTCTATATAGGATTGGTGTAGGTAGGCTATCCTTTAGGCTTGCCTATATACTCTAGTGATGTATATATATATAGATATAATAACTACATAGAATGTTGAATGTAAAGACTTTGATGGTATATATGATATTGATATTGATATATGATATTGATATAAGGTTTGGCATAGGCTTGGTATAGGCTTGGCTTGGTGTAGACCTAGTTTAACCTAGACAGTTGACCAAGAGTTGACTTTGACCTAGTTGACTTAGAATCATGTAGCTTGCACTGCAGATTCCATTTTTACATATTGAACACATCTTAACATGTTTTACTCTAAATAGGACTCTGTGACACCAGTTCGGACATCTATTCATATCAGTCATTCAGGGTGACAGGCGAGTACATTCTCTGATCGTTTCATACTTGTCTGGATTTACATTCATGCTCTAGATTACTGTACTTGATACTGGCACGATTGTTATCACGGATTGGTACTATATGGATCTTCTTTTGCGATGCTATCTCTATTGTGCTCAACAGATACATATTGTTATGTGCGTTTCACGAACATATTGTATTTATTGTACACCCCCATTCATGTATACTCATTGTGCATATTGTACTCTCATTATCACATGAGCTTCATGGAGACTATTGTACAAGGTAGCGTAACTGGATTGGATCCTTGTGTATTGATTGGGGAGGGTGAGTAGGAATGGTTATGTGATCAAATCCCATTGTACAACTATTGTGCGCTTCCATTGTACACTCACGTTATGATGGATTTGACCTATTGTTATTGTTATTGTGCAACCTAAGCCGTTTACATAACCATATTGTGCTCTAAATCACTAGTATTGCAGTTTTACTTATCCTATATATATTTCAGTTATAAACTCTCTCTTGTTTTCATATACATCTTCTTACAGTTCATGTATCTTACTCTTCTGCATGCTTATATTTCCTAACATGATATGAACTGCGTGAGATGTATTGTGCTCGCTCCTGTCCTGACTGGACCTGTTGAAAATATTATAGATGATGATGATGACTGCCCTACCTTCTATGGGGCACAAGAGGGTGACCTTCAGGAGCCCGAGGAGCATCTAGCTCAGTAGAGGGTGCCTAGCCTAGTCTAGTCTAGTCTAGTCTAGTATTTACAGCTTTCAGTTTGTATCGGATTGTTCCGATTGTTTGTTGAGATCTAGTTATATTTCAGGACTTGTATTTATTTGTGTTGGACATCTACTTTGTGTGGTGTGATAACTCTTTTTATATTCAGTTCCTTTCTTTTATCTGATTCCATATCGTGCTCTATCTTTCCTAGACTTGTGATTGAGATAGAGTTGAGATGTTATATTATACCTCCGTGCGGAGATGATATGTTTATATCACATTATTGTTAGATGTTAGATGTTATAGACGAACTCTACAGCGTTCTACCGTCGACACTGCGGCGTAGGCTGGACGTACCCACGTTCTCGTGCCCTTCCTCAGGGTGCGGGTCGTGACACGTTTTTGTGGTGGCCCATGCAGGTCTGAGTCGCAACTAGTGCGATTTCGTAGTTATGCTCGACTTAGAGTGCTGCTACGAGCCTGCTGTTAGGATATAGGATTAGGCAGTATAAGAGTTACTCAATCACATTTTAGGAAAAACTCTGATCTTTTGATTACCATGACAACTCTTCTTGTAACTGAATTTAATTGTCCTTCCTTGATTTTCCTTATCATGTGCCATATTGATATCCTTGTTTCAATCTGTCCTCAGGATGCCGCTTACTCGTTCTCAGGCAGCAGGGACTAGTACAGTTCCACAGAGGTCGGATCCGGGAGGTCTTCCACCTCCGGCTACGGGAGTAGCAGCTGAGGGAGCTGCCACCACAGTTCCTGCCCTTCAGGCAGGAGTAGCAGCGACTGTTCCAGGAGGTCTTCCACCTCCAGCTACGGGACCGTCCATAGTTATTCCCGAGACTTTTCTACCGCCACCTCCGCTACCGACAGATACGCAGCAGATGATGGCCCTTATACTGCAGATGATGCAGACCCAGAGGGCCCAGGCAGAGGCACAGCAGCATCAGGCTGACGCATCCCACCGTCAGACAGAGGTTCTACGACAGAGTATGGAGAACTCACATCAGCTTGCACTGGCAGCAGTGGAGAGAGTGGCACCGAGTACGGTGCAGGGCCCTACTGGCCAGCAGCCGTACCAGCAGCAGTCTAGGCCGGGGACAGTATTGGACTTTAGGAAGATGAGCTCCAGGGACTTCACGGGCACGGAGGGCATCCTCTATGCAGACGACTGGCTAGAGGATGTGCAGCGGAGCATGGAGCTGGCAGAGCTTCCTAGGGCACTTTGGGTTTCGGCCGCAGCCAGCCGATTCTTCGATATCGCACTGACATGGTACCGCACGGATCCTCAGGCGTCGGTAAGAGGGCTGACATGGGAGAACTTCCGAAGGCTCTTCAAGGAGAAGTTCTTCCCGGACGTGGCTCTTACAGCATTGGAGGGCCAGTTCGTGGGTCTAGTACAGGGGAACTCGTCAGTGGACGAGTATGCAGCTGAGTTCTTCCGCCTTAGCAGGTTCGCTCCCGATATGATCCAGGGTGAGGGGCAGAAGGCTCGTAAGTTCCGTAGGGGACTTATTCATGCAGTGCGCACCCGCACCTCAGGTCGCCGTGACGCGACGTTCGATCAGATATTGATGGACGCGCAGATTACAGAGGAGGACTTCGGCCTCAAGCCGAAGAGGGGCAGTGATACCTTAGGGGCTAGTTCTAGTGCAGGGCCAGCCAAGCGCCCTCACATCCAGCAGAGGCCAGCTCAGCAGCCGTTTCAGGGCCAGGGACATGTACTTCATCAGCAGGCACCCAGGCAGCAACAGCCCTCTACATGTGACTTCTGCAAGAGGCAAGGTCACCGATGGAGCGACTGCAGGAAGAGGCAGGGCCTGTGTTTACTTTGTGGTTTAGCAGAGCACCAGTGTAGGGATTGTCCCAGGAACAAGGCACCAGTGACTCAGGCAGTAGCAGGAGCTAGAGCTCCGACAGGGCAACAGACGGGACCACCGTTGCAGACTCAGCAGCAGAGGTTTGCCCAGCATCAGCAACAGGCCAAGGGAGGCCAGCAGGGGCGAGCTTTCGCCATGGCAGTCGAGGATGCACAGGCAGAGGGAGAGCTGATTGCAGGTTCCAATCTTTTCGATTCCATTTCTGCGTTTGCTCCCTTATAACTGTCTTGAAATTCGATTCTATCCGTACCTGGTAGTTGATAAATTTTGTTCAGATGTTTTATTGTGATTTATTTCTTCTAAGATAAGTCGTATGGGCTAGGTCGCCTCGATTATGGGATCTAGAGTCTTCTATAGTTATGTTAGCTGGCATAGTGAGGACATATAGTCAGATTTTGGACGTATTTCTCGGGTGTGGGAATTTAAGGTTTTCGCGGCCAAGCATGCGGCAATGCGAAAATTTTAAATACCATGATTCTAGAGGTATGTACCATAGTCAAGGACTTTGTGAATATCGTAGCCTTGCTCACTAGCATGACGAAGATTCCGAGTATCATGATTTTGGACAGACGCATATGATTATCGGACTGTATGATTGAGACTGTGATTATTGTTGGGGGTTTGACCTAGAAGGAGTACGACCATCTTAATTTCGAGGACGAAATTCTTCTAAGGAGGGTAGACTTGTAGCACCCAGTTTCTAAAATAAGGGTAAATTTGAAATTTTATAATTTTAATCATTTAATAATGATATTTAAACCATGTTATGATTTTTTTGGTGATTTTAGTTAATTTAAAACTATTTAAAAATTACGACTTGTGATTTTGGTGATTGACTAGTGTAACCCTAGAGTTTGCTGAGCCCAGAGACTAACCATGACCAAGGAAGCCTAGTCATGTGATTAGGATGACTAATTATAACTTTTTAGCCTAGGGGTATTTTGGTCATTTTGACAATTTTGTGAAATTATAAATTGTATTAATTAAATATTGTGCTAATCTATTAGTTAGGGCTTGACCTAGAAGTTGAGCCTAATCTAGATAATAGTCATGACCATAGAGGCTAAGTTAGATGGTTTCAACTAAGTAATCATTTAGGTTAATATCTAGATATTTGTTAATAGGATATTTTAGGCTAAAGGTTAAGAAGGGTTACTTTAATTGTGAGCCTTTAGATTGGCTAGGAATTGTTGGAGAAGCCTTGACCACTCATCCTAAACCCTAACCCTAACCTAATGGCAGCCATCAAACATCCCCCCCCCCCCTCTATAAATACAACACATTAATCATTTGCATATTTTTTAATCATTCTTATTTGCCTCTTTTAGTGTTCTTCCTCAACTCCTCCCCAAATATCCAAAACAAGTCCAAATTGAGCCTAGTCTTTTGCATTGGACTCCCCTACAGTAGAGGGTACTATTTGTGGGTAGCTAGCAAGGATTCGGAGGCTCGGGATCGTCGCAAGATCGAGGGAAGCCCTCATTCAAATAGCTCTAAATTGAGGTTTCACCCTCAATAGGTAAAACCCTACAAACCTATTAAATTCCAGTTTTCTTCCCATGGATGCATTCATTTAGGGTCCCCCTAGGTGTAGCCCAAGTTTGGTAGGAATTCGTGTCCATTTCGTGTCCGTATCGGACACGTATCGGTTTTTTAAACAAGGTGTTCGATGAAATGTTTGTTAGAATTTAATTGTGCTAATTTCAGAAACTAATTAAACAGAAAATTAGGTTTTAATATGTATGTTAATATTCCAGAGGACTGAGCCAACTTTCGTGTCGTGTCCGTGTCCAAAATGGACACGCACACACGCACGCAGACAAGGTAGCAGTGCCCTGCTACCCGAGTGTCACTGTGGACACGACACGCCACGTGGCGACCTGCCACTTGGCACAGACCAAGGGGCAGTGACTGACATCACGCCCCTTGAATCTCGTGTCGTCTTGTGTCGTGTCCGAGGAGTAATTGCTCCCGCACTGTTCCTGCACAGACTGTGCACAGGCGGAAATCCCCCTCTGATACGCGTGTCGTGTCGCGTGCAGACACAGCGTGGACTCGTGTCAGGGAGTTGAGACCCTAGCCCTAGTCCCCCTTGACCTCTGTGCATGAACACGTGGTTTCTTGTTCCCTGTGTCGTGTCCAGTTCGACTCGGACTGACCGCACGAGGCAGTGCACTCGAGTGGTCTGATGCAGTGTTTGTTTTTGTTTAGGATACTTTTTGTCCAACTTTATGGACACGAACTCATCCCAATTGCATGTTTAAATATGTTTTTATAACTGCACATTAGAATTGAAGGTTTATTTGGGTTTTCGAGTTTGAAATTGGAAAATTGGTTTCATTTTCCTCTTTTCCTCTGATACTTTAATTCACTGAAATTTCAAGAACATTTAACAGTTTTTTTTGAATGATAAGTTAACTAGGATTTCATGTGAATTCGAACTTGGGATTGGGTTTTGCTTGCAAAAGGATTTTACTGATATGGGCTATTTGGTTCCTTTTCGAAATAATTTTCCTAGTTACCTGGGTTGATGATTGATTGTTATTAGAAATTGTTCAGGGTTAACTGAGTTTCTGGGTTTTAAATTCAAACACTGAAAACTGAGATTTCCAAGTTAGTAACCTGAGATTACCTATGTTGGTTTTAACCTGAGAATTAAGTTTGGGTTGAACATGTTAACCACTGTTAACTGAAATGGAAACCTGTTATTCACTGTTAAATTCCTAAGCTATAGGTTAATATAAATCCTGAATGATTCATATGTGAACCTGAGATGATCAGGATTTCAAACCTGAGTTAAGGGTTGGGATTTGGGTTTTTGAATCTATTTAATACATGTAATATGGAGTAGAGGGAATGAAGGGTTGGTTCATTATAGATGATTCCTGAGAATGGATTCCCTTCCCTTTAACTATTTCAAATTCTCAATGATAAATTCTTATGCATTGGATTGTTTCACTCACTGATTTTTCCCTGTTTAACACACACTGTGGACACTTGACACCTATATCTAGGTTACACACACACATGTTCTTCCCTTTCCCCTCTCTCTAAATTTGTGTTTGATTGGTATATATATATTTCTATATAGGATTGGTGTAGGTAGGCTATCCTTTAGGCTTGCCTATATACTCTAGTGATGTATATATATATAGATATAATAACTACATAGAATGTTGAATGTAAAGACTTTGATGGTATATATGATATTGATATTGATATATGATATTGATATAAGGTTTGGCATAGGCTTGGTATAGGCTTGGCTTGGTGTAGACCTAGTTTAACCTAGACAGTTGACCAAGAGTTGACTTTGACCTAGTTGACTTAGAATCATGTAGCTTGCACTGCAGATTCCATTTTTACATATTGAACACATCTTAACATGTTTTACTCTAAATAGGACTCTGTGACACCAGTTCGGACATCTATTCATATCAGTCATTCAGGGTGACAGGCGAGTACATTCTCTGATCGTTTCATACTTGTCTGGATTTACATTCATGCTCTAGATTACTGTACTTGATACTGGCACGATTGTTATCACGGATTGGTACTATATGGATCTTCTTTTGCGATGCTATCTCTATTGTGCTCAACAGATACATATTGTTATGTGCGTTTCACGAACATATTGTATTTATTGTACACCCCCATTCATGTATACTTATTGTGCATATTGTACTCTCATTATCACATGAGCTTCATGGAGACTATTGTACAAGGTAGCGTAACTGGATTGGATCCTTGTGTATTGATTGGGGAGGGTGAGTAGGAATGGTTATGTGATCAAATCCCATTGTACAACTATTGTGCGCTTCCATTGTACACTCACGTTATGATGGATTTGACCTATTGTTATTGTTATTGTGCAACCTAAGCCGTTTACATAACCATATTGTGCTCTAAATCACTAGTATTGCAGTTTTACTTATCCTATATATATTTCAGTTATAAACTCTCTCTTGTTTTCATATACATCTTCTTACAGTTCATGTATCTTACTCTTCTGCATGCTTATATTTCCTAACATGATATGAACTGCGTGAGATGTATTGTGCTCGCTCCTGTCCTGACTGGACCTGTTGAAAATATTACAGATGATGATGATGACTGCCCTACCTTCTATGGGGCACAAGAGGGTGACCTTCAGGAGCCCGAGGAGCATCTAGCTCAGTAGAGGGTGCCTAGCCTAGTCTAGTCTAGTCTAGTCTAGTATTTACAGCTTTTAGTTTGTATCGGATTGTTCCGATTGTTTGTTGAGATCTAGTTATATTTCAGGACTTATATTTATTTGTGTTGGACATCTACTTTGTGTGGTGTGATAACTCTTTTTATATTCAGTTCCTTTCTTTTATCTGATTCCATATCGTGCTCTATCTTTCCTAGACTTGTGATTGAGATAGAGTTGAGATGTTATATTATACCTCCGTGCGGAGATGATATGTTTATATCACATTATTGTTAGATGTTAGATGTTATAGACGAACTCTACAGCGTTCTACCGCCGACACTGCGGCGTAGGCTGGACGTACCCACGTTCTCGTGCCCTTCCTCAGGGTGCGGGTCGTGACATGACGTTTTCTTAATCGGTAGAAATGGAGCCAAACAGATCTACGGTGGAGAAGGGCAAGGGTTTGGCCGGAGCTTCATCTTGAGCACCGTCTCTGAGGGTGTCAAGGCATGCTCCGCCGTCGGCTAGAGCTGAAGAGGCAAATCCTGCCCTTGGAGTCGAGGGGTCGATCAGAGAAGACGAACAGTGCAGTCGGCACGAACCACAATCAGCACCAATCACCTCTTTCAGAGTATTGGTTGGCACCGCGCTAATCTCAATATTCGCCACCTCTTTCAGAATGTTGGCCAAAACACGTTGAACATGGTTTCATGAATCGCGCGCTCTTTATTTACTCAAAGTGCGCGGCGCTATACACCATGATTCGAGAACAATGTGGGCACTCTCTCTTTCAACAGAGAGTAGATGGTGCCGCGCAAAACAAAATTATCTTTTTGCGTGCGTAGAACAGAAATTGTCATGTTATGTGCGCAAAGTAGAGACTGTTACTCTGTGTGTCGCGCCATCCATCATTTGCGCAGAACTGTTTTTTGAAAACTAGAATTCACATAATTTTTCTTCGCTCATAAGAGTAATCTTTCATGATTCTGACTCTGTTTTCTTTTGCAGTTGACTTCAGGAAAGATCCCTATGCCGAGATATTGGCTTCCACTTTTCGCGTCTCGGAATACCGTAAAGACTTATCTCATGTCATGTTCCTGCAATTTGACCCTGATACACCAGTTAATAGAAGAGCTCTCTTAGAATCTCATGATGACAAGACGTTGTTATGCCTGATGAATAGTGAACCTTTCTTGACTTCGGATCAAGCTTCCCACAAGAAGCCAGCTTTCTTGTTTGGAGAGGCAATTGGAACTGATTCTCAGCCTAAATCAAACGAAAGGCTTAGATCTTTAAACGGGAAGATAAGTTGGTATACCTTCAAGATATATCAAGGAATCTGTCTCTGTCTCGGTATGCTCATGCTAGCTACCCTCGAAAAATGTTGCAGGATATAACTCTGTTCCAATAAGCCAAGGTTTGACAGATGTGCGACCAATTTGGGCATAAGAGAAAGGACATATCTATAGTTCTTCTGAAAAGTATGGCACGCATTTGAGGGGTTTGAAACCGAGTTGCGTGCCGTCTGAATATTGATCTTGATGATACCGGTTCGGATGCCTTTCCTCACAAATACTTATGCTACAACAGGAGGGGTATATCCTTCCCTAACCTCGATGCTGGCGAGTTTAATGTACCCTGACATTAAACGTTGGAATCGAATTTTCGTATGGATCATGGACAGGTTCACCGCCAAATTACAAGAAGTTGGACTCTATGAAGCTGTTTTAACGACCTTTTATGGTATATATACCAATGCTAATATGTTTCTTGCCGTGGTAGAGAGATATAATAGCAAGACTTGCACCTTTGCTACTCCTCATTCGCCCTTCATGAGATGCAGTTATTGTCGCATTTTCCAATGGGTGAGAATCCTTATGAAGAGTACATGCCTAATAATGATGAACTGGAGATTTTGGCTAAGGAGAATCCCCAGATGATTACGGTTTTTGATGAGTTGTTGTGTCACTTTATGATATGCACCCATGTTTTCAAGAGTAAAGATGCACGGAATATGTTATATATCCAAGTGGTTGGTATATCTCTTCTTGGGCCATGACACAGAGAACAAGGTGCAAGAACGCTTGGGTTGTGACTTACATTTCTTTGGGCTGCTCGATGATTATACGATTAAAAGATTGATGCGGGAATCCGGATGTGTCGACAACACACTAGAAGAATGGCGTGGTTACGCAGCTGGCACCTTTATCGAGAGTTACATAAGGCAGGGTGTCATAGCCATGTCTAAGGAGGCTACTTTGGCAGGCTTCCTCACTATATGGTGTAGAGGCTAAAAATCAAGTTGCGCCACCCATAAAGTGTGCAATCATCAAGTGGGGACAAATCATTATGTTGCGCCAGAACATTAGGTTGTGCCAATAGTTGGTTGCACCAACATCAGGTTCCGCCAATGTCAGTTTGTGCGGCACCACGTGACAAGCATCCTCGAGAAGCTGTAACGGCTGCCATCATTACTGACAGCTCTGACAGTACGACAGTCGAAGAAAATCTTCGAATCCCGTACAATACGGTACTCGAGAAGATTTTGTCAGCATATAATTAATGCTGACAGCTGGCTCGCGCAAGTCATTGTGTGGTACGAGAATTAATCAGTACAGCACAGAAGACCCAGTCAAAGGCGCCAGTTGTTGAGTTGCGCCCATGTGCAACCTGGCTAGTTGGCGCCATCTGATCAATATTTATTTAGAAGTAGGGTGACGTGGCGCGCAAGCCACCAACTTCGTAGAGCGTATCCACTATACTGCCCACGACCACGCGCATCTCACTCAAACGATGCCACACGTCCGCAGCAGTTGGTGCAACCGCTCGTGCAAGTTGTTATATTGTGCCCCCATGCAACCTGATGAAGCACGCACAAGGTGATCGAACAATATCCAGAACAGGATGACGTGGTGCGCAAGCCACCAACTTTGCAGAGCGTGTCCACTACACTACCCCCGACCATGCGCATCTCACTCAAACGATGCCACGCGTCCACAACAGTTGGTGTAACCGCTCGCGCAAGTGAACATGAGGCGCGCAACCTGAAGTGCACGCAACCCAGAATAACTGCTAAACAGTTATTTCAAGAACTCTATAAATAGAGTTTCAACATTCTCAAATGATAATGAAGGATCAAAAACTCCTGTAAAAGTGTTGCTGCATCCTCCAGAAGCTCGTGTCTTCGATATCACATCGTCCAAGGGATAAAGTGATCGTCTTCTGATTAGATTTCTATAGTTGTACTTCCCCAGAAATCAATTGTACTCTTTGTACTTTTTCTCAGTTTGTAGACATAGAATTTTTTTGTTTTTCCAAACAAAATGGCGACTCTGCTGGGGACGACTTTCTCCTCCGACGAGAAAGTGACAACTCAATGTGATACCGCGTCGATCGGCAAGACGCAGAAGACCCTGGTCGTTCAAGTCTACCAGACATCTTACGAGGCCATGATCAATGCTGGGGGTGCCAAGCGCTCTACTGCCACTGCTAAGAGCAAGACGCGCTCTGTCTGGACTCCTAAGTCCTCGACGGCACAACCTGTTGCCTTTGCGCAACTTGCGCCCATCACTGCCCCGGCGCAACCTAAGGGAAATAGTCTTTTGACTAACCCCTCCACTTCTATGATTCTGAAATTGAAGGTGACTTCCTCTCGACACACTGCTGTCTAAAACAAAGAAAAGTGCCCTTTGGCCTTTTCTTCCCTGGCGTAACCTATGCCTGTTCCTACTGTGGCACAACTTGCGCACATTTCTGCCTTAGCGCAACCTAAGAGAAAGAGCCTTTTGGCTACTCCCTCTGCTCCTCCAGTTCTGAACTCGGAGAAAAATATGTCCAGTACCTATCCTGGATAAAACAAAAGAAAGCGCCCTTTGGCCTTTTCTTTCCTTGCGCAACTTGTGCCTGCTCCTGCTCTGGTGCAACCTGCGCATATTTCTGCATTGGCGCAACATAAAGGAAAATACTGTTTAGTGGTTCCCTCTTCGTCATCAAGTCAGAAACTTACTGAGAAATCACAAAATCAAGGAGAACACTCTTTGGCTTTTCCTCGTTCTGCTCGAATTGCTGACTGGACGGAAAGTACTGCTGGTTGCGCCTTTGTGCCTCTCAGCACAAAAGTGGATTCAGATATAAATCCTACTATCCTTAACAAAAATAACCAAATCTCTGTCAGTAAGAGGGGTTCTATTCAAAATGAACTTTCCACGCAAAAGGGTATTATGCCTACTCCAAAGAGGTCAGGGCAGGATCTACCGACCCAACGTATCTCAAGATCCCGACAAGAAAAACAACTAGTATCTCAAATAGATGCACAAGTAGCACCCCTATCAAACTTGCGCACCTATATCAACAGGTGCCAATTAGGGTCAATCTCGGGAAAACACAAGATGTATCAAGCGCAACCTACACCAGTTGCTAACTTGCGCTAGAGGAAGAATTCTGAGGTAAAAAATCCTAAGACTTATGCTAATCAGCTTAGCACGTCCTTGTACACTCAAGGTATGGGACACCTCAAGAACAGGAATTATGTTCCGAATATCTTCAAAGACTACATTCCTGCAACTTTTTCTCGTCCAGTTAGTGATCTCCGTGAACTCCTGATACAGAAGCGGAAGGTTACAAAGCCATCCCATCCAGCGGTGGTCCAACAGCAAGAACATCATTGCAATCACCACCATGAAGTTGTCATCAAATACTGTTGTCAGTCAGCCAAGTGGTCTGTCTTCGACCATTTGAACAATCTTCAGACTCCTGAACCTATCCTAGTGGACGATGATGAACCACTTTACGCTTCTGTCAATATGGCATCTCGAAGCGCTGGGAGTGGAAAACGCTCAAGACGTAATGCATCCCGCAAATCCAGTCAACAATACGTATATCGGATTCATGAATCTGGCGAAGGAGTATACCAATATACTAGATCCAGAAACTGAGACACAATCGGTCAAAGGAATCTTCTTGATACTAACCAATATTCCTTTAGTCAAAAGGACATCCCTGTCACTTCTTCTGGGGGTGGTTCCTTATATGACTTTTATGCTGACAGTAAAAGTTTTGAAAGGACCATCCTTTCCACTAGCTCATCTTCGAGGGCTAGAGAAGTGACTGCGTATGTCGTCACAGAAGATCAAGATACTTCCAATTCTAATAGTCAAGAGCAGAGAATTGTTGCTTTGGAGGCTAGTTTGAAGAACATGACTGAGATGATGGCAGGCATGCATGCAATAATTATGACACAACATACAGTTCCACCGGTCACGAATCTGATTTCGACTCAGGAACCTGTAACAACATCAGCTCCCATCAATATTGGTTTGGGAGTACAATCTCCTCACACTACTTCCATACCAATGCATGATGCTCCAAGTCAATCTGGTGCTAGAGGTGGTACTTATCATGCATTACCTCCTCCTAATATATCAAATCAATCCGTTGCTCCATAATCATGAAAAATACCAATGAGGCCGTAAAACTTTTATGTACTCAATTAAGAGCTTTCAAGCAAAAAAACGGCTTGCAGAAGCTTGGCATCAAGCAGCCCTATCTCATAGAATGGAAAGAAGTCCAATTTCCTCCTAAATACAAACCCCCTACTATTATGTTGTTTGATGGCAACACATCTTCAAGTCAATACCTCAATCACTTTGAAGTAATGACTGATCAACTTCAACCAACTGATGCTCTTCTTACTAGAGTACTTGTCGGTTGTTTAACTGGTGCAGCATATGACTTGTGTCGTAGTTTACCAGATGGTTGTATAACCTCTTTCTCTGGCTTCAAACAAATGTTCTTGGAAAAATTTTATGAAAGAACCAACGACATGACTTTGTCTGCTCTCATCAAAATCAAACAACGACATAATGAAACTACTGAACGTTTCATTGAAAGATTCCACTGTGAAGCACTCAAAATGTCTCTCGGAGCTCCAGATGCTTTGACTATAGACACTTGCAAATCAAACCTGTTGCCTATAATCAGCACGTGGACGGGATCAACACAGTTCCAGGACTGGCCTTCCTTCATAGTGAACGCCAAAGCAGCAGAAGAGAGCGCTGACAAGTTCAAACAATTAGGTATTCAAATGCCTAATCTTGACAAAGATGAACATGCTACACCAAAAAATAGTGGCCGTAAGAACAATCGTAAGAGCAAGGATGTGAGCACCCTGAATTTCGGGTTGATTTTTTTTAATTTTTCTAATTGAATTAGTTTCGATAATAAATTATTCTGTTTATTATCTTTAAGTGTACTTTCCCGTGCCTTTGATATTTGGAGTGTCAGGAATGTTCAACTCTGGAAACCTTCTTCACGAGTTTCGTAGTGGACAGGATTACCTTCATGACGGTATATAATGTCCCATCCAAATTTGTTCCCTTGTACTCTTTTTGCTTCGCACAACTTCGGGTCGAATTAGACCATTTGATCATTAATTAATTTTTCTACTCTTTTCCTTGATCATTATTAGCACGTTACCGTGACTTTTAATTTGGGAGTACCAGACTAGTCATTCTCTTGAAACCAACTCATCATGCATGATCTACTCGAGACGCTCTTCACCCATGACCTTTGTGTCACACTCAGACACACCATTTTGTGCTCTATTTTGTTCACACAACTTTCCTGACACGTGATCCGATTTTATTTCATCCCACGGTGTCACATTTATTTTCCAACTTGATTTGTGGGTACCCTGTCGACCAAAACCTGTGAACCCCAAATATGGACATGGCCCACATTGAGCCTACTACCCGCATGACACTAGTGTCCCATTTATTGGAATCTCCATGTGCTACTTATTTATCCATGATCATCAACACCTATTTTTAATTCGATTATTTTGTAATGACTGATTTTGACCCAATCCGGCTCCACCAAGTCCAGCCCAGCTTCGTGCTACCCTCCATCGTGACACCCTCATTTTTTTTTGTCCAAAAATAATATTAAATACCCTTTCTACCTATTTTTATTTTCGATGTAAAAATCTATTGATTTTAAAATCCCTAGAATGACCAATTTTCCCATGATTAATCCTAGCCATTGATCCCCCTAATTAATCCTAGACATCCATTTTCTACATGACAACTCCCCAACCCCTTTCTCACATGTGGCCGGCCCTAAGTTTTAGGCTAGGGATTTCTCTCTCCTCAATTTATTACACATCATCTCTCTTTCTCTCTCTCACTTATTTTTTTCTCCTCACCATTCAAACAAAACAACACCACCACTACACTCAGCCTTCTCCCGAACTCCTCCTCCCTCCGGCGTGGCCGACGCCGTCGACCACCCTCCCCTGGCCGTCGGCCACCACCAGCAGCCTCCCATCCTTCCTCCTCACATTTTAAACAACCACCACCACCATCAATACCATCATCATCACCATCAATAACCACCACCCGCACCACCATTTCACTCCGGCCAACACCCTAGACCGCCGCCCCTGCCGCAATAGGCCGCACGCTGCCGCACCTCCACCGCGCCAGGCCAGGTGCGCAGCCCCTCGCACTCGGCAGCAGCGGCAGCGGCCAGCTGCGCACGGCAACAGCAGCGCTGGCAGCGCTGGCCGTGCGCCGCCGTCGGCCGCCGTGCCTCCAACGACCCCCACGTGCGTGTGCCCCCCCGGCGAGCACTCCCATGGCGGCCACCGTCCTCCGGGACGCGCCGTCAAGGCGATTCGTGCGTTTCGGACGAAGTTCGGTCGTAACGCGCGCGGGATCGATCCAGAATTCATGTTCCGTCGCAGCAACTTCATACACGTTTTCCCGAGAATCCGACCGTTGGAACGACGATTTCTTTGCTCCGTCACAATCTCGGTATATCCACCTTCACTCCTGTCAATTTTCATCCGTTGATTTTATCGTTTGATGCCTCAAAACCAGCCACCAAGTTGACCGTTTAAATTGTATTAAATTTTGACAGTTTCGCGGAGTCAACTTCGTCAGCTTGTATATCCTCCACCGCAGCTCCTTTTGGCGTGCTACCAGTTCTGGTGCGAAGCTGGTATAACCCTCTTACTACCACTCCAGTTTCGTTTCATTATGAGCTTGTTTGATTCGTTGAATTCGACGCCAAAGTTGGCTGTCCGAATTCGTAATTTCCAACTTATAAAATTCCATTTTTGAACACGGGACTCCAAATTTCATTTTTGACACCACCAGTAGACTCGTGGCATCGTTCTGGCATGCTTTCATATAAAATTTGTTAGATTTGGAGGACGTGGGCCATGGCACGTTTTTCGGTGCAAAGTGGGTCCCACAGTCCGGGTCAACGGGACTTTTTGACGACGGTTCATCGAAATCCAATTTCGGATATACCGTTGAGTTCGTATCGTCATTCTGGACTCGTTGACATATAATTTGCTAGGTTTTTGTGGACATTGGACCCGGCACACATTTCGGTGCAAGTCGGATACCAATATCCGGGTCAACAGGTCATTTTGAGATCGGCTCATCGGAATCCAATTCCGGATATACCGTTGAGTTCGTATTGTCATTCTGGACTCGTTGACATGTAGTTTGCTGAGTTTTGAGAACATTGGCTCCAGCACGCATTTCTGTGCAAACCGGAATTCCAAGTTCTGGTCAACGGACCAAATTGAGATCGGGTCAACGGAATCCAATTCTGGAGATACCGTTGGGTTCGTATCGTCATTCTGGTTTCGTGGACATATAATATGTTATATTCTATAGACTTATTTTTTTTGCACATTTTTCGGTGCAAAACGGCTCCGACACGGATACCGTTTTTGACCTGAAATTACATTTTTGCCCTTGTGTCCAAATTGGACCGATGGGTAGGCTATCCTAGCTAATTTGACCATTCTAGACACGTTGGCGATGTTTATTTCATCGTCCGACAATGTTTGTTGATAATTTCTCTGAGTTTAACCTTTTTATAAATAATTAATAATTAATTTTTATAATGTTCGTATTTCGGGATTAGTACAACGAAACTGAGATCAGTCAATTCCAGTGATCTCACATCGCTAAAATTGACAAGATGGACACGTGGATCACTATAATAAGATTATCAACTTTACCGTTGATCATCTCATCTCGATTTGCATGTCGTAAGTTTCGACGTACGAAAAACGAAGTATACTTTATATCTTTAATAATTAGACTAGAATTGACCCAGTTTGACCAGAGTTGACCAGTTGACCAAAAGTCAACTGTAAGTCAACACTTGACCTAGTTTGACTAGATTGTTGACCGGAGTTGACCTAGAGTTGATTTGACTTAGAAGAGCCTAGAATATTATAGATTGCTTGTAGGGTTTCTTTTATTACAACTCGAACACCTTGTAACCTGTGTTGCTTTAAATAGGACTCTGTGGTTTTAGTTGGACCCCCTATACTTATCAGCTGTTCAGTTTATCAGGCGAGTACATTCTCTGATCATTTCATATCTTGTTTAGAATTATTTTCCTGCTTTAAATTACTTTACTTGATACTGTCACGTTGGTAACACGGATTGGTACTATATGGATCCCTTCTTGAGATGTTATGCTTCAGGAGCATCGGATATTACATGTTCTGTGCGTTTCACTTACATTGTGTATCACTATGCTTCTTGGTTCATTGATCACTTGTGACATGTACTCTCATGATCACAGAGTCTCCTTGAATCTCCCATTTATGGGCATTCCTAGAATCACCCATTTATGGGCATCCATGTATCACCCCTTGTGGGCCATTGCATAGAATCATAACATAACCTGGATGGATCCTTGTGTATTGATTGGGGGTACGGGGGAGTAGAAGTAGACATGTGAATAATACCCAAGTAGTATCTCATCAGAATCACTCCGTAGTGTCTCATCAGAATCTCCTATGCCATTTACATGTCTATATTGTACTCTGACTCACTAGCCACTGTTAGTTCTCTATTGTATAGTAGATATTTCTATTACAGTTCTCTCTCTCTGTTTACATACTGTATTTCTTTCAGTTCCTGTATCTTACTTTACTGCATGATCATATTTTCTAACATGCTATAAACTGTTGAGATGTATTGTGCTCGCTCCTGTCCAGACTGGACCTGTTGACAAATTTTACAGATAGCCTGGAGGTTGCCTGCTAGCCTAGAGGAGACACAGTAGAGGTTGTATAGCTAGCTAGGGTTTTGCTTATAGTTTATTTTCAGTTGTCTTGAGTTGTATTTATGGATTACTGTATTTGAGCTTTGAGATGTATTTCTGGGTTTGTGTATCTTAGACACTTAGACTTCTATCTGCTGTATCTCTTTTGGATTTCATGTTTTATCTATCTTCCATTACGCTCTACCTTAGATGTGATTGAGTTTACATTCTGCTATGTCACCCCCATTCGGGGAGTATAAACTGCTTAGCCTTATACTGTTAGATGTATGAGACCTAGGACAGCGTTCTACCGTCGATACTGCGGCGTATGCTGGACGTACCCACTTCTCGTGCCCTTACTCTAAGGTGCAGGTCGTGACAAAGGAGACTTTGGCTATTAATCTCAAAGGCAAAGAAGCTCTAGCTGTCAATGTAAGTCAGCCAACATCTACCCCAACAGCACCACCACAAAGGGCACCACGTCCAATAAACTTCAACTGCCAGAAGCAAAACGGCTAGAGGAAATTGATAAGACTGATCATCCTAAATATTGTGTTTACCACAGATTTATTGGACATCCAACTCGAGCATGCTATGTGCTCAAGGGTAAAATTCAGGAGATGGTCAATTCCGGTGCAATCACTCTCCAACAAGACGAGAAAACTGTAAAGGCTAACGTCGTCTCTCTACAGTTTGGAGATTTTTTGGCTCAACTTGTGCAGGATGGCATCATCCCCATCCCGAGAACTACTCTGAAAATTGTTAATCTTCCACCTGCACGAACTGATGGTCTTGTTCCTCTGTCTACTGATAAAGGAGAAATTATGTGGATCCATCCAGATTTAGTGGCTGACTTCGAAACACCATCTCCCTCCACCAAGTCTAAGAAGGCTACTAAATATAAATTATGTCATATGATTTCGTTGGGTGAACATTGTCTTCCACCTCTAACTGCTAACTTCATCTCGGCAGCAAATAATCATTCTTCTTCTTCCCCTACTGAAGCAACATTGTCAAAGTCAGAAGCCAAATATCAACCAGCTTTCCATCTATATAGTCCACAGTCTTGTGAACTAATGACGAAAATGGGATATGATCTACAAAAGGCCTCTGGTTTGAACCATGGAAAGGGATCTCATGTACCTCTTTCTCTATGTCTTTTTCACAACCAATCTCGGGTTGGTTTGGGTTAGTGGACAAACTCTTCATCTTGCCAAAAAAAACCTGCCAGAAGCAAGACCCAGGCAAAAAGTTGCAATGTGGTGACTTTCGAACCTGTATCCGAGGAAGAGGCCTTAACTGGTACTAGGTCCGGGAAACCTTACCTAAGAGACTATTCAGAAGGTCAAGAAAACCCTGCTCCAGCTCTGGAGGCTCCTCAAGCATCATCTTCTCCTGCCGTCAATGTTCTATCAGCTTCATCACCTCCAGTAGAACCAACTCTTCCTAAACCGACGACAGCCGACAAAGGAAAACATCATGTCCATTTTGATAAAGTATTGAAGAAGACTCCAACTTTGGGACTCGAGAAGCTGTATAACTTTGATATACTGGCTCAGCTGGCTAATACTCCGGCAAGATTGTCAATTTTTGAGCTACTCCGTCTTTCGAAGGAAACTTGAGAAATGTTGAGTGAAGCTTTGATGCAAGCTGATACTTATCTAACATTCCTCAAAAAGCCAGAGGAAGAGCCTATAACATGCCTTCATTGTCATAGTGTGAAAGAACTGATACCCAACATCACCTTTACACAAGATGATATGATGTTGGAAGATAATCGTCATGACCGACCCCTCTACTTCACGGGATATGTCGATACCATGAAGGTTGATTGCATTTTGATCGATCCTGGGTCTGTACTTAGCATCATGCCAAAGTCTCTACTAGATGCTTTAAAGATTACTGTACACAATCTTTCAACAACCATCACGACAATCTTAGGATTTAATTCTGGAAGAAGTGAACCTCTGGGAAAGATTTGTCTAAAGGTTCAAATAGGTAATCTTCGTACAAAGGTTACTTTCTATGTGATCGATAATCATGGCTCTTATAATGCTTTGCTGGGAAGATCCTTTCTGCATGAGCATAACATTGTACCATCCACTCTACATCAATGCTTCAAATATGTAGATGTCAATAGAGAGGTTCAGAAGGAAGTAGCCAACCTAAATCCTTTCAGGAGCATTGAAGCATATTGTACTGACTCTCGGATGTACAAGAAAGAGTTCATGAAGGTTGTATTGGCGATGGATAGTGAGGAAGATCAGAAAGATACTTCAAAAGATGTCCTCATGATCCCCGTCAAAGGACGTACTACTCGTCCCTCTTCTTCTCAGACGTTGACTATACATCTTTACTCTCATAACAAACAGCCTCATGCTTAGATAGGGAGCAAAAGGAGATCACCCCTTCTGAGCCTTTGGTTATCGACCTTCACCTTCTCCTTCTCCTCCTCCTCTGGTTATCAACCTTACTAAGCCTTCTGTTAAGGCTAAGAATCGTCCTTCTCCTCCTCTGGTTATCAACCTTACTAAGCCTTCTGCTAAGGCTAAAAGTCTTATTGTAAATGATGATATACAAATCAATAAAATAGCAGCTCCTTTACAGTATATTGATATTTTTTATTATACTCGATGTTATTTAAAAATGTTAGATAACCTCGAACCACTTACCATAGGAGCAGCTCAAGCTTTCCAAGACGAAGTATTGCTCGAACCAATACAGACTCCTTCTTCTTAGTTCCCTCCAGAAAGAAAAATGAACTTCCTATACTTTTTAGTAAAGGAACAGAACAGAAGATCATGTCCGATAGTGAAGAAGAAAATCACGATAACGGAAGACTTCAACTACGTTGTTATAGTCAGCAATCAAAAGATATCATTCAAAAGATGGGCTATAATTTTAAAGCTGGTCTCAATGGCGGTAAAGGAAGGCAAACTCCTATTCGTATTCCTGCTCCAAAAGGAAAGTCACAACAATACTACAGCAAAATGAAGCAGGGACTAGGTTATACTTCGCCAATACCGACACCAGAAGCTTTCAAATCCGAAAAAGAAGAACGATATAACTCTTGTGATTCTGTTTCATGGGATTCAGACACTAGAGTAGGACACGTCCATCGAGTGACTCTATCTTCCAATATGGTAACTGTCGAATTCTCGAAAGACGACGAAGACTTTGTCGAAGCCTCTGAATCTGATCCTTGGGCATAAAGGATGGATACTCATTGGGAGCTTTTCTTCGAGCAACGTGAGCCACCTACCGAAGATCAGTTGGTTCAAGTCAATGTTGGAGATGAAACTTTCCCAAAACCAATATTTGTTAGCAAAAGCCTCCCTGAAGCAGATAAACAAGAACTGATCCAACTTATTAGGGAATACATTAATGTATTCGCTTGGAGCTATGAAGACATGCCAGGATTAGATCCCCAGATCGCTACCCATAAGCTCAACATTCTGCCGAATGCAAAGGGTCACGACCCGATCCCAATATAATGGGTCCAGTCGGATCATGCCCAGCCTGTACCGTTGTGAGACGGCGGCAGTAAGCTGTATCAAGCAGTGAACACAAGCAGTACAAATGTCTAAACGAAAAATAAAACATTTTATTAAACATTCTGAAGTACAACTAAAGTCGAAAATGAAGAAAAAGCAAAAGCATTCAACATCACAAAGGTTTGTTTATTACAACTTTAGGAAAAGTGAACTAATCAGAAAAGGGTGCAGCTAGGACTCCTGGTCCCTCTGTCCTGGTTCTGCTAAGTCCTCAGAACCCAAGCCAGGCCCATAATAGGAAGCGTAAGCCAGCTCATCATCGTCACAGTCACCTAAAAATGTTGGGTCTCCAGTCAGGAGGGAGCAAGAACATATTTCATCCATATCTATCAATTCTAAATTAACAATAAATGTAAAGTACGAGACAGTTAAAGAAACAATATCTTTTTCTTGTATTTAATAGTAAAAAGACCAACAAGCAAGATGATGTCAATGTCCAGAATGATGCAATACTAAGCTTGTGTTTGAGTATATAAAAGGGCCTATGGCCGGCTGGGATAGAGGCAATATGTATACCAACGTTTTGGCCAAAACAAATAGTATACGGTACGGCTCAACCCACAGTGAGGTTGGGATTAGCCCAGACGAGAAACGAGCGAGATTTGGCTTTGGTCACAGATGTTATACTACTCCCCCAAGCAATCCCCAAGTCAATGAGTCAATAATCAATAACCAATAACTAACATGTCAAGATAGCCATCAAGCAAATCAACCTATGTAGAGTCCGAGAGGGATCCACGATGAATCATTGTAACTATACTACATGTAACTAACTGATGCAAACATTTAATTATCAAAATAAAATGCAGACATGGAATAGATATGAAACTTGCTTCAGCGTATTCCTAGACTTGGCAGCAACCAGAAAGTGACTGCTAGGGTTTACAGATCAGAACCTACAAGATCGTAACGCCAGTTTTAGTATCCAGAATTACGCCCTAAATCTATGGTACAAAACTAGGCCAAGTCTACAGGTTGGTGATCCTAGTTGGAAACCACTTGTACATAAAAATAGGTTTTGTTACAAAACTGATATTAATATATAACTGTTTAAGTAAATACAGGTTTTGTCGTAAATAAATATTTATTAAGGAAAATTACTTTAAAAATGTATTTCTTTGAAATTAATAATTTTGTAGGAAAAATAGATTTATCTAAATAACATTTGAAAGTAGAATTTATTTATTGGGATTAATAATTAACAAAAACGATTTTCCTTAGAAAATACCTTTTAACCATTTTTCGTAATTTAAAAGAGAAATTAACTTTTTAAATACTAAAATTGCACCTTTGCATAAAAATACGGTTTTCTTGCCAAAATTATGATTTTAAATTAATACAAAATATTTCGATTATTAATACTAAATAACCATCTTTTTACCAAAAATTAATTATTTTAACAAATAAAACCCTTTTATGAAAATTACTCAGTTTTCCTTTCTTAATCTACTTACCGAAAACCTTTTGATTTAAAATTTTTTAAAAAGAATTTAATATATATATATATATATATATATATATATATATATATATATATATATATATATATATATTTTATATATATATATATATATACATATATATATATATATATATATATATATATATATATATATTTTATATATATATATATATATATATATATATATATATATATATATATAAATATATATATATATATATATTTTTTTTTTAATATATATATATATATATATATATATATATATATATATATATATATATATATATATATATATATATATATCATTATCTATTTGAAATTAATTTATTATATATTGACTAACAAAACTTTTACTTAAAGAATGAAGCCTTTAACAATAATCTATTAACTAATATTTATAGTAAACAAATTAACTAAAAGATTATTTGGTTTAATTATACCTAAAACTCAACCATAATTTAAATAATAATCATAACAACAAGTTTAAATAATTAATTAATGGGCCAAGTTCTAAATTAATTAGGTTATACGCTACAACATTCCAACCAGTAATCCAAACAAGTTTCCTAAAATGATTTTATTACTAAATTGCTATCTATAAAGCACAGAACACAAAAATTACATCTACAGAACCTTATCAAAATCACAGAACCTTTTCTAAGACAGAAAGTCATATTGGGTTTCTGTGAACTACAACAGAAGGTAAAAGGGGAGAGGTTACCCAAGGCTTGCACGAAGGAGTACCGAGGGGAGGCCTCGGACTCGGAATGCACGTGGGCACGGGCACGAACACAGACACGTGCACGCGGACGGCACGGGGACGTCCGCGAGAAGGGCTGGTGGCGCAGGTTCTGTCGCGGGAGCGATACGGGGACATGCTCGGAAGGTGGGGAAGAGGGGTCAGGATTCGAAGAGGACGGCAAGACGAATGCGACGGTGGTCTCGGATTTGGATTTGGTGGAGGGAGGAGAAAGTTATGGAATTTTTGGTGAAGAATGGAGTTGTGAAGGTTCTGTGATGTTTCTGATAGGGAAGAAAGATTTCTGAGTATTATTACGTGAAGGAGAGGAATAGTGCTGAGTGGCGGGTAAAGTGGATCATGGGAAGACTAGGGCACGAGTTAACATTAGTTAAGTCAAATGGGTTTGGGTTCGGGTTGGGTTGTTAACTGGTTTGGGCCTAAGTTACATATTAATTAAATTCACAAAAATATGGGTCTTACAACCTTCACTCCTTAGAAAAATTTCGTCCTCGAAATTTAAGGATAGAGATAGGATATAATCAAGTATCAGCAAGCAATGGCATTACACTCTTAATTATCTCAAATGAAACTATGTTAGTCGTCCCATGGCTAATCTACAATGGAAAAATATTTTGATCAGTTCATCCACTCTTTTCCAAATAACATTCTTCCCTCTTTAGAACACAGTCACTATCCACAATTATGGATTTTCTGCTTCCATCTCTGAATTGTCAATCACCGTCATAACATTGGAAAATTTGTCTTCCCACCTTTTCATACAATATTTTCCGCAATATGTTTTGTACTTCCTTTAGCTTGCTAATACATATGCAAAATTTAACTCTATGTCATACCACTACATATGTTCCAATCATGTTCTTATACATCTTATTTATTCTTGACCAAAATATCATAATTTGGTACACTCCATCTTGTCGTAATACTCTAGTATCAAGCCTCAGTAACCCAATATCACATTTAAAATCCAACATCACGCTTCTGTACTCCAATTTTTCATGATTAGTAAAAAAAATTATCATTCCTTACTCATATGTGATCACTCTGTAATTTATTTAGACGTCCTTTTTCATCAACATATATATATCTTGATTCCATATCCTCATTTACATATTTGATCCCGAATTCTCAATAAAATTTAATTTTCCTGTTTAAGCTCGAATCCTTCTTCTTGATTTACTATATTATTTTGACCAAACTTTTTCTCTATCAAAAAATATCTTATTACATCTCCCAACCTTGTATTATTTACAAACCTTCTATCTCTGATTTCTGATTTGTAATCTTTTGCACTCTTCAATTCATACAATTGTCATCCTTAATTAGTCACACCTTAAGTCCAATTTTTTTGTTTCGGTCGTCCTTTATATATCTTCTGATTCATCATGCATCTTCCTAGTGCATCTCCATGCTTATCATTTAACAACCTCTAATCTACAATGTCAATTTGCTTGGTATTCACATCATTAATTATTCCTTCCTTGATTCAAATCACAAGTGTCATGTTTATCTCATCTTTATCCCAAAACTCATGTACTCCATAAATCATCAGACACGAACGGATTCTAGGCATGATCTCAAGGTACAATGATAAAATATAGGCACGATCAGAATTATCTATATATTATCTGAGATAGTGTTGGAATATTGTTGTGATCAAAATCGTTTTAGGCACGATAAAAATCTAGATACGATTAAAATATGATCATAAAATAGGGGAAAATCAAATGAGGTCTCGTGAAACAGGAAAGGCAAGAAGGAAACGAATGTGAACAGTTTATTGAAAAGGCAGAAAGTATATAGAATCTTCTGAGATCATGGACTAAAATTCCAAATCAAATTAGAATTGGGTTTATGGGTTTGTGGCTCACGAAAAAAAAAATAAGTTGTATGATAGTAGGATAGCGAGGGTGATTAGAATAACAAAGCTATGATAGAAATGTACCAGATAGGATATTTTCATTGAGGACTTAGTGATGATCAAAGGGAATAGAGAGAATATCGTATTACTATTTCAAAGTCAACAGATATAATATGTATGAAAGAAAAAAAAACTTACAAGATAACCATCCTATTAATCCCCATGCAAAAACCAATCTCTAACTCGCTAAACTAGCTGAACTCCCAGTATCTACAGAAAACTAAGACAGCTGTCAAGGTATTAAAACTAAATCTATTTGGAATCATAAATCATCTAAATCAATTTTTTCCATCCGTATGCCAAATGTATTTCAATTTCAAGTAGTTCTCTCGATCAAATCATTTTACGGATATCAATTTCCAATTGCCAGTCATTCTTCCAAAACTGACTACATCAAAGTTTACAATCTTCACTTATCATAGTAAATCCTTAGAAAATTATTTAAAGTTGATCCATGACCTATATTCGAGAATTTTCAATTCTTGAAATCAATTGACAAAATTATAATCACTAATCAAATTTTAATCTTTAACCATGCACCTATCAATCGTTCTTATCCAAACACATTAGCAAAAATATCACAAAATTTCAATCCTTCTTACCATAACTAATATGAGTCTCCAATGTTTGGTAGAAATTGTAAAATCAATTGCTCCTTTCCAAAGTTGCATACCAATGGTCTTATCTCAATTTCTCACTACTTATTCCTTCTCTAGAACTTATCTTTACATTGCTTGTGTTATTCCTTCTATGGTTATATCCGTCCCTTCTGGGTACAGTAGTCATCTAATCATAAAAGTTGATCCCCGTCAAGTGTTCTTTTACTTAATCATCATATTCTCATGTTTATATATTATCCAAATTCACTTCCTCCATGGGGGAACCTTACCAAAACCTAGGATTTTCTCGCTAACTCTACCTACGACTTCCTCTATCTTCCATAACTCTTCATTTAATCATAAAATTCAAAATTGTCAAAATACCTAATGCTTCATCCAAAAGAATACCAAACTCTATTCTTTCAAAACTTAACTTCCATATGTTTGCCAAATTCTATCTCAGTAATTTTGCATAATTTTGTTCTAAAATTGAAATCCTCAAAATTTCTTGATTCCTGAAATCCTATTATTTTATCCATGACGAGGTTTCGTTTGTCAAAATTATTCCTTGGTCACTCATGATACCTATTTATGACCCCTCTTATCATAGTCTTCTCACATCTATCTAGAATTCTACTATAAAATTCTTAATCACAACTATATCCTAGATTTATAAAAGAAGCATAGAATAATATGGTCAAACTAGTATGACAGAAATGGTAATGGGTTTAACATAAATTAGTACAGGAACAAGTCACAGAAAAGTAGGATATCTTGTGAAGAATACTGTTCTAGAAAACATGTTCAATCTTCCTCGAAATTAACTGATTTTGGGAGGATGTATCAATGAAATCTCTTAACCCATTATCAGCCATATAATCTATTTAGATTTCCTATTTCCACCAACTCCAACATATTTCATCCAAATTTTAAATATGAGCTTTTTTTGTACAAGATTTAATTCCAGCCCTTCCTTTGATCTTACTTCATTCCTTGAATCCCTCGGATTCGACCAACCTTGATAATATTATTTTGTCCCCATTCTTTATTTTCTTTTCAATAGTATATAATATCACATTCACTTACCCTCGTAACACTTATAATTTCACAATCTTTATTTCCAAATTCTGATTTGATAAAATCTGTCTCTCTCTAATTCATATCCTTATTTGTCGATCATCATCCCCAATTAAATTTATACCTTAAGTTTAACATTATTCGTCATAATCCTCGGTTTCATCATGCAACTCTACATTACTAGCTTGATAACTTCTGATACCTTCGTATAATTTTTTTTTTATATATCATCATCGTCATCCTTAAATTTCAATTCAAATCTCAATATTTATATATTTTTTTTATTTTCATATCCCATAAATTTTATCCTCGATAAATGCTCAACTAATTAATCATGTACCTTTAACATCTTACTAGGCTAAAAGTTTTTGGCTCTAGCAACTGATCCTCGAGCTTAGTTCGTGTCTTCCTGGCTATCATCTCCTTAGGATTTACTATGATACCATATTTATGGTGACCATACATTCATGCAACTTACTTCTAGGTATTACTCCTATAGTCATACTTTGCTTATCTCCTTAACATCTAAAGACTAAATATCAGATCATCAATACTAAGTGAGAGTACAACTAAAAATGTGAAGATAAATACAATAACTATTGGCCTAATGGTGGGATGAGTTTTCCATTTGCCATTTTCTGAAAGGTTTAGGTACAAACATAAGCAAAGTAGCCTACGAAACTATAAGCAAGCAAAAATAAATATCATAAATAGATATTTCGGCCCTATGTTGTGACATGGTGAAAATAATCTTGGTGTTTTAGTTGTTTCTAGAGTCTATTTTCCTAAAGTCACACCTAAACCTAAGTCAAGTTACTGGAGTGCATGCTGGTCTAGGCTAAGTTGACTAGACCAATTTTGCAGAACTGACCTGTGTGGGCCACCACTAAAAATATGTCACGACCCGATCCTAATATAATGGGTCCAGTCGGATCATACCCAGCCTGCACCGTTGTGAGACGGCGGCAGTAAGCTGTATCAAGCAGTGAACACAAGCAGTACAAATGTCTAAACGAAAAATAAAACATTTTATTAAACATTCTGAAGTACAACTAAAGTCGAAATAAAAATGAAGAAAAAGCAAAAGTATTCAACATCACAAAGGTTTGTTTATTACAACTTTAGGAAAAGTGAACTAATCAGAAAAGGGTGCAGCTAGGACTCCTGGTTCAG
This sequence comes from Iris pallida, assembly GCA_029216955.1. Taxonomy (NCBI): domain Eukaryota; kingdom Viridiplantae; phylum Streptophyta; class Magnoliopsida; order Asparagales; family Iridaceae; genus Iris; species Iris pallida. The sequence goes on from JANAVB010023995.1 coordinate 21,842,620, forward strand.
CTAAATCCTCAGAACCCAAGTCCATAATAGGAAGCGTAAGCCAGCTCATCATCGTCGCAGTCACCTAAAAATGTTGGGTCTCCAGTCAGGAGGGAGCAAGAACATATTTCATCAACATCTAGCAATTCTAAATTAATAATAAATGTAAAGTGCGAGACAGTTAAAGAAACAATATTTTTTTTGTATTTAATAGTAAAAAAGACCAACAAGCAAGATGATGTCAATGTCCAGAATGATGCAATGCTAAGCTAGCGTTTGAGTATATAACAGTACCTGTGACCGGCTGGGATAGAGGCAATATGTATACTAACGTTTTGGCCAAAACGAATAGTATACGGTACGGCTCAACCCACAGTGAGGTTGGGTTTAGCGCAAACGAGAAACTAACGAGATTTGGCTTTGGTCACAGACGTTATACTACTCTCCCAAGCAATCTCCAAGCCAATGAGTCAATAATCAATAACCAATAACTAACATGTCAAGATAGCCATCCAGCAATCCATCAACCTATGTAGAGTCCGAGAGGGATCCACGATGAATCAGTGTAACTATACTACATGTAACTAACTGATGCATACATTTAATTATCAAAATAAAATACAGACATGGAATAGATATGAAACTTGCCTCAGAGTATTCCTTGACTTGGCAACAACCAGAATATGACTGCTAGGGTTTACAGATCAGAACCTACAAGATCGTAACACCAGTTTTAGTAACCAGAATTACGCCCTAAATCTAAGGTACAAAACTATGCCAAGTCTACAGGTTGGTGATCCTAGTTGGAAATCACTTGTACATAAAAATAGGTTTTGTTACAAAACTGATATTAATATATAACTGTTTAAGTAAATATAGGTTTTGTCGTAAATAAATATTTATTAAGGAAAATTACTTTAAAAAATATATTTCTTTGAAATTAATAATTTTGTAGGAAAAATAGATTTATCTAAATAATATTTGAAAGTAGAATTTATTTATTGGGATTAATAATTAACAAAAATGATTTTTCTTAGAAAATACCTTTTAACCATTTTTCGTAATTTAAAAGAGAAATTAACTTTTTAAATACTAAAATTGCACCTTTGCATAAAATACAGTTTTTTTTGCCAAAATTATGATTTTGATTAATACAAAACATTTTGATTATTAATACTAAATAACCATCTTTTTACCAAAAATAATTATTTTAACAAATAAAACTCTTTTATGAAAATTACTCAGTTTTTCTTTATTAATCTACTTACCGAAAACCTTTTGATTTAAAAACATTTTAAAGAGAATTTATATAATATATATATATATATATATATATATATATATATATATATATATATATATATTATATAATATATATATATATATATATATATATATATATATATATATATATATATATATATATATATATATATATATATATATATATATATATATATATATATATATATATATATATATCCTTTTGATTTAAAAACATTTTAAAGAGAATTTATATAATATATATATATATATTATATAAAATATATATATATATATATATATATATATATATATATAAAATATATATATATATATATATATATATATATATATATATATATATATATATATATATATATATATATATATATATATCATTATCTATTTGAAATTAATTTTATTATATATTTACTAACAAAACTTTTACTTAAAGAATGAAGCCTTTAACAATAATCTATTAAGTAATATTTCTAGTAAACAAATTAACTAAAAGATTATTTGGTTTAATTATACCTAAAACTCAACCATAATTTAAATAATAATCATAACAACAAGTTTAAATAATTAATTAATGGGCCAAGTTTTAAATTAATTAGGTTATACGCTACAACATTCCAACCAGTAATCCAAACAAGTTTCCTAAAATGATTTTATTACTAAATTGCTATCTATAATGCACAAAACACAAAAATTACATCTACAGAACCTTATTAAAATCACAGAACCTTTTCTAGAACAGAAAGTCATATTGGATTTATGTGACCTACAACAGAAGGTAAAAGGGGAGAGGTTATCCAAGGCTTGCACGAAGGAGTACCGAGGGGAGGCCTCGGACTCGGAACGCTCGCGGACACGGGCATGGACACGGACACATGCACGCGGACGGCACGGGGACATACGCGGGAAGGCTGGCGGCGTGGCACGGGTTCTGGCGCAGGGCGCTGTCGCGGGGGCGACGCATGGACGGGCTCGAAAGGTAGGGAATAGGGGTCTGGATTCGGAGAGGACAACGAGACGAAGGCGACGGTGGTCTCGGATTTGGATTTGGTGGAGGGAGGAGAAAGTTATGGAGTTTTTGGTGAAGAATGGAGTTTTGAAGGTTCTGTGATGTTTCTGATGGGGAAGAAAGATTTTTGAGTATTATTACGTGAAGGAGAGCAATAGGGGTGATTGGAGGGTAAAGTGGATCGTGGGAAGACTAGGGCACGAGTTAACATTAGTTAAGTCAAACGGGTTCGGGTTCTGGTTGGGTTGGTAACAGGTTTGGGCCTAAGTTACATATTAATTAAATACACAAAATTATGGGTCTGACACGAAGCCAGTTGTTTCACTTAACAAAATGCCTGGAAGTCGGATTTTGAAATAAAACGAGAAAAAGTACACGAAGTACAAATTTGATTCTGGGAAGTATTGCTATGGAAGTCTGATCTGTAAATGATCACTTTGTTCCTTGGACCATACGATGATGATGAAGATCACTGCTAGAAGATGAACAATTGGAAGAATTAAGTCACCAGAAAGGTATCGACGCACTTGGACACTGATGGCGAGGCCGAATGCTTTTCTGCTTTGCTTCACTCTGTTCTAGAAGAAAAGTTGAAGAAGAATGCTCCAAAAAATCAAAGTCTCTAGGCTCTGATCTCTATGTATTCTCTCCTTTCTCTCTGTTCCGTCTTTACGCTAACAACTGCCACCCATGACCAAAGTCATCCTCAGCATACGTTGACATGTGTCCCATCATTTTAATAAGAATAGGATGCACGTACACACGTTCTTCGAGATGTGTGGCATGAAAGCCATGTAGGCAAACCACATTCTGAATTGGAATAGGGCGTAAGACAACCCAAATATACCCTGAGCGTAAAGTAATAGACTAGGCGTACAATAGCCTTGATGTAGACTTCCCGTGTAAAGTGGTTGTTAAATAACCTTGAACGTAAAAGTAGCCCAAATAAACCTTACGCACACGTCAACCGTTGAGCGTAAAAACTCGTATAGTCTCCGTGCATAAAAGAAGCCATATTATGAGCGTAAAGTGGCTCAGTCCATATACTAAACGACAAATGGGCCTCTGTGTAAAACAAATCCCTTTGATTTCTGTGATATATGCCATCATTAAATCTTCATGTCAGACTTTGCATTAAATGCGAGACTTGACAGCTTTGTCCAGCGTAAAAGTGGCCAGCCTGTCTTTGGGCGTAAAATCCTTAGCTTTGACCCGGGCGTAAAATGATTAACCTGCTTCGGGCGTAAAGTGATTAGCCGCTCTTTGGCGTAAAGTGGATCGATTTGAATGGGATGATCATTATCTTTGACTCATTCTTATGAAGCACTTTTTACGCTCCTACAAGACCCCCTTCAAAGTTTTCAAATATCTTCAAAATTTGAAACACTTTGAACAGAAGCATAAAAGTTGAGATTTGATCAGTCAGCATAAAATTCGGGATACTCAACAGTCATCCGCGTAAAAGTGGGGATATCCAACAGTCGGCATAAAATCAAGAAATAATGTCGGTCAACACTTAACTGTCACAATGAATTTTCTTCTCGAAACTTTCGAATGACTTTTCACCTCCCCGAGTTTGCATTAATAATGAGCAGTTTCCCATAAGGAATATGAAGAGTTGATTTGATTGTATAAATAAAGAGGAATTCTTCATTCTTGCCATTCATCTTCATAGTGACATGGCGCCAAAGAAAGAGATTAACAATAAAGAGGCTTCTAGCTCCAGGCTTGATTTTGAACGAGCACGCAATTTTGTAGGGTGCTTTGGACTGACTCCAGCAGTCTTCAGTCGCATCGATGGTGGTCCTCCAACTGCGTATGAGGGATCAGGAGATGCAGAAGCGTTTCTTAATTTGATGCGTCGCTCCGGGATTCGTAACATGCACGACTTAGGTGCCTCCCTTCGTCAGCCCAACGAAGGAGAGAAAAAATAATATTCCATGTATTGCGACTCTTTTATGTGTAGGGGTCCACTCCCCCCTTTTTATAAATAAAATCTTGATGTTAATCTCATCTGTTGGTACATAGAATTGTTCAACACTTCTTTAACTGCATTTATGGTTGTTTATTCTCAAGAGAAACAAAATAACACATGGCATTTGCTTTGTGGTCACGAGCGCCTATCTAGTAGGATCTTTTCCGAAATAGACTCATGCCAACCGTTTCCTCAACCATTATAAATAGCTGAGTTTAGAAAATGTTTTATACATCCTCATTCTCATTGTCATTTTTCTGGAGATAGCTTTCCGCCTCTTTGCAAAAATTCACGCTTCAACAAATGACGATCCTTTCTGATGTTGTTCTTCTGTACGCTCGGTCACCAGATATTGATTCAACCAGAGCCGAACCATTTGGCCTTTATGGTAAGTTTGATCGTAAACCATTGTTTGCCTTTGATCTTTTTGTTGAAAAACAGATACTCACGAGTGTAAATCCTTGATAGATGTAGAATCTCATAGGAAAGATGCACAGGCGTAAAAAGCTTTGTTGAATAATATACTCCTGAAACGTTGGCGTAAAAAGCCTTGTTGAATGAGAAGCACATGAAACAATAGCGTAAAAGCCTTGTTGAATAGGGTGCACATGAGACACTGGCATAGAGAGCCCTGTTGATTGAATGCTCATGAATCACGGGCGTAAAAACATCAAGCGTAAAGTCTTGTTGCCTTTTGAAGATAAAACAAGATGCGTAAGCATCTGTTTTCAGTTTTAATTAACTAATACGCGTCTGATGATACTTCTGTCTAAAATACTTCTTCTTTGTTGTTTTCTGCAGAAGTTTGGCTGAAGAGCTTTTCCAGAACCGGTATTGGCGACTTTGACGCTGTGAGGAGCGTTCTTCTGACATCAACATTAGGGAGCTCATGCACTTTTGACGGGCAAATCAGACAACTCAGAACTCTTCGTGGGATAGAAGGGTCTTCCTCTGTTGGTAGGAAGAGCCTTTATACACGGAGAGTTGGATGGTGGAGTCAACTCTAACCCAAGAAATTGGGTAGTAGAGTTTCTTTCACGGCAGAACTAGGAATCATATCCCAATGCTGGATACATTCCTATCTCCTTTGAGAGGCCGCCACTCCTCCACCAGTTGTATTGGCAGCAACACGTCTTCGGGCTGCCATACTCTGGGATTCTCCTCTCGTCTGAGAGAGAAGACCAGAGTTTGATTCCTACTGCTCTGGTTGCCACTGAGGCTCAGACAGCAAGGAATTGACACCAACAACGAACCCGATGAAGAAGATCCAAAGAAGAAAATAGATCTCGATTAGGTTATCGTTGTTGTATAGAATGAAAATCCAAGATTGTAATTGTCACGCCCCGCTCCCGTAGGAGCGATCGTCCTCGCTAAGGCGTGATGCCGCACGAGCCTAGATTGCGCTCGTGCAAGGCGGGTTCCATAACGGCCGATTACAGCGGCTGCGACGGGGTCGTCGCACAGAAGTCCCGAGCAGAGACATTGAACACGCAGCGGAAATTTAGAACAAACACAAGTTATTCAAACAAGCCCCTTTTATTGATATTGAAATAACGGTTACATTGGGGGCACAAGGCCAAGATTACAATCACTCAAATACACTCGTCTCACATTACAAATCGCTCGGCTCTCTCTCATCTCTCGATACATATTGTTAATCCAGCGGAAGCTTCGGAAGGCGATGTCCATACATTATGTCCCGTATAAGTCTTCGAATCCATGCGACCGTACGCTTCGAATCGCCAAGGAACTCCGTGCCTCGACGCATCCAAGCGAGCTCCGCGCCACGAGCTTCTACCTGTGCCTGCACATGAAACACTGTGTGGGTGTCAGTACCACTGTACTGGTGGAGTGAGCTCCTCGCCCACCCATACAAAACCGACACGTTTTATTTACTTTGTGCAACATAAACCCCCTTTACGATTGTCTTTCCAATCTTGCCTTAGGATCGATTTTTGGACCGACGCTCGGCCTATTTAGTGTCTTTTTCCATCTTCGTGCCTTGCACTAATAACGTACCCATACCTTGCCTCGTGCTTGCATTGTCAACGTACCGACTCATACTTGTCTTTCGTACCATCCTCTTGGACGTAACGACTAGGTCGTGTCATTTACTTGCCCTACGGCCCTTCTCGACTTAACTCGAAACGTATAACCCAACTTGTGGAACCGATGTTAAGAACTCAACTACGATAACGTATCTCGTGCCGAAGCACGTGTCTTTACGTATAACCGAATCGTAGACTTTATAATACTTTGGGTGCAACCGAGCACACATTTCAACTATTCAACGCATACCGTGCTTACACTTCCTTTGTTATGACCGACATCGTGCATGCAGATTCGCCGCTTAGCACGCCGATTATCTATATGAAAGGCCACTGGCATGACAAGCCATCGCGGACATAGCTCGGGCAGGCGGCGGGTCCTTCGATGCAAGGTAGCTAGCCCCATGGAAAGCCCCCGACTACCCACGCAATAAAAGCATGCGCGCTATAACGTCTACCCCCTAGGATGACTGGGCCCGGTGCCCCGGCGTATAACCAGTCTAGGCAGAAATCCTTATCGACAAGGTGTCCAATGACCACGCACCTACGGAACATCTAGACTCACGTAAATGCATGGCCTACTTGTTGGTACGACCGGAACTATACTTAGCAACTCGTGCTCCGAATCACACTTGGCATAACGTGCCTCGGGACCGCGAAACTCCCAACCGAGGGATCGCCTCGAACTTCTTAACGTGGATAGGAACGCGAGACTCCCAACCGAGGGATCGCCTCGAACTTCTTAACGTAGATAGGAACGCGAGACTCCCAACCGAGGGACCGCCTCGAATACTTAACGTGGATAGGAACGCGAGACTCCCAACCGAGGGATCGCCTCGAAACTCAACGTGGATAGGAACGCGAGACTCCCAACCGAGGGACCGCCTCGAATACTTAACGTGGATAGGAACGCGAGACTCCCAACCGAGGGATCGCCTCGAAACTCAACGTGGATAGGAACGCGAGACTCCCAACCGAGGGACCGCCTCGAATACTTAACGTGGATAGGAACGCGAGACTCCCAACCGAGGGATCGCCTCGAAACTCAACGTGGATAGGAACGCGAGACTCCCAACCGAGGGACCGCCTCGAACTTCTTCGAACTCGAGGGAACGACTACTACGTAGCCTTCCAACTTAACTTGAACAAAACGTGTTCCTTAAGTGCCATGGGTCGTGGCTAACTTAACTTCGTGCCAACCGTGGCTCGTGCCTGTAACTGACTTCCGTCTTATACGACGTTATCATCCAAGTCATACGTTATATGACGGCCCTTGAGATCGTGGGACTATTTGACTTGACAACCGCAGAACGAGCGGGACGGTACTTAGAATGACTTAGGTCGATCGGCTTAACTTCGCCTAACTTACTCAAGCCTAACAACTTAACCCGAGGGACGAGCCAAGGCTATGCCAAGCCTTGCGCAGTGGAAACGTGCATGCTTTATCGAACATTTATACGGACGACGCCTATGACTTAGGCTAACTCATCGTTTGTGTCGAATACCAACTTTCCTTCTCCCAAGCCACGGGACGAAGGACCGAGTGTCATTTTAAAGCACGCTGAGCCGACTTCTATTGAGACCGTTGGACCATTTTTCATGTTCTAAGACATTCCGACGGGTCGAGATTACTCCCTTAGCTATGTGCGTTCGTAGCTTTTATATTAGCCTACTTGTGCAAGTTGAAACCACACGAATTATTAAGTGAAGGCAGAGATGAGGCAAGTTCACCGAAACTCCCCCACCTGAGCGATGTCTTCGAGTCGCCGTTGTAAGGCCAAGTCCGAACGTCGTCGGCGTTTCGATTCCTCCGATTGACTTTGCGGGACGGGGCACTACAGTAATAGATTTTCATTATGATTTGTAAGAAAGTCTAAGAAATGTAATAGACTTTTATGATAAAATTGAGAATGGAAATGATAAGTCTTCTATGCTCAATGATTTGTATCTATCCAAAAGTAGTATAGACATGATAGATAATAAATTCTTGTTTTCTGTTTAGAGTATACAATACTATCAGAGGTATTATGGACATGACAGAATGTAAGAACTCAAAGAAAAAAGTAGATTAATATCTTTACGGAGGTCAAATAGATTTGATAGATAAGAAAAGCTAGCAGATTTAATATTTATTCAGAGGTTTATAAGAACGTGATAAATAATAAATCTAATTTTCTATACCAACGGGTAAGATAGAAGGTCAAAATTTCTTTCCGAAAAGACGTGAGTAATCAGCTTAACCAAACATTGGTAGCTGAGGATTAAGAGGACAGATGTCATTAAGGACATATGTCCATATTAACGGATGAATGAACCAACATAACTTCTCGGGAAAAGAAAATATTGATTCAATTTCAAAATGGATGAACCTGATAAAATGAACGGACAGACCTTTTCGGGAATGAAAGGTTGTTTTCAAAGACCAGTTCATCAACAGATCTCTCCTATTAAATAGGTGAGAAATCTTTGTAACTTTTTATTCTTATTTCTACTCCTCTATTGGAAATGTCTTCTAGGGATATGCAGCAAAAGAATGAAGTCTCCAAGAAAGTTGAGAACATTATTGAGACGTGCCCTGTTGAGCCAATTGTGACAGGCCTAACCGAAGTAAGCGAGAACTCTTCTACGCCCATGCCACCACAAGATATCCTTGCTTTCTTAGTGGAGCCAAGGAAAACTCTTGAAGAAGAAGCACTGTGGATGGCTGTCTGCAAATTTTTCATGAGTTCTGGCAACGATGCTTTTTATGCATTGGCTGACTATGTATTCAATAAGGAAGGCGAAGGCAGTGGCCCTCGTCCTTAATATTTCTTCTTGAACAAAAATAATAATAAAAAGAACTTTATTTTCATCATCATTTTTCTTTATACATAGTACTTCTTAAGAAATTTGCCATTGATTGGCATCATGAGTAGATCTCCATTAGGCTTTGATAACCGATAGGCGCCATTAGAAAATACGGTTTCAATTACATAAGGGCCTTCCCATTTCGCTTGGAATTTTCCTTTGCTTTTGTGAGTCATAATCATCGGTCTTCGTACGGCTAATACTAACTCACCAATCTTGAATACCCTCTTTTTAACTTTACGATTGAAAGTTCGAGATATACGGGCTTGATATAGTTCAATATGCTGTTGTGCTTGAAGACGCTTCTCGTCCAATCCTTCAAGTTCTTGGAGTCGTAAGCGATCATTGTTCTCTATAGTTAGCTCATTAGCAATAGCTATTCGAAGAGATGGAATCTGGATTTCCAAGGGAAGAACAGCCTCACATCCATAAACCAATGAAAATGGTATAAAACTGAGTCCGGACTGTTGTTCGATAAGCCCATAAACATTCTCCAAGTTTCTCATTCCAATCACGTATATTAGAAGAGACAAACTTTTTGAGAAGTTTAATGATAGTCTTATTGAAGGCTTCGGCTAGACCATTAGCAGCTGGATTATAAGCCGTAGAAGCCAAATTTTGAATTTGATTCTTATCACAGAATCGATAAAATGCCTGACTGGCAAATTGTGGACCATTATCATGAATTATTCGTCGAGGGATTCCGAAGCGATAAATGACATGATGTTTGATGAAGCTGGTCACATTAGATGTCTTCACTTCAGCAAGGGGGACTGCTTCTGCCCACTTAGAAAAGTAATCGGTTATAGCTAATATAAACCGATGTCCTTTTACAGAAGGAGGGTTAATAGGACCAATGACATCCATACCCCAAGCTTCGAAGGGCCAAGAAGCTGCTGTAGGATGTAGAAATTCAGAAGGTTGGTGAATAAAATCGGCATGAATCTGACATGCTTTACACCTTCTGGCGTAATCCACAACATCTACTATCATGGAAGGCCAATAGTATCCCATCCTTCGAATGCGATCCTGTAATTTCGGACCTGGTTGATGAGCACCACAGACACCATCATGAGCCTCACGAAGTATCAGTTTAGCTTTATTTTCTGAGAGACAGCGCAGCAAGAGTCCATCATATGAGCGACGATATGTAAAGATGAATCATAATAGAATCGAAATGATCGTCTTTTAATTGATGCAGCTTCTTTTGGATCTTCAGTAAAATCCTATGAACCGCGTAATCAATAAATGGAGTTCTCCAATCCCTTTGCTGAGAGCTTAATTCTGTAGTATAACTCTGTTCAATACACAAATTATTCTTGACACAGAATAAATCTTGGTCCAATAAAGTAATTGTATTCTGCCTTCGGATTGGAACAACCAAATCTGCAGCTAGGCTAGCAAGAGCATCAGCCTCCACATTCTGAGAATGTGGTACGAATTCAATGAAGAATCCTTTGAATGAAAGGACCAATTCGACTACTACTTGATGATAAGGGATGAGATCAGGGTTTCTGACTTCATAAGTCCCTCTAACTTGATTAACAATCAGCTGAGAGTCTCCATAGGCTTCCAGGAATTCAATATCCAATTGTTTTGCGACTTGGAGACCAATCAATAGAGCATTGTATTCTGCTACATTATTGGAGCAAGGTTCATTGAGAGAATAGGCACGGTATATGACCATTTTGTCAGGAGAGACCAAGACGATTCCTACCCCAGAGACAATATTACCTTTAGGTCCAACCCGTAATACTCCGTCAAAATATAATTACCAAATGTCATTTTTTAAAGTCATATTGCAATCTAGAACTTCATCTGGAATGTCCTCATATAACTTTGATGTTTCCGGTATAGGATGAGCAGCTAAGAAATCAGCTAATGCTTGACCCTTCACTGATTTTTGAGGTATATAAACCATGTCATAAGGGGTGAGCAGCATCGCCCAGGTAGCTAACCTAGAGTTAAGAATGCTTGGCTTTCTCATCAATACCCGAATGGGGTTTATTCTGGAGATGACATGGATAGTCTGTCCTGTCACATAATGTCTCATCTTTTGGACAGCAAAAACCAAGGCCAGACATTCCTTTTCTACAGGAGTATACATGTGTTCCGCTCCGACCATTATTCGGCTAAGATAATAAATCGCTTGTTCATGCCCTATATCACTTTTTTGTACAAGAAGAGCACCAAGTGAATGATCCAACGCTCGAACATATAACAAAAATGGTCTTCCTATCACTGGAGGTACCAAAACAGGTGGATTTGTAAGATATTGCTTGATGTCATTGAAGGCTTTCTGACATGCCTCATCCCAAACAAATGATACACCCTTCTTTAATAGACGGGTGAAAGGCTGGCATCTTCCAGCGAGATTGGATATGAATCTCCTGATATATGCAATGCGACCTTGGAAGCCACGGAGTTCTTTTAAATGGCGTGGAGGACACATTTCAAGAATTGCTTTAACCTTATCAGGATCAACATGGATACCCTGAGAAGTAATGACAAATCCTAAAAACTTGCCACTGGAAACCCCTAAGAAAGACTTAGTAGGGTTCATTTTCAATTGATGTTGGCGCATCAATTCAAATACTGTCTTCAAGTCTTGAATGTGATCATCTTTTGACCGACTCTTAACAGCAATGTCATCTACATAACATTCTACTGTCTTCCGTAGATATTCTTGAAAGATGTTGCTCATGGCCCGTTGATATGTGGCACCGGCGTTTTTAAGACCAAACGGCATCACCGTATAGCAGTAAACCCCAAGGGGTGTACGAAAAGCAGTATGCTTCTCATCTTCTGGATGCATCTTGATCTGATTGTATCCTGAGAATCCGTCCATGAAAGACATACGTTCAAAACCGCATGTATTATCTATCATGACATCAGTAATTGGAAGTAGAAATTCGTCTTTTGGACAAGCTGTATTAAGATCTCGAAAATCTATGCAAACTCGGACTTTTCCATTCTTCTCCATAACAGGAACAATATTGGCAACCCAATCTGGGTGTTGTTTTTCACGAACAAAGCCACATGTAATCAACTTTTTGACTTCTGCTTCAATTGCATCCATCATGTCTGGCCGAAAATGCCGTTGCTATTGTTTTACAGGCTTAGCATTAGGAAGAATATTGAGTTTATGAGTAGCAACTTTGGGATCTAAACCTGGCATATCCTCATAACTCCATGCAAAAATATCAATATATTCTTTGATTAGTTTTATCAATTCTTCCTTTTCATCTTCAAAAAGATTCTTACTGATGAATATCGGTTTAGGCGTAGTTCCATCTCCAACGTCAATCTGGACAATCTCGTCCTCTATAGGTGGTTGTCGTTGTTCGAAACGAAGTTCCCATTGAGTGTCCATCTCTTGAGCCCAAGGATCATTCTCAAATGGCTCGGATTCATCATCAATTTGAACCATGTAAGCTGAAAATATTTGCTCAGATTCATCATAATAGTCTCCTTTAACACACAAGGAGTGAGAAATATCGGATTCAATGAATTGGACTTCTTCTGAATCTGATGATTGTGAAGAGTTAGAAGAGAATTCTTCTTGTATATCGTCATTAAACATGTAGGACGGATCATATCCCAATCCATGACGAATTTTCTGGTAAAACGGATCACCACATAATGGTAGTCGTCTACCTTTGCCTTGATTGAGACCTTGCATAGTCTTTAAATCATATCCCATATTCTGGATAATTTTGAGAGATTGTTGACTATATCTGTCAATTCGGATTCTTCCTTTATCTTTATCTCTCTATCACCCCCAGTTTTTAAAAACAGGGGTATTTTTGTCATTTTACATTTTTGAATATTTTTGAAATTTATTTTATTATTTATGATATTATTTTGGGGTTGAAATTTATTTTATTATTTAATATATTGTTTTGGGGTTATTTGAGTCGGGTTCGAATTTTAACTCAATCCGACTTGAAACGGGGACCCGGGGGGTAGTTTGACTCTAGTGGGACCCACACACTAGTTAGGCATGGCCCACATGATATTAATTTTAGTCCACATGATATTAATTTTAGTTAGTAGTTAGACTAATTATTTATGGATAGGTTTAGTTTAATTAGAGACTTAAAACTAGACTAAATTGACCTCAACCTTTAACCCATTCCTAATTTAAATAAAATAGATTAGTGGAGGGCATTTTGGACATTCAAATAGAGGACACCTCACCCTTTTTGGGCAGCCACCTATGGGGGGGATAAGGAGTGGGTCACTCCTTCATTCATTTGTTTTCATCCACTTTCTCTCTCTTGTTCTTCCCCAAATTAATTTAGAGATGAACCTCCATTGATTTCATCTCCAAATCAACCCCTTCTACCACCAAATCTTTTTATTTCTCCCCTACTCCATGGTTAGAGGGTGCTAGCCAAGTTGGGAGGATTCGGAGCTCGTTCGTGTCCTTTTAGAATCTCTACGTGTTGGTGTCGTGTCGGAAGGATTTTCCTTTGAATCTCTCTTTCGGAAGGTATAATCTCTCCTCTAATCTATTCCTACATGCATATAGGAATATTTTGAACCCATAGGAATGACCCCCATGTTTGTATCTCCATTTGTGTCAATTTTGTGTCCATTTGGAGGTCATAGGAGTGTCCTTTGTGTTGTGGTTGTGTCCATGTGGAAAAACCCCAAATTCACACTATGTGTTGTTGTTATGTATGAATGAATTATTACATATTTAATCTCATATTTTTGTATTGGAGATGTGTTCTATAGTGTCTCATATATATATATATTAGTGTAGAGAGTGAGTTCTTGATATATTATGTTATATACTTGTGTTTCTTTTGTTTCAAACTACCTAAATTCGTCATAATATTTATCCACGTTTTTAGTAGCAATAGCAACTTAGAAATGTCATAACTTTTAGCTTAGAACTCCGATTTATCTCCCGTTTTTTTAAAAGAACCGTATCGAAGTTAGCTTTCCAAATATATATTTTAATAAGCCAAATTATTTCTGTAAATTTTTGTAAAATTATTTGAGTGTCAGCTGTACGAAAGACGAACGTGTTTCGGTGTTTTCGCGATTTCAGGAGCTTCCGGACACGAAAATGCGATCCGTTTAAAGTTTCGGAAAGCTAACACGAAGGGCTACAACATACTTTAATCCTAGAATTTAGTGAATACCCAATTGGTACAGTATTGGTTTTAAGTAGAAGAGTGACTATACGATATATGCATTTTGTGTAACCTATGAGCCTATGTAGTATGGATATTAAATGAATATAGAGTATGTAATGCATGATATGTTAGATGAATAAAATAATATATATATATATATGATATATATTTTCTTTACATTAATGTATATATATGGTTGAATGCAAGCATGTAGGAATGCAATTAATATAATGCATATGAGCAATGCATGAATGAAAGAATGATATACAATGTATGCATGAAAGTATATAATGAATGCTAGATATGAATGCAAGATATATATGTAATGATAGATATGAATGCATATTGTATAAATATTGTAATTCAATATATAATGATAACATGTATGGTAATGTAGAGTATATGATGCAAGCATGAATGAATGGAGGAAATACATGTATATAGGTAATATAGAATGTAATATATGAATGCAAGCATGCAAGATAATGTATTGTATCCATATATGATGTATTCAACTTAAAGATAATGTAATATATGAAAGGAATGAATGATAATATATAACATAATATGTAGGGTAATACAAGGTATGAAATATATGATGTGTGCATGTTTGTATGTCTCTATGTTAATGTATGAAATGATATGAATATACAATATATGCATATGTATAAAACATGTAGGTAATGCATAGATGCATGAATGAAATGAATGTTTGCAATATGTTAATATAAATACAAGTATCTAATATGCATGAATGTAAGTATAATATAATACAAGTATACATGTATGTATCATGTAAATGTAATATACATGATATGTATGCATGTATACAAGGTAAGTATGTATGTATGTATTTCTATAAACTGAGTTAACCTATAACCTTTTACACACATGCATTCATACACCCTTTGACATCATGTATCACATGTCACATACACCTACCTATCACTAAATTTTAGAACATTAACACATATCCTTTCACACACATGCCAAACACACACATACTCACTTACTCTTTTACCTCTCTTTCTCTCTCTATATATATATGTATGTGCCTATATATATAGCTTTCCTATATATATCTATGTATATGAATATGTGAATGTGAATAATATATATACATTATATGACTAAGTTTGTGTGCCTTGTTAGCTTATGATTTAGTTTTGTGCTTGGTTTAGCAAGTGACTTAGGCTATGAGTTAGTAGCTATCTTGGATACTTGATTTGCATATACTTAGTTTGTTTAGACCTAGAATAACTTGTTTGACCTAATTTAGACTTGTTAGACCTAGTTTGACCATAGTTGACCTAGGTTTGACTTTTAGGGTTGACCAAGTTGACCAAGAGTTGACTTTGGTCTAGATTGACCTAGAATCATATAGAATGCATAGTAGAACTTTATATTGCCATTTTGGACTTGTTGTGACTTGTGTTGTTCTGATTAGGAGCCAGACACCTCTCCTCGGACAGTATATTTACTTTGGACATTCAGACACCAGGCGAGTACATTCTCTGATCATTTCACACTACAAGAAATGTGGGTTTCCGTGACAAGTAATTTGTGACAATTGTCAAACTTGTCACTAAAAGGGATATTTTTGTGACAAATAATTTTTGTTGTCACTCATAATTTGTTTCTGTGACAACGGTTATTGTCCGTCACACAATTAAAATATTTTGTGACCATGTTTTTATTGGTCGTCACTTAATGTGGTCACTGAAATTAAATTATGATTTTAGAGACAAGTTATGTGTGATAAGGGAAATAGTTGTCACTAAAATTTTTTGTTGTAGTTACAAGAAAATATTATTGTCACATAAAAGTATTAGCCACAAGATTAAAATTTTATTCTTGTCACTTAAAAGTTTCTTTTAGTTACCAAATAATTGTACGTCACACAAAAGTATTAGTCACAAAGAAGAAATTTATTTCTTGTAACAAAAACTTTAAATAAATTTAAAAAAGTTAAATAAAAAATATATCCTATTTTGATATTACTATTTAAATTGTAATAAGATTTGACTATACCAAAAATTTTCACATCAAATATTAGAATCCTAATTATACTCCGCCTGTATAAAAAAAATCATCAAATATTCGCAAGTCTCCATCCCATTCCGTTGAAAGAGGGGCTCTTTCTCTCCTCTCTCTCTCTCTCTCTCTCTCTCTCTCTCTCTTCCTTCTTTCTCTTTCCGTCGAGAAATTCTCCACCGGCAAGAAACCCTAGAAATTTAGATTTGGATTTTTAGGGTTTCCTGCGCCATTTCACTACTGGAGAGAGAAGAACGAGGAGCGGGATTCTTCCTTGGCTGGTGATTCGAAAGAAATGGAGGTGCTCGGCAAGCTTCGGAATCTGGATGCGTACCCGAAGATCAACGAGGATTTCTACAACAGGACCCTCTCCGACGGCATCATCACCATCGCCTCCACGATCGTCATATTCTTCCTCTTCATCTCCGAGATCAGTAAGAATGAATCCATTCCTAAAGTTCCACCTTTTTTTTACTCCTTTGGATTCGTCAAAATAGAAATTTGATATTTATTTGTTTGAAGCATCGTGATGATAGAAAGTTCCACATTTTTTTTACTCCTTTGGATTCGTCAAAATAGAAAGTTCCACCTTTTTTTTATAGTATTTTTCATTTGATATTTGTTTGTTTGAAGCATCGTGATGATTGTGGGCAATTAGTGGGTGGGTTGTGATGGAATTTGCTGCTGCATTCACAATTGTGGATTTGTGCTTGCTAAACGTTTCTTTTCCTAGTATATATATATATATATATATATATATATATGTATATATATATATATATATATATTTTTGGAAGAAGGTAATTCCATTGATAAAAGAAAATTTCCAGATACAAAGATACAAAATTTAATTCCCCATCAGCATTTTGACATCATTTTCTATGTTATGGCTAACACCAATCTCCGACGTGCTACTCTGTTCGAATGTCCGCCTATTTTGTCTGATTGACTGCATATTTTGTTTTTCTTCTAGTTGTGCTTAGTTATCGGCTATTTTTTCTACTTCCGTCCCTTCGCCATTTTCTGAAGCTATCATTATGCGAATTGGGAAATTATTATGGAAGAAGAAATGATAACGTTGGTTCAGAATGAAACTTAGGCAATTGTAGATTTGCTAGAAGGATAGAAGGCAGTTGGCTGAGTGGGGGTACACAGGTGAGCATCAAGCAGGTAGATTGAAAGACAGAAAGCTCAGTTCGATGGTTACAGAGAGAAAGCATTGAGTAGCAAAAATCATTTCCATGTGTTGCTGAGATGAACACCATCATGGTGTTAGTGCCAATTGCTGCTACAAAAATGGTGACCGCTATCGGCTTTAATATAAAACATCCATTCTTAGATGGTGATAGGATTTGCATCAGGATAATTCGTCAACTAAGCCTTGTCCCATCAAAACAGGGTTGGCTATTGAGCATAAGAAAGCTCCATAAATAAATTTGATATGGTTTTTATGATCGATTGTTGACCTTGTATCAACGGTCCTAACCAAGGTCGCTATGAGCGTAAGAGAGCCATGACATAAAACTATGACGGATAGTTGGTGGGTAATTAGATGACCCCCCTCTTTGGTTAAGCAGTTTGATCTCGTGCATTCAAGGAATATCTTCCCTGTTTCCCTAGATTCTAAACCAAAGGAAAGACATTCCCATATTTACAATGACAAAATTTAAAGAAGTATGTAAGCTGGAAAAAGCTCCATATGGATTGAAAAAACTAATGATTTGAAACAAGAAGAGGAATCATTATCTCGTAATGGAGTGCTAGTTTGGAACCTATCTAGGTAAATTTGTTTCGAGTAGATTTTTATTTACCAACATGTAAAGGTACCAAGTATTCCTAGGTCATAATATTGTTAGCCATATATGTGTGTGTGTGTCTCCACCTGCTAACCACAGAGCCAGGAGGTATATATACATATATGAGGGGGGGATCAGGTACATCAGGATATCCGCTATTAAGCATCCTCGAAATAACAGTCGTTTGATCTATATATATATATATATATACCTTTATCTTATATTATCCAGGAAAGATTCATTAAATAATTAATTTGATGAATTTGTAATATTTTGTCATTATTTAATATTGTATCCTCCACCATGCTGTGTCATATATTTTCACAACTACAATGTAGGCGTATCCTTATCATCTTGTATCATGTCACTGCATCTGTATCCATGCTACATAGCTAATCAAGCAAATTTGTTAATATACAGATTTACCAGACTATATTTAGTTCTTGATTTCATGTTAAATTCCTGTGAAAAATATCCCAATCTAAGTTCTTTGGGAAGTTTAGCTTCTCTCTCTAAATTGCTTGTTCCCTAAAATTACAAGGTATTCACAGAAATGTGCATTCTTGATTTTCAATTTGTGAAAACTTAAGTACAAGATTTTGTAGGAAATCATTGGTTATATTTCAGCGAGCGAAGCTTGTATGTTGATATGCCTTTCAGATTTGATTACTACTTAGTTTTTCGTGCTTTGTTCTCGTAAACCTCATTTTATTCTCTATGCAGCGGTCTTACGTGGTATATCCTCCGGAGGGCCCTCGCCCTCCATCTCCAGAGGAACTAAGGGAAATGGCTCGAGAGATTGCTCACAAGAACAATGCTCGTTGATGCAGCCACTGTTGGGCTTTTATGGTAACTTGGAAACTTCAATCGTTGTCATGTTATTTAAAACTGATAGAGCTATCATACGTCACGTCTTTTGAGATATGTCTTCCTCTTGGAAATTATAGCGTGAATACTTCAGTTGTTTCACATTTTATTATTCTACTTGCTCTCCTAATGTAATATGACTCTCTATGTATGACACATCTGTAAATGAAATAAAGTGTACTCCAATAGTTTCAAATTATAATGGCACTAGTAACCAGGTTTTTCCAATGTAGAGCATCATATTTGAAACTGACATGCTCATCAAGTTGAATCAACTGCAAATTTCTAACACAAGACTAATTATGTACGTAACTTAGACAAATCAGGGAATCTTCCTACTAAAAGCAACAATAAGCAGCACTATTACAAACTTCTAACATGAGGCCAATTGTATATTAAAAAACCTAAAAAAAATCATGGAACTTACAACTCAACAATGAGGAGTTTTTTTGTGTGTGTGTGGATCAAACAGGTGTTTCCAGGATGCTGTCATACTATTAAACATCTACCTTTGGGAGGTCCATGCCTATAATTGAGGAGTGAAAATGATACTTTAGATTAATAAACAATCCTCCAGTAGAGCTGCTGCCATCGCCATGGTCGCTCAATAGCCGAGTTCAAGAGGAGAATGAGAGGAAAAAGGGATCTGGGAAAATTCTTACAATTGATGGAGAATCACAGATCTACAATGAGGCTACTTATAGATGGTTATGCGTGAGGATCACGCTCACTTGCGCGGGAAATTCCCAATCCTCCTTGCTGAAACGGTTAGCGGAGCAGAAGAATTAGAGGAAGTTTGAAAATGGTTTTTGAAATAATCGAGCCCAGCTGTTCATAAACAGATGGAAAATTGGCCAGTTAATCATGGGCCTGGTAATGGGCCCGAATTTATATTTGATTGTTTAAAAGAAATTATTTGGTTAAAGGTTATGGACTAGGAATGAATTTGAGCCCAAGCTGAAATAATAAAATGACAATTATATAATTAGTTTCACAATCAATTTAAAGTATTAAACAAATTCCAAATTTACAATCAATATTATTATATTTAAATTAAAATTTTCAAATACCAAGAAGGTGGGGTTACACAAAGTTTCTGAGATAGTATGTTTTTGGGTATATAGTGGGGAAGAGTGGATTTATAAAAATCATTATTTCACTTTTAAGCTTGTATGTGGCAATTGACACAGCTTAACTGTAATTTGACTTTTAGTCGTTTAGATGATGGTTCATTTTTTACATAGTGCATTTTATTTAGTCCATAAGCATTCTGTTTCCAATGGAATGCTTTCATGCATCTATAACCATAACTGTGTACCATCCAGATATTTGTTTTTATCAATGCCTTTAACCTGTCAGCGACTCGGCAACAAGTTGAGTAAATAGACCTGAGGGTTCTTTGGAGTCATTTTGACCAATATCCAGCTTAAATTTTAGAATACTGATTGGTTCCAAAAGACTTGCAATGTTTTGATTGTGGGAGACACCTTCTTTTTGTAATTGTCTTTAAAACATCAGCAAAAATTTAGAGTAAATATGGGGATTATGGGCATGAGAGGCATCTTGTGATATTTGACTAGCATCTTTGCATCCAAATCATTTGTGGCAGTTGCAGTAGCCAAGGAAGCCTTTCTGCAGGATAAAGTAAGAAAATAATTTTGGCTTTTCCTTTTGTGGGTGACTGCACTTTCACACTTAGTCACATACAAAGTAAAGAATAAGAAAACCCATGTAAACAACCTTAACTTCTCTTATGAACTTATATTTTGATTACATGTTAATCACCTTTTCAGCATGATGTTAGTAAAGTTGAGACTTGAGAGTTCTCGGTAATGGTGACATGTTTGCCAGATTCTATCGAGCTATGTTTGCTATGCTACTTAACATGAACCATGCACTTTATGTCATAAATTGCAGATCACACGTCATTGGAATTACCTGTATCTGCCTACAGTGTCCTTGGAAATAGGTTAAGTTTCTCTATTGTAAGTATATACAGGAGTTAAATGATATGTGATTAGATATTAATGAACTTAGAGATGAGTACTTTAGCTGTCGCCACGTGATTAGATAGATATTAATGAACTCACAGATGGGTGGTTAGGCTGTCTCCACAGCAAAAGTTGCTATTCCCTTTCCATATTCAGTTCATTCGGTTCAGTATACTTGGTTCTAGTTTCTTTTCTCTTATGACCTGCGACATTATTTATAGTACTTAAAGAATATATGAAACTTCAGATGGACGAAGGTAGGCCATTACCAAAATTTGGAGAATGGGATGTCAATGACCCTGCTTCTGCAGAGGGCTCGTGTGGATCCAACCCTGCTTATCGGACTAACTGGCCTTCTGATTTCAAACTCATGGTTAGTAATGACTCCCTATAATATTTATTTTTGTAATTCTTTCAAAGTTTTCCATTCTGTATGTACATTGATCAATTTTTTTATCAAGCTGAAAAATTAGCATATATTGTTTCTTTTATGCAGGTGGAACGACTTGGGTAGGATAAAAAAATATGGACAGTCCATATGCCTCAAGAGGAACTTCAAGGTAACTACAGTTTAACTGTAAAATAAAATACGACTGATCACTAGTGTGAATCTTGCATTTCATCAGCCAGATATTTGTCCTTCCACATTGTTGGGAGTATATCCTTGAGAAGTTTCAGAGGTTGATCATAAGAAAATCAATACTATTCCAAGCGACGTACTATATCTAGTGTGAGTTGTATTTATCTGTAGATTGTTGCTAAGGTGTATGTTTTCCATGTATAATTGCTAAAGGGCTTGTGGATTGTCGGTGCTTTCTCCTTTTTGGCTAGGGCTGTGGGATTCAGATACTGCTAGCATTTTATTCGGCTAGTGGAACCAACCACTAAGATGTAAGTGGTGTATTCATCTGTATAACCCTCCAAAATATATGTCCACATGTTTTCTGTCCTACATCATATTTTGGGGCTTTAAGTTCTGCTAACCCAGGAGTAGAGAAGTTCCTAATTGTAAGAATTATATATATATATATATATATATATATATATATGAACCAGCTGCAGAATTATTTCTGACATCGAGTACACTTACATTTCAACTGATTCCTTTGTGAACAAGTAACCATAGTAGTATTCCATGAGAATTGAGAATTTAAGTTAATGTATTAGTATATGCAAATTATGGAGCATTATGTAAGTATTTGTTTGCATGGTGTTGCTTTTGATTTCTCCTCTATGCCTAGACATTGCTACTCCTTTTGTAGATGGAGTATGTATAGAGTAACTACCATTTATAGATTAAGCTTATGTGATCATCGAGAAAGAAGAAAAAGTTGCTGAAATTATGTAGATTTTCATAGAATTCAAACACTTGAGATGAAGAGGGAAGATGTGATCAATTATTTTTCTGTGCTAATTTTAGATGTACCTTTGGCATGACATGAACTGTATATTCTATTGAAGGGTAAATCCTTCTCAGTTTAAGCAAATCTAGATTATGTGATCACAGCTAAATCATATAGATCCCATTTGTTCCTTTATTCATCTCCAACTATTAGTCAAATCTTCCCTGCTTTCTGATCTCAAACTCTTGCTTTGAGTCTCCATCAAGTGGACTGGTGGGTCACTTGTACCTGTTCAAAAGCTAACGAATTCAATTTGATTAAGCAAATTAACAAATTTCTTTTGGGAATGATCCCCTGGTTCCTTTATCACCAAAAAATCCAACCCAATGCCATAATAGCCATATCAACCCAAATTAACATTTAGCTTGTCAGTATGCCTATCGACCTTGGCTCATGCTGTTTTTCAGTATTTTGATATGGCTCTTCAGGATTACCGTTGGATTTTAATCGATGCCCCTTCTTTCCATACTTTGTACTTGGTGATGATATATGAAGGAATTTCTTCCCATATTCTTTAGAGCTCTTATCACTGAAACCCTTCCTCGAAAAATTTAAGTATCCCCCATGGTTGTTCTTCAATAAAAGTGAACGACTTTCATCATCCTCTGAAAATGGATACATAGAGAAGCCCAGGTAGTTGGTAACCAAGCCAACTTAGGAATAGTTTTTACGTGTTACAAAAGGGTATTTTTCTTGTAGTGCCTCAAGGTTGTATGACATGAATGATCAAGTTTTATTGACAACTTTTTCCTTGTATATATATACTTACGTAACATTTTAAACATTATCTTTATTAATTTACGCAGGTCATTAAAGATTGATCATCACCAAGACAGGAGCTGCATATGCAATTGATCATCAGTTTATATTTATAGATTACTCTAGATTTTATGTACCAGCTAGTTTGGATACTCTTTATTTTATAAGTACTAAATATTACTTCTCTTCATGTTATATGTACTGAATTTTGAGGAGCAATATAATTCCTTTTGAGGATTGATATAATTACTTTTCATGTTGTTGTTGTCTATAATTACTTTGAGTTAGTCGCCTATATAAATGCCTTTTAGAATTTGTGAATGTTAGTTCTGGTTTACATTGGAAAGTCGATGGCGATTCTTGGAAGATAAGCACAATCATGCATACTCTCTTCTACAAGAATTGTGTGATATTGTATTGTGTTCTTGTGTTTCAATGTATAATGAAAATGACAAAAAAAAAAGACCAAACATATAAAGTGTATATTACTGTGACAACCTTCACTAAACATATAAGTATACAGTGACACCAATAAGTGGGTTACTGCAAGCGTTTACAATGATGACATGTACTTGTCACTACATATATCCGTTTATTGTGACAACAATAAAACTGTTACTAAAATTGTTTTGTGACATCAAATATCGTCACGAAAATAATTTTTATTTTGTTGTCAAAAAATATATATTTATTTTTAATTACAATAAAATATTATTTGTGACAATACCGTGCGTCACTTATAATATTTTTAGTGACGCATTTGTTGTCACGGAAAGTATACTATCACTGATAACATATTCTTGTCACAGTAGAGAACTTTTTGTGACAACGATGTTTGGTCGTCACTTATACTTTTAGCTACGGAGGTATATGCTACAAAAATAAGTCGTCACTGGACTCGTCACAGAAGATGTATTGTGACGAGTTTCATAACTTCTGTGACAACTGTACATGTCACAGAAACCATATTTTCTTGTAGTGTCATATCCTGCATTAGGAGTATATTTCTTCTTTAGATTACTTTACATGATGCTGACACGTTGGAAACACGGATTAGTACTATATAGATCTTGTTGTGCGATGTTATCTCCCTAGCGGATACATCGGGTA
Organism: Iris pallida; assembly: GCA_029216955.1. NCBI lineage: Eukaryota > Viridiplantae > Streptophyta > Magnoliopsida > Asparagales > Iridaceae > Iris > Iris pallida. The sequence continues at coordinate 21,866,869 of JANAVB010023995.1, forward strand.
TTCGTGTTCGTGTACTTTATCGTGAGCATCGTGTACTCCTTGTATTCGTGACATTCGTGTACAAATCGTATGAAATCGTGTATATTCATGTATTCACTTGATCTCGTGTGCGACTATACTTCGTGTGCAATAACATAACTTAGCTAGATCCTTGTGTATTGATTGGGGCGGGGGAGTAGAAGTGGTTATGTAATCAATCCAGTAGATTACTCGTGTACAACCTCTGTAGATTACTCGTGTACAACATCGTGCCGTTTACATAACCATCTTGTGCTCTGAATCACTAGTCACTGATAGTTCTCTATATTATAGCTATTTACTTGCAGTCTCTCTCTTTTACATCATGTTGTTCTTCAGTTTCCTGTATCTTACTCTCTTGTATGCTTTATATTTCCTAGCCTGTTATGATTTGTTGAGATGTACTGTACTCGCTCCTGTCCTGACTGGACCTGTTGATAAATTTTACAGATAGTCTGGAGGTTGCCTGTTAGCCTAGAGGAGACACAGTAGAGGTTGTATAGATTGCTAGGGTTTGCTTATAGCTTATTTTCAGTTATCTTGAGTTGTATTTATTTTATGGATTACTGTATTTGAGCTTTGAGATGTATTTCTGGGTTGGTGTATCTTAGATACTTAGACTTCTATCTGTTGTATCTCTTTTGGATTTCATGTTTTATCTATATTCCATTATGCTCTACCTTAGATGTGATTGAGTTTACATTCTGCTATATCACCCCCATTCGGGGAGTATAAACTGCTTAGCCTTATACTGTTAGATGCATGAGACCTAGGACAGCGTTCTACCGCCGACACTGCGGCGTAGGCTAGACGTACCCACGTCTCGTGCCCTTACTCTAGGGTGCGGGTCGTGACACGTTTTTAGTGGTGGCCCATGCAGGTCGAGTTTGTGTAGTGGTATTCGAACTAGAGTATCACTACAGCCTGCAATAGGATTAGGATATTTTTGAAGGTACTCAATCACAGTTAGGATTTCTTGAGAGATTCCTGGGACGACCCTTGAGAATCTTATTTTAACTTCGATTTGAAAAACTCTTCTTCCCTTGATTTGATTTATCTTTACTTTCTGTTGTTGAACTTGATTTTGATGATGATTGTGGAGTTTTGAATCTTGATGTTAGCTGTTGCATCCGAGTTTGTATTTATATGATTTGATAGATTATTGTTCAGTTTTGAATCTTGATGTTCGTTGATAAATTTGATTTTTGGGTATCCATTGTTGATTTAATTTAATTTTTGTCAAGATGAAATCATATGGGCTAGGTCATCTATGTTATGGAATCTAGTCTTCTACAGTCACATTAGCCAGCATGGTGAGGACATATAGTCTGATTTTGGATATATTTCTCGGGTGTGGGAATTTAAGGTTTTCGCAGCCAAGCTAGCGGCATCGCAAAAATTTTAAATACCATGATTCTAGAGGTATGTGCCTAAGTCGAGGACTCTGTGATTATCGTAGCCTTGCTTACTAGTATGTCGAGGATTTAGAGTACCATTATTTTGGATAGATGCATATGATTATCAGATTGTACCTTAAATATTTTTGAACATGTTTTCTCTACTTTTGTTCCAATCCTTCAAAAAAAATTATTATTTGTTTGTTTTGTTTTGCTTCTCATTATTTAACTTAGGAGTAGGTTTACTTGTTTTTATAAACTCTTGTGTAACTTCTTGCCATGAGTTTCTTCTTAATACAATGAACCGATGATTTTGCTAGACCTTATCTTATAATTGATATTATAGTTCTGGGTTTCAAAATGGTTCCTTCTTTAAACAGATAAGCAAAACAGATTTTATCGTTATTACTTTCTTGCTATTATTCTTGTATTAAATAATAATAATAATAAAACTGTCTTGATTACATCAATCACCTACTTTGCAATCTTGGTAGGAATCTAAACGTTGGCCTTGATGTAGAAATTGATTTTTATATTGGGACATGAGAATATATAGTGGACACAGACCCTTGCCTTATACGTATGCATGTTACACTTTGATTTCCCACCTATCTAAATACATATTAATATGGTGTTGACATTTAAATTCTCAAAACCCCAATATTTCTGATACACTATAGTATCATAGACTGGTTCTCTGCTTTTTCCAGTTTAAATTCATAAATTAAATATAAATTTTATGTTATTAGTTATGTTTACATCACTGTACATGTATGTTATACATAGGGTTTCAATTCAAAAAAAATTGGTTGAGTTTTGTGTTTGAAATTGTCAAATCTAAGACTGTGTGCATATTAACCCTTAATACTGGATTTTAAATGTTAGTTCAATTTGTTGTTTTAAATGTAATATTTTGAGCTATATACATTGTGGTATGTAGGGATATAAATTTAGGTTTCATATTCTTACATGTTAGGTTGTGATAAACATTGGGTTGGTTGATGTTCGAATTTCTCCAAACCCTAAAACTGAATACATGTTAACATTTTTACATTGATTTCAAATGTTTAGTTCAATTTTAGATTTAATATGTAATATTGAACTGTATGCATAGCTAAATGTATGGATAGTATATTAGGGTTTCATCTCTATCATGTTAGGATGTGTTGGGAGCATTGAGTTAGTTGTGATGTTTCAAACCCTAAAATCTGAAACTGCATTATGTTAATATTACACTGGTTTAAATGTTAGATTATTTTCTGATTTTGTATGTAAATGCTGAACTAAAACTGTATTTAACCTTTCAATACTAAGCTATAACCCTGTACAAGGACACACACACCCTAACTTAGTATACACTGCCATGTAAACCTAACCCTTCCTCTCTATGTTATGTTTATATATCCATATAGATATATATAGAGTTTATGCATACATGTTATAATGTATATAGATACATAACTAAATCTCTACCTCTTTATATATATATGTACATGGTTAGCCATGCATGTTATGAGCAAATGAGTTGTGTATTGTAGATTGTTTAACCAATATGCCATGATTAGTGTAACTTGATAGTTATTGTTTGAAACCCAAATCCTCCTATGCACTTTCATGTATATTTCACATACACACATGCCTACTATCTAACCATATGAACATGTCCACATACACCCATACACACACGAACCACATAACCTTACATAATGCTAGCTTTTCCTTCTCTAACACTCTCTCTATATATATATTGTGATTGGATTTCAATACAATTGACTTTCATTCTTTAACTTTTGATTGTGATTTTCTTTGAATAGTACCCCTTTATAGATAATTGGTAGTCATCTTTATTTATTTTTGATAAGTACCAGTTTCATATAGGATGGTAGACTGCCTTACAGTTTTGATGATTATTATTTCTGTATCTTTTCTAGTTTAGCACCCTAGATTGCTTGTGTGTTTTGATACCCTATGACCGTTTTGGTTAGCATGACTAGTATACCTAGATGTGACTTCACTACCACCGTATGCCATGATCCTGTATGTCGTCCTTTTAAATTATATGATTTGTTTAAGTTCTGGGACTTTGATTGTAGGGGTTTGACCTAGAAGGAGTATGAACATTTTAATTTCGAGGACGAAATTTTTCTAAGGTGGGTAGACTTGTAACACCCAGTTTTCTAAAATTAGAGTAATTTTGAAATTTTGTAATTTTAATCATTTATTGATTTGACATTTAAATCATGATATGATTTTTGGTAATTTTTAAATTATTTTAAAACTATTTAAAATCATGACTTGTGATTTTGATGTTTTGCTAGTGAAACCCTAGAGACTGTTTGACCTAGAGCCTAACCATGTGATTAGGATGTTTTAATGTCATTTCTGGCCTAAGGATATTTTGCATTTGACCACTTTGAATTATTTTGATATTTATTGCGTTGGTGATTGTTGATTTTGACCTTTGATAGGTGTGATTTTGTGATGGTTTTGTGTCCGTAGCAGACACGTATCAGTTTTTATTTACAAATGTTTGATGTGCCTCAAAGAGATTTTTTTATTGCTGATTTTTTTTTTGAAAGTATTTGAATGAGATTGTTTTCTGCATGTGTTTCCTGTGATTGCTTTGTTTTAATTTCGAGGACGAAATTTTTTTTAAGGTGGATAGATTTGTCACCCCCAGCTTTCAAAAACAGGGATATTTTTATCATTTTACATTTTTCAATATTTTTGAAATTTATTTTATTATTTATGATATTATTTTGGGGTTGAAATTTATTTTATTATTTAATATATTATTTTGGGGTTATTTGAGTCGGGTTCGAATTTTAACTCAATCCGACTTGAAACGGGGACCCGGGGGGTAGTTTGACTCTAGTGGGACCCACACACTAGTTAGGCATGGCCCACATGATATTAATTTTAGTCCACATGATATTAATTTTAGTTAGTAGTTAGACTAATTATTTATGGATAGGTTTAGTTTAATTAGAGACTTAAAACTAGACTAAATTGGCCTCAACCTTTAACCCATTCCTAATTTAAATCAAATAGATTAGTGGAGGGCATTTTGGACATTCAAACAGGGGACACCTCACCCTTTTTGGGCAACCACCTATGGGGGGGATAAGGAGTGGGTCACTCCTTCATTCATTTGTTTTCATCCACTTTCTCTCTCTTATTCTTCCCCAAATTAATTTAGAGATGAACCTCCATTGATTTCATCTCCAAATCAACCACTTCTTCCACCAAATCTTTTTCATTTCTCCCCTACTCCATGGTTAGAGGGTGCTAGCCAAGTTGGGAGAATTCGGAGCTCGTTCGTGTCCTTTTAGAATCTCTACGTGTTGGTGTCGTGTCGGAAGGATTTTTCTTTGAATCTCTCTCCCGGAAGGTATAATCTCTCATCTAATCCATTCCTACATGCATATAGGAATATTTTGAACCCATAGGAATGACCCCCATGGTTGTATCTCTATTTGTGTCCATTTTGTGTCCATTTGGAGGTCATAGGAGTGTCCTTTGTGTTGTGGTTGTGTCCATGTGTAAAACCCCAAATTTGGACACACTATGTGTTGTTGTTATGTATGAATGAATTATTACATGTTTAATCTCATATTTTTGTATTGGAGATGTGTTCTATAGTGTCTCATATATATATATTAGTGTAGAGAGTTAGTTCTTGATATATTATGTTATATACTTGTGTTTCTTTTGTTTCAAACTACCTAAATTCGTCATAATATTTATCCACGTTTTTAGTAGCAATAGCAACTTAGAAATGTCATAACTTTTAGCTTAGAACTCCGATTTATCTCCCATTTTTTTAAAAGAACCGTATCGAAGTTAGCTTTCCAAATATATATTTTAATAAGCCAAATTATTTCTGTAACTTTCTGTAAAATTATTTGAGTGTCAGTTGTACGAAAGACGAACGCGTTTCGGTGTTTTCGCGATTCCGAGAGCTTCCGGACACGAAAATGTGATCCGTTTAAAGTTTCGGAAAGCTAACACGAAGGGCTACAACATACTTTAATCCTAGAATTTAGTGAATGCCCAATTGGTACTGTATTGGTTTTAAGTAGAAGAGTGACTATACGATATATGCATTTTGTGTAACCTATGAGCCTATGTAGTATAGATATTAAATGAATATAGAGTATATAATGCATGATATGTTAGATGAATGAAATAATATATATATATATATATGATATATATTCTCTTTACATTAATGTATATATATATGGTTGAATGCAAGCATGTAGGAATGCAATTAATATAATGCATATGAGCAATGCATGAATGAAAGAATGATATACAATGTATGCATGAAAGTATATAATGAATGCTAGATATGAATGCAAGATATGTATGTAATGATAGATATGAATGCATATTGTATAAATATTGTAATGCAATATATAATTATAACATGTATGGTAATGTAGAGTATATGATGCAAGCATGAATGAATGGAGGAAATACATGTATATAGGTAATATAGAATGTAATAGATAATGTATTGTATCCATATATGATGTATTCAACTTAAAGATAATGTAATGTATGAAAGGAATGAATGATAATATATAACATAATATGTAGGGTAATGCAAGGTATGCAATATATGATGTATGCATGTTTGTATGTCTCTATGTTAATGTATGAAATGATATGAATATACAATATATGTATATGTATAAAACATGTAGGTAATGCATAGATGCATGAATGAAATTAATGTTTGCAATATGTTAATATAAATACAAGTATCTAATATGCATGAATGTAAGTATAATATAATACAAGTATACATGTATGTATCATGTAAATGTAATATACATGATATGTATGCATGTATACAAGGTAAGTATGTATGTATGTATTTCTATAAACTGAGTTAACCTATAACCTTTTACACACATGCATTCATACACCCTTTGACATCATGTATCACATGTCACATACACCTACCTATCACTAAATTTTAGAACATTAACACATATCCTTTCACACACATGCCAAACACACACATACTCACTTACTCTTTTACCTCTCTTTCTCTCTCTATATATATATGTATGTGCCTATATATATAGCTTTCCTATATATATCTATGTATATGAATATGTGAATGTGAATAATATATATACATTATATGACTAAGTTTGTGTGCCTTGTTAGCTTATGGTTTAGTTTTGTGCTTGGTTTAGCAAGTGACTTAGGCTATGAGTTAGTAGCTATCTTGGATACTTGATTTGCATATACTTAGTTTGTTTAGACCTAGAATAACTTGTTTGACCTAATTTAGACTTGTTAGACCTAGTTTGACCATAGTTGACCTAGGTTTGACTTTCAGGGTTGACCAAGTTGACCAAGAGTTGACTTTGGTCTAGATTGACCTAGAATCATATAGAATGCATAGTAGAACTTTATATTGCCATTTTGGACTTGTTGTGACTTGTGTTGTTCTGATTAGGAGCCAGACACCTCTCCTCGAACAGTATATTTACTTTGGACATTCAGACACCAGGCGAGTACATTCTCTGATCATTTTATATCCTGCATTAGGAGTATATTTTCTTCTTTAGATTACTTTACATGATGCTGACACGTTGGAAACACGGATTAGTACTATATGGATCTTGTTGTGCGATGTTATCCCCTTAGCGGATACATCGGGTATTCGTGTTCGTGTACTTTATCGTGAGCATCGTGTACTCCTTGTATTCGTGACATTCGTGTACAAATCGTGTAAAATCGTATATATGCATGTATTCACATGATCTCGTGTGCGACTATACTTCATGTGCAATAACATAACTTAGCTAGATCCTTGTGTATTGATTGGGGCGGGGGAGTAGAAGTGGTTATGTAATCAATCCAGTAGATTACTCGTGTACAACCTCTGTAGATTACTCGTGTACAACATCGTGCCATTTACATAACCATCTTGTGCTCTGAATCACTAGTCACTGATAGTTCTCTATATATTATAGCTATTTACTTACAGTCTCTCTCTTTTACATCATGTTGTTCTTCAGTTTCCTGTATCTTACTCTCTTGTATGCTTTATATTTTCTAGCCTGTTATGATTTGTTGAGATGTACTGTACTCGCTCCTGTCCTGACTGGACCTGTTGATAAATTTTACAGATAGTCTGGAGGTTGCCTGCTAGCCTAGATGAGACACAGTAGAGGTTGTATAGATAGCTAGGGTTTGCTTATAGCTTATTTTCAGTTGTCTTGAGTTGTATTTATTTTATGGATTACTGTATTTGAGCTTTGAGATGTATTTCTGGGTTGGTGTATCTTAGACACTTAGACTTCTGTCTGCTGTATCTCTTTTGGATTTCATGTTTTATCTATATTCCATTATGCTCTACCTTAGATGTGATTGAGTTTACATTCTGCTATGTCACCCCCATTCGGGGAGTATAAACTGCTTAGCCTTATACTGTTAGATGCATGAGACCTAGGACAGCGTTCTACCGCCGACACTGCGGCGTAGGCTGGACGTACCCATGTCTCGTATCCTTACTCTAGGGTGCGGGTCGTGACACTCTCAAATCATCTGTCTGAGCAACATGGATATTTCTAGCCAGGCCAAACATAATTTAGCGCTTGTTTTTTCTTATTAGACGGAACCACGAAATAAGATTCTTTGTGACGTCTATAAGTTACACAAGCTTGCGATGAAGCGGCTACAGGAAGAAGATAGGGAAAAGATGTTAGAAACCTTTGAGTATAAGGTCCAACATCGACATGAGGAGGAAATTTTTTTTTCTTATTGTCAATGTATAAGGTTTCCTCTGTGTCTATGTTGTCTTTGTATTGATGACTTTGATTATCAGAAGATAAAGTCATTCTTTCAATAAACTTGACAGCCATATACTCGAAAAGGAAATCTTCATTGATATCAAAAAGTACAAAATGATCAATATTTACATCGTTTACAATTTGACTGCTACGCTTCGGATTAATCACTAGTGGATTATCATCCGTCTTCTGCGTAGATTTGCCAAGATTGACAATCAGAGAAGGTTCTGGATCATTCGTACGAAATGTACGCCCTTTGACTTTGATCACAAGAGGTTGAACTTGGCTTTTAACAGGAACATTTACTGATTCCTCAGATGAAGCTTGAGTTCTTCCTTTAACCTTGATCATCAAAGGTTGATTGTTGACAGATTGGGGTTGGATTCGCCCTTTGACTTTGATATTCAAAGGTTGCTCTTCTGGCGGATCTTCGTTAATATACTGATCTTCAGCAGATGATTGATCTTCAGCCAAATCTGATATCTCTTTCACATGCTCTTGTTTGTAAAGCCTTGAGTCTGAAAAATAGGCCTCAACACCTTTGAAAGGATTGATATCAGCAAACTTAGTCTTCACAACCCCTTGGGGATCCACATACTTGAAACATTGGTGGAGAGTCGAAGGCACGATGTTATGCTCATGTAACATGGTCTTCCAAGAAGAATATTGTAGGATACGTCTGAGTTAATAACATAAAATGTTGCCATAGTTCGAAGATCACCAATCTGAATCTTCAGACGAATCTTCCCCAGTGGTTTACTCTTTCCAGAGTTGAAACCAACTATTGTGGTCTAGTGTAAGTCAGATCACTAGTAGGAATCCTCAATGGTCTTAGCATACTTTGAAGAATTATGCTAATGGAAGACCCAGGATCAATGTAAATTCTGTCAACTTCAATGGATTCGATATACCCAGTGTAAGACAAAGGCCTATCATGTTTGTTATGCTTCAACAGCATATCTTCTTGTGTAAAGGTGATATTGGGAATTGCTTCCATCACACTATGACATTGCAAGCATGATACTGGTATATTGTCAGGAGTCTTGAGTTGAGCTAAGCAGGAGTCAGCTTGTAGCAAAGCTTCACTCAAAGTTTTGCGACTTTCTCTAGAAAGGCGAAGCAACTCGAAAATAGATAATCTAGCCGGAGTATTAGCTAACTGGGCTAAAATATCAAATTTATAGGGTTTCATCACCACCCCCTGACTGGAAGTAGACTTCAACGAGACATCGAAGCGTACCGCTTTCTGTTTTCCCTTTTCAACCATAGCAGGAGCAAGAGACGGTTGAGTTGATGGTGTTTCAACATTCTCAGCTTCCTTGGAGGATCCCTCATAATCTTTGTGGTACTCTTTTCCAGATCTTGTACCAGCAAAAGTTTCTTCTTCAGACTCAGAAGAAGGAAGTACCATATTGCAGGATTTAATCTTCCTTTCTTTAGCATTCTTCTTATGAGGATTGTTATGAGGAACCTCAGAACCCAATCCAACAGTGGATTTTTGACTTTGAATTTGTAAAGGAAGTCGTATCCCTTTATCATAATTCAAACCTTCTGCCTTTTGAAAGTCATAACCCATCTTCTTCATGAGAAGGACAGATTGCTGACTGTACAAGTGAGTAGGCAGTGGACTTAGGTGGTTTCATAGAGGAAGAAGAAGAAATCCCTGTAACTACAGAAGAATGAGGAATAACCGTCTCTGTAGCTACAGGAGGAAAAGGATTCGGGATACGAGGAAAAATCCCTGTAGGAGCCTTTTCATAAGCAGCGAAGACTTGTTGTGCCCTGTATAAGGGAACACTATTCATGGCTAGCCACTGCTGATGAATAAGCTCGAGCTTGGCAGGAGGAGCCAGACTTGGAGGACATATGTTCAATCCTCTCAGTCTATCTTCCAAAGGAATGCCGTCCCATAGATGATCCAAATCATTAGGATCTGGAATAACATGAGAAATCATGTTGTAGGTTTTGACTTTCTTATCTTTTTGGATTTTGAAGTTTTACCTTCATCTCCCATTTCAGGTATTAAGTCAGGATGTACCCACATAATCTCACCATTCTTTAATGTAAGAGGCAACAATCCTTCATTTTCCTCCCTGGCAGACGGGATATTCAAAATCTTCATCGTCGCCTTCGGAATTGGGACAATTCCATCTGGTACTTGTTGTGGAGAAAAATCTCCAAATTGAAGAGAAACCATATTGGTTGTAACCGTATGGTCATCATTAGTTAAAGCAATGGCACCACCATTTATCAGCTCTTGGATTTTCTTCTTCAAAACATAGCAAGCACTGGTAGGATGATTAATGTATCTATGATAAATACAATATTTGGGATTGTCAGTCAGATTCACCTCGTTGGGCCTCTTTGGCTCTAGAATCTGAAGTTTTCCACTCTTCACCAGACATTGGAATATCCCTGGGATATCACTTTCGTCAAAAGAGTATTCTTTTTTTGACCTGGAAGATTCCTGATTATTCGGTGTCGTTTTATTCTTGGAAAGATTGACCATAAGAGTGTCTTTTTCTTTCATATTACGATTGCCGAAATTATTACCAGGATTACTTTTCTTTCCTTTATCCTCAGAGACGAAAATCATCCCATGTTCACGAGCCAACCTACCATTGGTCTCGGCGGAAACTGCTGCTATGATAAACGAAGCCCAATCTGTGAATTGGGAACCCGTGAAGACAGCGATAGATGGTCGCAGATTCATCTTACATGTATCAATCAGTGCTGAATCTGGCATACCAGGGGCATCTTTAAAGTTGCCTGTCGGAAACGTTCAATGAACGTCCGAGTATCTTCTTTCTCCTTTTGCTTGATTTCTATTAAGGAGGACATGTTCATGTCCATACCTCCTTCATAGAAACGGGAGAGAAACATTGCCTTAAATTCGTCAAAAGACGAAATACAATTGTCGGGTAAACTACGATACCAGTCGTAAGCTGAACCCGTCAAGCATCCAATGAATACTCTAGTGAGAAGAGCATCATTTTTCTGCAAATGTACAGTCATAATATCAAAGTAATTGATATACTGACTAGGAGAAGCCTTTCCATCAAACAATACCATGTACTGTGGCTTGAATTTTGGTGGAAAAGGTACATCATTCCAATGAGGAGGATAAGGTTGCTTAATCCCTAACCTTTGGAGTTGATCCTTTTGCTTCAAAACTTCAAACTGTGCTTTGAGTTCACGCACTGCTTGAATGGCTTCACTGGTTTGTGGAAGCACATTTGATTGAAAAGTTGTTGGTTGTACCATAATCCCCACCGGAGATGGTACATCTTCTGGAATGATGGGATCTGGAGATACAGAATTTTGGTTAACAGCAGGTTCTTGGATATTCATAGGTATATCAACCCCTTGGCTATCTTGAGTTGGTGCTGCTGCCTGAACTGGTGTTACAATTGCTGGTTGAGCAGTTTGTTGAGCCGTTATTATCTGGTGCATGCTTTGCATCATGTTAAGCATGTCTTTCAATGATTGTTCAACAGCAGTGAGACGTTGTTCTATATTAACTGATGACGTCTCTGGTTCATCTCCAATAGCATAGGATTCAACCTCTCTTGAAGATACAGAAGGATTAGTATAGAAGTATGAATCAATACTATCAGTTTCGGACTCAAGAGATTGAGTACCCCCAGCTTCAGAATCAGAAGTCTGCAATTGTCTTTGTCTTCTTGATCGAGTATTCTGATATACTCCTTCAAAAGAATCAAGAAGTCTGTTGAATTATTGTTGACCTGGGGTTTGGGACGTGTTCCGTCTAGGACGTCGTCCTCTGTTGGTGTGAGATGCCATGTTGACTGACGTATATGACAACTCATCAGCTTATTGTTGGGGTGCATTAAAATTCAATCGATCAAAAACTGACCGTCTGGAAGCCGAGCAACAATATTTGATCACAATCTGGTGACACTCACAGTGATAATTTTCTTGGGGGAGCGTCACAGGAGATTGTCTATTTTTACGCTTTTGTATTAGCAATTCACGTAAATCAGAAGGAGTAGAAGGAATAGTCTTCTTTATTACATTTGGGGTAGCAAAACGTTTAGTCCCTTGTGTATAAAGAAGATTACTGGCTGCATTCGCAGAACCAAACTGTACATTTCTATGCGTTTGGAGTTGTGTACGCAAATCTTGAGATTTTTGAGCACGAAGAACTCCATTTTTATTGCGTGTGATTTGTAGATTTGGTACTTTGCGTAGAGCAGTATAAGAAGGCTGTTGGTGTAGAACTGAAGCTTTACCAACAACATTTTTATGCTGTATGCATTTAGGTACATTCACATTAGATGTAAAAACATCGTTGCGAATTTTATCTACACTTTCACAGACAGGAGACTTACCTTTATGCGTAGAGCGTAAAAATTGATTATCTACCACGTCACAGACGGGAGACTTATTTTTACACTTCGAAGCACAAGCATTAGAGTCTGCCTCATTACAATTGGGAGACTCATTCTTATGCACTGAGCGTAAATTTTGGTTTTTACCCACTGGGCGTAAAATCTGATTACACAGACGGGAGATAACTTGCCACACTTAGAGTGCAACGCTGAAGTAAGGACTGCCTCGTTATGAACGGGAGCCCCTACGACAGGAGTGGGAAGAATTCCCTTGCCCTCAGAAGCAACAGAGAGATCAGAAGCTATTTTGGATTTAGGAATCCAAACTTTTCGTGCTTTGCGAGATTTTTGAACATTGGAGCGGCGAGAACCACCCCCAGTTTGGAGCATTTCTTCATAAGCAGCCTGGTCGAAGTGTACAACCAGAGTCTGCTTTGTCGATCCAATCGACACATCATCGTATTGAGCAATTGCCTCCTCGTCAAAGGAGAAGGTCGTCCCCAGCAGAGTCGCCATTTTTGTTTCACTTAACAAAATGCCTGGAAGTCGAATTTTGAAATAAAACGAGAAAAAGTACACGAAGTACAAATTTGATTCTGGGAAGTATTGCTATGGAAGTCTGATCTGTAAATGATCACTTTGTTCCTTGGACCATACGATGATGATGAAGATCACTGCTAGAAGATGAATAATTGGAAGAACTAAGTCACCAAAAAGGTATCGATGCACTTGGGCACTGATGGCGAGGCCGAATGCTTTCCTACTTTGCTTCACTCTGTTCTAGAAGAAAAGTTGAAGAAGAATGCTCCGAAAAATCAAAGTCTCTGGGCTCTGATCTCTATGTATTCTCTCCTTTCTCTCTGTCTGTCTATATGAGAAAAATCAGTCTATTTATAGACTTGGTTTCTTGTGCGTAAAAACTCAGCAAAAGTTCCGTCTTTACGCTGACAACTGCCACCCATGACCAAAGTCATCCTCAGCATACGTTGACACGTATCCCATCATTTCAATAAGAATAGGATGCACGTACACACGTTCTTCGAGATGTGTGGCATGAAAGCCATGTAGGCAAACCACGTTCTAAATTGGAATAGGGCGTAAGACAACCCAAATGTACCCTGAGCATAAAGTAGTAGACTAGGCGTACAATAGCCTTGATGTAGACTTTCCGCGTAAAGTGGTTGTTAAATAACCTTGAGCGTAAAAGTAGCCCAAATAAACCTTACGCACACGTCAACCGTTGAGCGTAAAAACTCGTATAGTCTCCGTGCGTAAAAGAAGCCATATTATGAGCGTAAAGTGGCTCAGTCCATATACTAAACGACAAATGGGCCTCTATGTCAAACAAATCCCTTTGATTTCTGTGATATATGCCATCATTAAATCTTCATGTCAGACTTTGCATTAAATGCAAGACTTGACAGCTTTGTCCAGCGTAAAAGTGGCTAGCCTGTCTTTGGGCATAAAATCCTTAGCTTTGACCCGGGCGTAAAATGATTAACCTGCTTCGGGCGTAAAGTGATTAGCCGCTCTTTGGCGTAAAGTGGATCGATTTGAATGGGATGATCCTTATCTTTGACTCATTCTTATGAAGCACTTTTTACGCTCCTACACCAGTCAAGCAGCAACAACGTCGATTTCGACCTGACATGATAGATGCCATAGAAGCTGACATCAAGAAACTCATCGCCTGCAGTTTCGTCAGAGAAGAACAACATCCGGACTGGGTGGCTAATGTTGTCCCAGTTTTGAAGAAAACAGGAAAAGTCCGAGTCTGCATTGACTTTAGAGACCTTAATGAAGCTTGTCCCAAGGACGAATTTTCTCTTCCGATCACTGATGTCATGATTGACCATACTTGCGGATTTGAACGAATGTCTTTTATGGATGGATTCTCAGGATATAATCAAATCAAGATGCATCCAGAAGATAAGAAACATACATCTTTTCGCACTCTTCTTGGAGTCTATTGCTACACTGTCATGCCATTTGGTCTTAAGAATGCTGGTACAACTTATTAGCGGACCATAAGTACTATCTTTCGTGATCATTTACGAAAAACTATTGTAGAAGCATGAAATTTCAGGACCAGAAATCCTATGCGCCTAACATCACATGCGCCAGGGAGCTCAGATGAAGTACTTGGCATAGCAAAGCATAGACATTAAAAGAAGATTTTTATTTCATATAAAAGTCTATTACATGTCTTAAAAAGAGCTGTACAAAGGAGAATTTCTACAAAGAAAAGACCCTAAGTCTACAGCTAGGCGCAGCAACCACCATGCGCTTTCAAACAGGCGCATCTCGCCATGCGCTCTCAGCCAGGCGCATCCCTTCAGCGGCTCAGTTATGTGCATCCTCAGTTATGTGCATCCCTTCAGCGGCTCAGTTATGTGCATCCCTTCAGCAGCTCAGTTATGTGCCGCCCTTCAGCGCCCCAGTCAGGCGCATCATGAAGTGTCAGCATATACGCCATCAAATGCTTCGACTAATAAAGCATTTATTGAGCATAACGAGGGTGGCAATCAACCCTCTAGCTGGAGGAAGAGCTCGCCAAACCAAGAAAGAGAAGAGCACCGCAAATCAACCTGCGGCTAAAGGAGCAGCTTTCAACCCAACCAGAATGGGCAACACCCACTCTAGCGGGAGGAGGAGCTCTCCCAAAGCCCAAGGAAGATGATCGGAGCACCACAATTCCGATCTGCGGCTCTTCCAGCATAACGGAGACGAGGCTCGAGCATCCCGATCTTTGGATGCAATATGCACCTTCTGCCTGCCTCAGAAGCCCTCGACTCCGACTTTTGGATGTAACAGTCACCTTCAAGCGCATCAATAAAAACAACGCGTCACATCTTCACCCTCTGGAGCATCTCGTCAACATAATGTGCTCGAGCAAACAAGTCCATTTCGGGAGGGCGTGAGAGAACGAGAAGCAAACCCTCTCCATGCCACTATTTATAGGCCAGACAAATTAAACCCATGCGCCAAGTGGCTGGCTCTCCGAATCCCGTGCAATGAATTTACATTAATGGTGATGAACCTGACACTTCGAATTCAGCCAAGTCAAAAAATGGCTATTCAAAGCACTCGAAGAACGTAACAGTCGGGCCCATAAAGACGTCTCATGCAAAGCGGATGCGCAGGCCAGACCGCGCATCATACTGATGCGCCCATCAGCACCAAGCGCCATACGAGGATGCGCCCCATGCGTCCCCATGCGCCCAGTAGAACGCCGATCTATGCGCCCGCTCAACAGCCCATCACTTGTCAAGAACATTAAATGCTGAAGTCTGACAGAGTTGGCTACACGTCCCCCGAGGACTGAACGATTGACAGCTTTTTCAGAAGACGAAGCGTCGCCGACGTCAGCATCATCATTGCTCCCCTCCGGCGGTTACAAGCCACGTGGCCACCCAACTAACTCGCATGTACCTCCGCAGCCATGCGCCTAAATCTATGCATGTGCCTCAAAAGCCGTGCGTCTAAGACCTTTCTCTGATCCCTAAAGACAGAAGTAAAGTCACTGCTGAAGCCCCGCATGCGCCTCAAAAGCCATGCGCCCCGACTGGTTCTTGACTCCTAAAGGTTACGAGCCAAAGTCTCCTCATGCGTCCAATCCCAGGCGCATCCTATCAAATCACTCCCCACCAAATCCGAGATCTTCGAGCCATGGACCTACGACACGCGTCCTTTGACTTGATTCAGCCTATGAAGGGGTGCTAATCACCAAAGATCTCAGCAACTGAAAGATCCTCTCCATTGCTACGTGTCAGCTCGGCCGTAGCCCACAAAGGCAATAGGAAGGGTTCAACTCCTCAATCAGAGTGCATCGTCCATGCGCCTCCATCAGCAATCACTATGTGGTGTCCCCGCGTACAGGCGCAACCTACATATGCGCATGAGCAGCCAGCCTGCAAAGCTATAAATAGAGGGATCACTTCCTTCTTACACACACATCACACAACCACCATATACATATACAGAGAGGCAGGTACAGACACTCAACGTCTTCTTTCTCTCTGCAAGCTCCAGCACCTAGAGCAACTCAGACCTTCAGAGAACCGAGAACCGTCGTCAGATCGTCAACGGAGTCAACGCATTACCACTCGCTCTATCGGTACAAGGGACCCAGATAAACAAAAGTGTACTCCTAGGACTACGTCTAAGTCCTACATTGTAACACTGTTCTGTTTGTAATTGAAATTTAATCAAAAGATTTTAATGGCAAACAAGCTGGCGACTCTGCTGGAGACCACTTTCTCCTCCACCGAGAAAGCTGTGTCGCAATCCGACGATGTGAAGGTGGGCTCCTCCCATAAGACACTGGTCGTACGCCTCAATCAACAGATGTATGAGGAGTTCATCTCTGAAGGCAGTGCGAGTCCTTCGAAGCGGCTGCCGAAGCCGAAAAAGACTCGCTAAGTCTGGATGCGTAAGTTCGACGCCTCTGGCATCACCACCGAAGGGAATGTGCCAATGCAGCCTTCCCTTCCTACTGACGTCCTCAACAACCAAAATGCGTCCACCGGTGCAGCGTATCTCTCGGGGAAACGTGCGGCTGACCACATTCCCCAGCCATCTCCCTCTCAGGCGAGGAAGATGCGTCGACGGAGCAGGGACGCAGCTAATGCCCCGCGCATCACCATAGAAGGCCTCTGTCTTTGACAGACTCACTCGCTGTAGTGGCGAGGAGAATTTGGACTCTGAGTACTATGCACCCCAGTGGGCTGGTACGAAGAAGTCCAAGGCAGCACGGGCCATGCGCCTCAAATGTGCCATGCCGGCAGCAAATCAGAAGCATGCGCTCACAATCATGCGCGCTGCTGATGGTAAGCTGTATAAGGTCGACTCGGGTGCTTCTGCGCCGGAAATGAGTCGACCTTCAAAGTCCTTGTCTCACTTGGACGCATCTGTTGCGTTCGCAACCAAGTCGAGCAAGGCAAACTCTGTGGTCTTGAACTCCCGCGCCTCCACTGGTTGTGCGTCTGAGGTTCGTTCAAGTCACCGTAAATGTTGCTCTCCCACTACTGATCTGAGCATCTGTTTGGTGTTGGATCAAGGGACGCAGCATTCACTTGACCACCCCGGCGATTGGCCTTGCCATGCGCCTGATGGGGGTGCGAAGGTGGCACTCTCCTCCAATGATCTGCGTAACGTGATCACTCATAAACGCCGATCAGGAGAGTCAGTTGACAAGCACAATGCGCCTCTCACAGGGCACACATGTGATGTAGTCACCATCAACTGCTGTTGCAAGGTAGTAGTTCCACCAAGACAGTCGGTGTTCCAGTGGCTGCAATCATTAACACCCCTCTGACGTCACCTCGGAAAAGAAGCCAGAACTAAAGGTTGCTTCATGCAACGTAATCTCTAACTCCTCCTCAGTCCGAAGGGCGACTGGCAATTTCTCGTCCTCGTCCAAGAGCCAGCCGAGGAAAACCAAGACAACTGTCCCATCCTCCGGAGTGTTTGATCCTCCTTCTGAAGATGAAGATGTCCTCCAGAGCACAGTTGGGGTGGATCTTCATCCTGGAGACGAAGTCAGCCTCCCGGACGTAGCTGGGGATAGTCTGGCCCCTGTGGACCTGCGTCTCGAAGACGAAAAAGTCCTCCAAAACAGAACTGGAGGTAATCAGGCCCTTGCGAATGCTCCTGAAGATGAGGATATCCTCCAGAATGTCGCCGGGGGTAGCCAAGACGAGGCTCCGGGAGAAGTTTCTCTTCTACAAGAGAGCGAGGCCGAAAGCGAAGCCTCAACTGATCCATCCGACTCCAGCCGTGCCATGACATTATACATGACTGGGGGTGATACTGAGCCTGATGCGCCGCCAGCAGACCTCGTCCAGCGCATGGATACCTTGGAGGGAGGACTCAAAACCCTTTCTGCCTCCATGCAAACACTGACTCAAGCAGTGTTTGAGATACGGTCAGCTTTGGCCAGGGCACCATCTACTGGTCCTGACCCCGGGGCCAATGGAGAAACAAGCGTACCCCTTCAACGGGTATCCTTGGATACAGATCGCCGCGAGGCACCTCGAACGTCAGAGCCCTCAAATGCTCAACTCCAGGCGGTACCACCTTCCCCGACTCCCAGCTCCACGGAAGACGTGGTCGAGATGATCAGGGACTTGCGCGAGCGCTTTGAGTCCAAGAACAGACAAGAGGAGCGCCAAAAGATGGGGACTCCCAACCTTATCCCCTTGAATGGAATAAAGTGGTTTATTCTCCTAAGTATAAACCACAAACACTGATGCCATACGACGGAAAGGACTCTCCATGTCGTTATCTGACGTACTTCCAGTCTCAAAAGAGACATCTTCCGAAGGAGGACGTACTACTCACCATCATATTTGTCGGGGCACTGAAAGGAGTGGCGTACGACTGGTACTGCAGTCTCCCAGATAACTCCATATCTTCCTTCGACGACTTGACGCATCTTTTTCTCGATCGTTTCTACGACGGCGGGAAGGACATGACAATGGCGTCCCTCATAGAGATACGCCAAAAGGAGAAGGAAACAGTTCGGGTATTTATCGAACACTTCCGACAGGCCTGCTTCAGACTGCCCCCGGGCATGCCAGAACATGCACGCCTCTCCTCCTGCAGCATGAACATGCTTCCCGCAGTCAAACTCTGGCTCAACTCTACTCCTCCTCCCGACTGGAGTTCCTTGATCATCGAAGCCGAAGCAGCAGAAAAGAAGGCGTCCAATGCTCGCCTTCTGGGAGTTAGTTTCCTGCCTTTGAGGACAAGGGGAAGCGGCATGTAGCCAACAACCCCGGACGAGAGACGAAGGAGAAACAGGCATTGACTGTCAATGCCTCCAAAGGTGCATCAGCACCTACTCAGAAGCCTCCACTTGCACTAAGGCCAAAGGAGGTTTATTCTTTCAATGATGAAGACATCCTGCAACTCTTTGAGATACTGAAGCAGGGTGATAAGATCAAATTGCCGGAGCCGAAGCGTCCCGACGAGGTTGGAAAAGTGGACAATCCGAGGTACTGTCACTACCATCGGTTGGTCGGACATCCAACTAAGGACTGCTACGTCCTTAAAAACTACATCCATCGCATGATCAATGCGGATGTTATCTCCGTCGACTACGAGGAGAAAACGGTCTCGGCCAACCTGGTGTCACTTCAATTTGGCACCTTGCCACCAACCACAACACAAGATGGCGTCGTCCCCATCCCTAAGGCGACAATGGAGGTGGTTAACTTACCACCCACTCGTGACAACGTGAGTGGACTCATCCCACTCACCATATCTCGGGGAGAGGTCTTGTGGGTTCACCCTGATCTCATCTCCGAGGTTACTCAACCGGAGGTACGGTCTGCCTCCAAAACTAAGGGCAGGAATATCAAGTCTTGCCGCATGGTCTCTTCCTCTGCGGAAGAGGCACTTCCTGTACAGACACGATCACATCAGAACGGCCGACCTGACGAAGCTGCCGTCGAGGTGGTGCCTCCTTGCACCGGCCCTGCTGCCTAGGAAGAGGGCCCATCTAAACATCCAGCAGCCAATAAACAGAAGCATGTAGAGGCCCGTTTCGACAAGCCTCTGCGAAAGGAGAATACTTCGGGGCTAGCCAAGCCCCACAACTTCGACATACTGGCACAACTGGCCCGTACTCCTGTCCGTCTATCTCTGTTTGGGCTTTTTCGCCTTTCCGAGGACACTCGTAAAGCTCTCTGTGAAGCCCTGAAGGATGCTGAGTCCTTCATCGGTCAGGTCAAGCAGCCTGAGGATACCCCGACTACATGTGCGCACTGTCATTGTGTGGATGAAGTTATCCCTAACATAACCTTCACCCAACAAGACATGCTGCTCAAGCACAACCGACACAACAGGCCTCTGTATTAAACAGGGTATATCTGTTCCATCAAGGTGAAGCGGATTCAGATCGATCCGGGGTCTTCCCTCAGCATCATTTCGAAGACGCTGCTCTCAACGCTGGGGATCCTAATGTACCAACTGGCGCCTTCTAACACAACAATCAGTGGCTTCAATGCTAGCAAAAGCGAGCCGCTGGGCAAAATACGGCTAAAGTGTCATATCGGTAACCTCAGAACGGAGGTGACTTGCTATGTCGTAGATGCCGATGTCAACTACAACCTCCTACTGGGTCGTCTATGGCTGTATGAGTACATGGTGGTACCATCCACACTCCACCAATGTATGAAGTACATGTCCACCAACGACATCATCCGGACGGAGTTTGCAGACATTGACCCTTTCAAAGGGGTCGAAGCCTACTTCACTGATCTACCCTATACAAGTCACTCGATGAAGGGGAAGCCAACGACGCTGATGATGAAGCAGAAACAGTGGCAGAGCCGAACATGGAGCCCAAGATGATTCCCGACGCTCCTTTAAAAATTCGACTCAAAGGGAAGCCGCCTCAGACGTTGCCTCCCATGAACATCAAGCTACCTGTAAAAACAAAAGTTGATCTTTATTTCAACAAACTTTGTAAGAAGATTACAAGAATTCTGGAAAAGTACAACTATAGGAATCCGATCTGAATGACGATCGCTTTATCCCTTGGACGATGTGAACTTTTGAAGACGGTAGCCTCTGATGATTGCAGCAGCACTTTGGCAAGAACTCCTGATCTCTGGTGATGATCTTTGATTTCTGTGTGTGTCATTGATGGCTTGAAACTCTATTTATAGAGTTCTAGAAATAACTAACTTTTAGTTATTCTGACTTGCGCAGGTTGGATTGCGCACACTTTGGATTGTGCAGGCAATGAACTGCGCAGGCAGTTACTCGATCGTGGACCATCTGTATATGACGCACGGCATTGTTTGATTGAAATGTGCTTGATCGTGTACAGACGGTTGCCACATGGTGAGTAATTGATGGCATGAAGGTCACGTGTACATTGTCAGTTGTCTTGATGAAGTGCGCCACCTGAATTGTGCTGTCTTCGAATTGCGCTGGGATGGACCGCGCTGGGATGGACTACGCGGTAGAGAGTCTGGCAGATTGTGCTGTATGTACAGCTGTCCTCGAGCGCTGTGCTGCACGATAAACGAACAGTTTCCTCATCCTCTGTGCTGTCAGCTGTCAGAAGATCTAAATCTCTGTCAGGTAATGATGACGAGGCCACGTCAGCTTGTGCACTTGGATGAGTGCGCAGTTTAGCATGTGCAATCGAGTTGGTGCGTAATCCATCTTCTGCGCAGTTCACTTGAAGGATGCATAATTTGATTTTTATGACTTCTTTGATGGGTGCAACTTGATTTTTAGGACCTACAAGACCCCCTTCAAAGTTTTCGAAGTTTGAAAATAATCAAAGCTTCGAAACACTTTGAATTTTGATTTTAAAATCAAGTTGCACAAGTAATGACTTGTCTGCGCAATTGGAGGAGTTAGCTCCCATTTCTTCGGCACAATCTGAGGAGTCTGTTTACTTTCAAAAACTATAAATAGTTTTCATTTCTTTCTCTATTATTCTTTACTTGCTTCTAATCATCTGAGAGAGAAAATTCGAGTCCATTCCAACTCTTCTTCTTCCCCGTCGACCCTAATGGCTCCAAAGCGCTCCGCCGCCGAGAAAGGTAAGGCCCCCGTCGAGTCTTCGGCTCGGTCTGTGCCGCGCCCTTCTCGACATGAAGTTGCTCATCCTGCACTGCAAGGTAGTAAACCCGATCGAAAGATCCTTTTTAGGGTTCTTCAACACTGTTGATCCTTCGAACCTGTCTCTTTTTAGAGATTTGGTTATATTGCGCCGCCCTGTTTAGGGTTTCGGTTGCACAAACCCAATAGTTTTTATTTTTATGAAGACTATTTTCTTGCGTAATCGGTTAGAACGCGCTGGCAAAAGTCAGCGCAGTCTGCTGATTTGCGCAAGGCTGTCCAGCGCAAGTTATTCAGCACAATCTGATGGCTTGCGCAAGTGGATGAGTTGGCGCAACTGGACAGTTTGTGCATAGAAGCTATTGTTGCACAATCTGATGATTGCGTAATCTGATGCTTGCACAATTTGCTGACAGAATCTTTGATTTTACTTGTACTGAATTCTGTTTTTTTTTGTTTGATGCAGTTAACATCAGAGAGGACCCAGAGTATGAAATATTTGCAGGGTCCCTTGCTGAACCGAAATTTAAAGAAGATTTGTCCCATGCGCTTTTTCCCCAATATGCTCTGCCATCCTCCCGCCAAGCCATCTTGGTAGCTCAGGACAATGAGACTTTATTAAGTCTAATGAATAGGCAGCCCCTGCAGTCTGCTGACGCCATTACCCATAAGAAACCCATGTTCTTATTTGGCGAAGCTATTGACAAGAGTTCTCAGCCGAGACCCCGTGTTGAGCAGAGACTTTTCCAAAGAAATGAGAAAATAATCCTGTTACCGGACATTGCTAGATGCCTCCCTCTAGCCCGCTATGCCCATGCAAGCCATCCCAGGATGATGGACTGGGATATTACTCCCCTCCAGCAGGCAAGGACAGGAAAGATTTGTGTCAAGAAAGGACCAAACAACAGAGATATGTTCTATAGCTCCTCTGAGCGTCATAGCACTTTGCTCAGAGGGTTGAAGCCAGGTTGCATCCCTCCAGAGACCTCTTCCTTGCTGCTGCCGGTGAGGACGCCAATCTTTGCTAATGAATACGCAAAGGTTGAGGGCAGATACCCGGATCAGGACATCTGGCTGACAGGTCTGGTGAACCCAGACAACAGAAGGTGGAACTGCATAGCCAACTGGATATTGGTTCAGTTCGAAGACAAGCTTAAAGAGATCAAGCTATATCATGCGGTATATGCTACCGTGTATGGATTCCTCCCAAACCCTCATCTGTTTCTGGCCTTGGCAGAGAGGTATAATTATAGGACATGGACATTCATGACAATCTGCGAGAAGATTGGATTAGCCCTCCATGAGATGAAATACATCTCGTGCTTACCAACGGGAGACTTCCCTTATGAGGAGTATGTTCCAACAAACGACGAGTTAGACAGACTACGTCGAAAAAATGCAGAGATGGTGGCCGTTTTCGACGAACTACTGTGCCACTACAACATTTGCTCCTTGTACTATAAAAGCGGTTCTTTCGGCACCTATTATTCATCAAAGTGGTTGCCTTATCTTTTTCTTAATCATATCATCGAGAAAAAGACTAAGGATCATGACACATGCAACCCGACTTTCTTCCAACCCCTCGGCTACAGTGAAGTGATCAGATTGATGGAAGAAAACAAGAAAATGGATATCAAAGTTAATGATGAACATCAATACCCTCCACTCAAGACCGGAGATTTTGTCGAGAGTTTTATGAGAATAGGCTACAGGCCCATGTCAAGAGAAGCCCTGCTGGCGGGTTTCCTGACATACTGGCTCCGTCGATTCGTCGTACCCGGAGCAAGCGACGTGGACCGCTTCCACCACGACATACTTTTTGCTGCTGTCCGGTTAGTCTTTGGCTACCGGATGGATTTGCTGTCAGCGATGACCTGTAGAGTGAACGCAGGTCTTCATCTTTATGTTGACTCCATGATCAAATGGAAGGGTGAGAAGGGGAACTTCCCTCGACTGGAGTTGCCTTACACCTATTTATTCGGGTGGTTGCTTCTGCACCATCCGTCCTTGATGAACCCCGACATGGGAGCAGTCGGCGGTAGCTATCTGCGGAGATTCTCCCGGAGCAAGTGGGTGTACACTAGTCTGAAGGACTGCAGACGTGCCTTGAACCTTGGGAAGGGATCGAATTTTTACTGCGTTGCCCCTCCAACCGGTTACGAACATATGTCGACAAATCTAGTTGACCTTGGGAGGCAACCGTTGGGTCGGGCAGCATTTGACTGGCTGAGGACGATCAGGCCATCGTACTTAGTGTACAGATTTGAAGATGAGTGTTTCTTGGAACCATATCTGCCAAGCCTCTTCGCTCGTCAATTTGGTTACGACCAGTTTCACGTAGGCAACGCTATAACTTGCCTACAAAGAAAGGGGTATCTGATTGATGGTGCCAGAGCATGGGCCTATTACAACGCTCGAGACACAAGGACAGTGTTCTCGATGCCAACCAAGAATGATCATGGCCCTCGAATGTTATATACATATTCACTTTTTTACACAGCTGCAAATACTTTTGCCGAGAACTTCAATCTTGTGGATAGCTTCACAACGGCGACGCGTTTGAAGAAAGGAGCAACCGCTATGCTAGCTCCAAGAAATGATGAACAACATGAACCAGTAGATGATCCCTTGGAAGCCTCAAGGGAAGCTAACTTCCCTGAGGAGGTTAATGAACCACTGCGGATTTTTTTGAAATTTGTTAAGTCTCCGGACAGGGAGAGGAAGAGAAGGATTGACGAACCTTCCTCTCCGGTTGCAAAGAAGAAACTTATCTTGGATCAATCAGAGAAAGTTACCACTAGATCACAGTCTCGGCAACTGGCCGAGTCGATCCGAGAAGAAGCGACTGGCTTTTTTTAGGAAAAGAAAGAAGGTGATCCTGTCCTCGGTGGTGGCCAGTGCTGTAGCTGGAATAACCATGTCATATCCTACTCCTGTCTCTGAGCCTAGGCATGAAACTCCTAGTCCAGAACAGAGGGACGAGACTGATCAGGGGGAGGAGGTTGCAGAGCCTAGGGAGGATATTGTAGAGGAGGAGCATGAAGCTCTGCGATCTCCTTCACCGGCGGTAGAAACTACTCAGTTTCCTGTTACACCAGGAACAATCCGCGAAGAGGAGGATCGTTTAATGATTGAAGCATTAAATGATTGCGACTTCGGTCTACAAGATGATGTTGATTATACCGCTGCTACTGCCAGCGAAGAAGCACCTGAGGATAGCATGAGCACTGAAGATACATCAATAGAGGCTATTGATGATACTTTGAATCAAGAAGATGACATTGATGTCCATAAATCTCCTGCAGCTGTTGAAGACACACTAGCTCCTGAAAAGGATGTTGAGGTGGATGTGTCTCCTGAAAAGAATATGGGTAAGGAAGTAGCGCCAGGGGAAGCTACTACCGCTAATCCCAAAGGTATTAAATAAAATTATCATTCTTCTTTTCATAGATTAATGGCTGACATCTCTATTTTTGATCCATGTAGAAATCGAATCATCTCCGGTTCTTCCTTGCACTGATATAGTGCCGATAACTGTTATCGCTAGCGGTAGCCGACATTTCTCGGGTGGTTCTGAGGCCGGAAGTAGCCAGGCAGTAATGTCTGAGGCTACCTCTGCTAGACTGGAATCTGAACCCACAGACGAAAGGCTTGTTGCTGGGGCAAGTCATAGTAAGATTGCCTTTGATTTTTGATCCTTTTTAATTAATTGTTAATGACAACAACAATCAATGATAGGTTCATTTGTCCTTGCAGAAGAACAACCGGGAGGAGCAACCAGTTCTACTTTAGCTCCCTTGTTTAAAGAACCCTCTATTCAAGTGCAAGAACGTCCATCTGCACAGGCACATACTGCTTCATCATCAACGGGAGTAGCTGCTACTCCTGGTGCTTTGGCAACTAACCAATTTATCATTAGTTCTTTCAGCAACCTTTTCTTTAGGGGCCGTTTGGTACGCGGAATACTATATAGCCGGGAATTCTATATTCCCGGGAATCAAATTCCAAGGAATTAAATTCCCTGGAAAATTGCATTCCCATGTTTGGTGACAATATAAATATTCCCGGGAAAAAAATAAAAAATAATAATAACGAAATAACATGAACAAATATAAAAAAAAACGGGTAAAAACGACAAAATCGGTAAAACGAAAAAAAAATGGTAAAAAACGCCAAAATAACAAAAAACGACAAAAACGATGAAAAACGACGAAAAATCGGTTAAAACGACAAAAATGACCAAAAAGCGACAAAAAATGTATAAACGACAAAAAATAACAAAAAAAGGGTAAAAATGACAAAAATAACCAAAACACGACAAAAACGACATAAAATCGGTAAAAACGACAAAAAAAAACCAAAATGCGGCAAAAACGACCAAAAAAATCGGTTAAAACGACAAAAAATGACAAAAAATCGGTTAAAACAAATAATCGATAAAAACGACAAAAAAGAACACAAAATCGGTTAAAATGACAAAAAATCGGTTAAAACGACAAAAAATAACCAAAAAGCGACAAAAACGACAAAAAACGGTAAAAGCGACAAAAATGATAAAAACGACCTAAAATAAGTAAAAATGACCAAAAAGCGAAAAAAAAAACGACAAAAACGACTAAAAATCGGTAAAAATAGCAAAAAAAAACTACAAAAACGATAAAAAATCGCTTAAAACGACAAAAATTGACAAAAAAGCGACAAAAAGGACAAAAGTTGGATAAAAACGATAAAAAATAATCAAAAAGTGAAAAAAAGACAAAAAAGGGTAAAAACGACAAAAAATTGCTTAAAACGAAAAAAAATGGATAAAAACGACAAAAAATGACAAAAAAGCGATAAAAACGACAAAAAATAATCAAAAAGTGACAAAAAAAGACAAAAAATGAGTAAGAACGACAAAAAATTGCTTAAAACGATAAAAATTTGGTAAAAACGAAAAAAATGACAAAAAAGCGATAAAAACGATAAAAAATAATCAAAAAGTGACAAAAAAGACAAAAAATGGGTAAAAACGACAAAAAAATCGCTTAAAACGACAAAAAAATTGGTAAAAACGATAAAAAATGACAAAAAAAGCGATAAAAACGACAAAAAATAATCAAAAAGTGACAAAAAAGATTAAAAAATGGGTAAAAACGACAAAAAATTGCTTAAAACGACAAAAAATTGGTAAAAACGAAAAAATGACAAAAAACTGATAAAAACGACAAAAAATAATCAAAAAGTGACAAAAAAGACAAAAAATGGGTAAAAACGACAAAAAATCGCTTAAAACGACAAAAAAATGATAACAACGACAAAAAATGACAAAAAAGTGATAAAAACGACAAAAAATAATCAAAAAATGACAAAAAAGACAAAAAATGGGTAAAAACGACAAAAAATTGCTTAAAACGACAAAAAATTGGTAAAAACGACAAAAAATGACAAAAAACGATAAAAACGACAAAAAAAGAAAAAAAATGTTCAAAACTAATCAAAATTGATCAAAAAAGAAGAAAAAAATTTAAACAATTTTTTTTTGCCCGGGCAAAAAAAAAATACCCACCTATTCTCAAGGGATAGAATTCCCATGTTTTGTGGGTAAACTATTTACCCGGGTATTTATAATTCCCGGAAATAAATTTTTTATAAGCCAAACAAACGTGGTAATAGATTCCCATCTTAAATTTTTCCAGGAATAAAAAAAAATGCCTCGTACCAAACGCCCCCTTAATGCATTGGGACCCCTAGTAGATAGGGTACTAGAGAAAGAAGTTGTTGATTTCACTACTGTTAGAAGCCCAACCTCTCATTTGATAAATGCCATCCGAGGTCAAGGAGATGAAGCTTAAGCTGTTTTTCATGAGCACATACTAGATGAGCTAGAAGCATCGATTAAGATCTACAAAGATCTTAATCGAGGGGAAGTGGAATCCTTAGTACAAGCTGAATTTGAAAGGATGTCTCAAGAAGTTGCCATTGAGAAGGCGAATTTCCAGACTTTCATAGACACTTATACTGCCAAGGCTTCAGAATATGATTCTCAAATGGAGATAGCCACCTCTGCTGCTGGAGAGAAGGAGGAGAAAGTTACTGAGTTGAAAGCGAAATCTGTTCGTCTTCAAGAGGAGATTGCCCGTCTCCAAGAAGAGTTGAAACTGGTTTAGCATACTCTAGAAGATGAAGTCACACAACATCAAGCTGCCACTCAGCAACTGGACATTCTGACTCAAGAACGAAATGAATATATCACAACTCATCAGGCTGAAATCTTCCGCCGCTTAGTGACCTTACCGACTTTTAATGAAAAGTCTGGAATGGAGGAAGCTAGGAGACGAGTGATAGAATCCCGTGAGGAGCGACTAAAATCTTTAAAGCAGCAGATGGTTAACTTGATGACACCACCGATCGAATAGAAAGATTATCTGTATCTTCTTGTTTTGTAATATGTATCTTTGTAATGTCTTTCATCTTTGATCAATAAAAAGATATTTTTTTGTGGCTCTATTATTTATTGTATATCTTATTCAGATATAAATAATAGCGATAGAAAATATATTCATAGGTGCAAGACATGATATATTTCTTGATTCTGAAAAATAATCATATTCAATTATATCTGCTCAGAGGTAACATGGACATGGCAAATATAATTTATTGAATATCATTATTTCAATTAGACAACTTAATCAAAGATGACAAGTTGCTGATATGAACGAAATGGATGATTCGTCAAAATGTGTGAACGAAATAAATGAACGAAATGAATCGTCGGGATGAACAAATGAATTAGATGAATGGATGAACCGTCAAATGAATGTGATGAACGGGTGAACCGTCAGATGGATGTGTGAACGGGTGAACCGTCGGATGGATGTGTGAACGGGTGAACCGTTGGGTGGATGAATATAATGAACGGACGAACCGTCAAAGGGATATGATGAACGGACGAACCGTCAGATGAATGTAATGAACGGACGAACCGTCAGATGTGGAATGTACAGATTTTTGTCTATAAATAGAACAGAAAGTCATATAAGATGGTCACTTTCACTTTTCAAGATGTCGTCTGGAGATGCATCCAAGAAGACTGAGATCGCCTCGAAGGTGGAAGCGGGTACTAAGGAACATCCAGTCGAACCGGCTCAACCAAATCAGATAGCAGCGGGCGAAGTTTCGTCTGCCCCCAAACCGTCAAAGGACATCCTGGACTTCCTTCTTGGACCAGGGAAGACTGAAGAAGAAGAAGCCATGAGGATGGCTGCTTGCAAGTTCCTGGTGGGTTCCAGCAAGAATGTTCTCGACTCTTTTGCTGATCATATTTTTGATAAGGACGTTAGTGGCCCGCGTCCCAATTTTGAGAAGGATGATAGTGACCTTCCTTGATATTATGTACTATCATTCAAGATGAAATAAAACTGAATTTTATTTATGAACTTGTCTGATGATTACAAGCAATGTCTGTTACATTTATACATAATACTTTTTGAGGAACTTACCATTGATAGGCATCATTGCAACTCGACCGTCTAGCTCTGTGAGTTGATAGGCTCCATTTGAAAAGACTTTGCTTACAATGTAAGGCCCTTCCCACTTCGCATCGAACTTGCCTTTGCTCGAGTGAGTCATAGTCATAGGACGCCTGACTGTTAAAACGAGCTCCCCTTTCTGAAAGGCTCTGACCTTAACTTTGCGATTGAAAGTCTTTGAGATGCGGGCTTGGTAAAACTCAATATGTTGTTGAGCCATTAACCGCTTCTCATCGAGCGCCTCCAATTCTTGAAGTCGGAGAAGATCGTTGTTCTCTGTAGTGAGTTCGTTGGCGATGGCAATCCTTAAGGACGGAATTTGGAGTTTCAGAGGTAGAACTGCTTCACAGCCGTACACCAAAGAGAAGGGTGTACAGCCTGTAGGGTTGCAGACCGTAGTACGGTAGGCCCAAAGACATTCTCCAAGCTTTTCACTCCAGTTTCGTTTGTTAGTGGACACAAACTTTTTGAGGAGCTTGATGATAGTCTTATTGAAAGCTTCAGCTAAGCCATTAGCAGCAGGATTGTAGGCTGTCGAAGCGACATTGTCAATCCGATGATCGTCACAGAACCTTGTGAACTTTTGGCTGATAAACTGAGGTCCGTTGTCATGGATGATTCTTCGAGGTACACCAAATCTATAGATGACATGGTGTTTGACGAAGTTGATGACGCTGCTGGTCTTGACTTCCGCCAATGGTATAGCTTCGGCCCATTTGGAGAAGTAGTCGGTTATTGCCAGAATGAACCGATGTCCTCTAGAAGAAGGAGGATTGATGGGACCTATGATGTCTATGCCCCAAGCTTCAAAAGGCCAAGAAGCAGCAGTCGGATAAAGGAATTTCGACGGTTGATGAATGAAATCAGCGTGGATTTGACAAGCTCGACACTTCCTTACATAATCGATGGCATCAGATACCATAGAGGGCCAGTAGTAACCCATGCATCGGATGCGATCCTACAGTTTAGGACCGGGTTGATGCGCTCCACAAACACCGTCGTGAGCTTCACGTAATACTTGCTTTGCTTCATCACCAGCAAGACACCGTAAGAGTAGGCCGTCATAAGTTCGCCGATAGAGAGTTTTGTGGTCTGATTATAGTAGAATCGCAAAGACCGCCGACGAATACTCGTAGCTTCCTTGGGATCTTCAGGGAGTATGTCATGGACCACGAAGTCGATGAAGGGAGCTCTCTAATCTTCAATGGTAATAATGACTTCAGTAAGATTACTGAACTCAATATTACGATTGTTTTCGACGCACAACAATTCCCGATTAGAGATAACCACCACCTGCTGTCTTTTGATAGGGATGGCTAAAACTGTCGTAAGATTAGCCAAAGTATCTGCTTCAGTATTGCAAGCTCGTCGTACATATTCAATGAAGAAGGCTTTGAATGATGTAGCCATGTTGATTGCCGCTTCAAAGTAAGGCACTAGATCTTGATGGCGAACCTCATAAGTCCCTCTAACCTGATTAACAACCAGCTTAGAGTCACCATAGACTTCAAGATACTCGACGTCAAGTTGTTTGGCTAGCTGAAGGCCAATGAGTAGAGCATTGTACTCTGCCACGTTGTTGGAGCAAGACTCATCTAAGGAATATGCTCTTTGGATAGCTGACCCGTCTGGAGAAACAAGGACAACTCCAACTCCTGCGACAATGGCACCATTCGGTCCAATCCTAGATGCACCGTCAAAGAATAGACGCCAAGTAGGAAATTCTTCGGAGATTGTATTAGATTCTAAAGTCTCATCTGGAATTTCATCATAGAGTTTGGATGTTTCTGGAACAGGATGAGCTGCTAAGAAATCTGCCAGTGCTTAACCTTTGACAGACTTTTGAGGAACATATACCATGTCATATTGAGCTAGCAGAATGGGCCATGTAGCCAGCCGAGAATTGAGTGTGCTGGGTTTCTTCATCAGTACCCGAAGAGGATTAACTCGGGATATGACATGAATAGTTTGGCCAATGATGTAATGCCGAGTCTTTTGAACAGCGAACATAAGAGCTAGGCATTCCTTTTCGACCGGACTATAACGGTGTTCAGCACCAATCATAGTACGACTGAGATAGTAGATAGCTTGTTCGTGGCCTTCTTTGTTCTTTTGGGCAAGTAAAGCACCCAATAAATGGTCCATAGCACGGACATACATTAAGAATGGTATGCCTGAGATTGGTGGCACCAAGACTGGTGGGTTCATGAGATACCGCTTTATGTCGTCAAACGCCCGTTGACATTCTTCGGTCCAAATAAAAGATACACCCTTCTTCATTAGTTGAGTAAATAGTCTGCAGCGTCCAGACAGATTCGAAATGAATCTCCTGATGTACGCAAGTCGACCTTGGAATCCTCGTAGCTCTTTTAGGTTGCGTGGAGGATGCATCTCTTGAATGGCTTTGATCTTCTCGGGATCCATGTATATACCCTTAGAGGTAATGACGAAGCCGAGAAATTTGCCGCTAGAGACACCCAAGAATGACTTGGTGGGATTCATTTTGAGTTGATGTTGGCGCATGAGGTTGAAGATAGTTCTCAAGTCTTGGATGTGATCTTCCTTTAGACGACTCTTGACAGGAATATCGTCGACGTAGCATTCGACAGTCTTACGCAGATGATCTCGAAAGATGGTACTCATGGCTCACTGGTAAGTTGCACCAGCTTTCTTGAGACCAAATGGCATTACAGTATAGCAGTAGACTCCGCGAGGAGTGTGGAAAGAAGTGTGTTTTTTATCTTCAGGATTCATTCGAATCTGATTGTATCCAGAGAATCCGTCCATGAAAGATATTCTTTCGAACCCACAGGTGTTGTCAATCATGACGTCCGTGATAGGGAGAGGAAATTCATCTTTTGGACATGCTTCATTAAAATCCCGAAAGTCGATGCAGACTCGAACTTTTCCGATTTTCTTTAGAACTGGGACGACATTGGCTACCCAATCAGGATGCTGTTCTTCTCGAATAAAGCCACAAGTGATGAGCTTCTTGACTTCATCGTCGATTGCCTCCATCATTTCTGGCTTGAAGCGCCGTTGTTGCTGTTTGACCGGTTTTGTATTAGGCAGGATGTTCAATTTGTGAGTAGCAACCTTGGGATCTAGACCTGGCATGTCTTCATAGCTCCAGGCAAAGACATCAATGTATTCTTGAATAAGAAGAATTAATTCTTGCTTATCTGCCTCTGGGAGGTTCTTGCTGATGAATATTGGACGAGGTGACCCGCTCTCTCCTACCTCAACTAGAACTAATTGATCTTCAGTAGGAGGTTCCCTTTGTTCGAATCGAAGTTCCCATTGGGTATCCATTCGTTGAGTCCAGGGATCTGTTTCGGGACTTTCTTCAACATCCTCGTCATAGCCTTCTGGAAGTTCGACGGAGACCATGTTAGAAGATACAGTCAAACGATGAACTTGACCGATGCTGGTGTCAGAATCCCATGATCTGGAATCAGAAGAGTTAGAGCGCTCTTCACTATCGGATTCAGAGCCTGCTAGGGATAATGCCGGAGGAGAAGCATATCTGAGGCCTCTTTTGGTCCTGCTGTAATACATCTCTG
Source organism: Iris pallida (assembly GCA_029216955.1). Lineage (NCBI taxonomy): Eukaryota > Viridiplantae > Streptophyta > Magnoliopsida > Asparagales > Iridaceae > Iris > Iris pallida. Next base: position 21,900,113 of record JANAVB010023995.1, read on the forward strand.
ACTTCCCTTTCGGTACAGCCGTACGGATAGGAGTTCTTCTACCCTTACCGTAGTTAAGGCCGTTCTTGAAGTCATAACCCATCTTTCGGATGATGTCTTTTGATTGTTGACTATAACGACGGAGTTGAAGATGACCCGTGTCGTTACTTTTGCTATCATCCGTATAGCTGAATTGTTGTTCCGGTCCTTTACTAAAAAGTATTGGACTCTCGCCTTTCTTACGAGCGGGAACAATACGATATGAATCCTTTGGGTGTTCAAATGAGACTTATGTTTGAAGAGATTGCACAACTCCCATCGTAAATGATTGAAAGCTATCTAACATATCCAAATAGCATTTAACATGATAAATGACATCAGTATACTGGAAAGTAGATGCTTTTTCATTGATTTGTACATCTGTATTTACAGCAGGACCTTTAGCCTTAGCAGGCTTGGTCAGATTGATTACAAGAGGGGGAGAAGAAGAACGTGGAGGAGGATTGGCCTTGTTACGACGGAGGTCGATAACAAGCGTCTCAGAGGAGGTGAGCTCCCTTTTATCCTTGTTATGAGATAAATTAATAACAAGTGGCTCAGAAGAGGTGAGCTGCCTTTTTTCCTTGTTACGACGTAAGTCTATAACAAGTGGCTCAGAAGAGGTGAGCTCCCTTTGATCCTGATCATCATCAGTTGGTTGCTTCTGGACTGGCAAGTGCATAGCCAATGGCTTGGAGGACTGAGGACGAGAAACACGCCCTTTGACAGGTATGATGAGGGTGTCTTTAGGCACTGTTTCTTCCTCTTCTTCAGTGTCCAGAGATAGGACAACCTTCATGAATTCATCCTTGTACATACGGGCATCGTTGCAGTATGCTTCGACGCCTTTGAAAGGATAGAGATCAGCAACCTCCTTTTGCACCTCTCCATTGTCATCGACATATTTAAAACATTGATGGAGAGTCGAAGGAACAATGTTATGTTCATGCAAGAATGGTCTTTCCAACAGAGCATTATAAGAACAACCATGATTGTCAATGATGTAGAAGGTCACCTTTGTGCGAAGATTGCCTATTTGGAGTTTTAGGCGAATCTTGCCCAGAGGCTCACTCCTTCCTTGATTGAACCCAAGGATGGTAGTGATTGTACTGGAAAGACTATGCACTTGGATCTTCAATGCATCTAACATTGTCTTCGGCATAATGCTGAGAGCAGTCCCTGGATCTATCAGTATACGATCGACTTTCATCGAGTCGACATATCATGTATAGTATAGAGGACAGTCGTGCCTATTGTCTTCCATCAGCATGTCATCCTGTGTGAAAGTTATGTTTGGAATTAACTCCAACACACTATGACAATGGAGGCAAGAGACTGGTTCTGCTTTCGGCTTTTTTAGCAGGGCTAGACAGGTTTCAGCTTGCATGAGAGCCTCACTCAGAGTTTCTCGAGTCTCTTTGGAGAGACGCAAGAGCTCGAAGATGGACAGCCGGGCCGGTGTATTGGCTAACTGAGCCAAGATATCAAAGTTGTAAGGCTTTTCAAGTCCGGAAGGAGATGACTTCTTCAAAGGTTTGTCGAAGCGGACTTGTTGTTTGCCTTTGTCAGCGACCGTCGGCTTGGGAGGAGTAGACTATACAACCGGTGAGGATGCAGTAGGAATATCCTCAGCGGAAGCAGGCTGCCCTGGAGAAGGCTCAGAAGAAGAAGTAGGATTCTCTTGAGCTTCAGGGTAATCCTTTAGATAGGCTTTCCCTGCCCAACAGGATTTCCTCGTCAACTATAGGGTCAAAAGACACCATATTGCAAATCTTTGTCTTTTCCTTGGAGCGATCTTTCTTCTTGGAGGAAGAGGGAAGTTCGAACTCTGAAGCGAGATCCGGATGAATCCACATAATCTCGCCATTGTCAAGAGACAAGGGGACGAGACCTTCACTTCGTGGAGGAGGGAGATTCTCGATCTCAAGAGTAGCTTTGGGGATAGGAATGACACCATGCTGTACCATCTGGGGCGGGAAGTCACCGAATTGAACTGAGACCATGTTTGCGGTAACAGTCTTTTCGTCTTGCTGCAGAGTGACAACACCAGCGTTGACCAGCTCTTGAATTTTGCCTTTGAGCACATAACATGCCCGAGTGGGATGCCCAATGAACCTGTGATAAATACAGTAGTTAGGATGATCAGTCTTACCGACTTCATCAGGCTTCTTCGGATCTGGGAGCTAGAGCTTATTGCTTTTGATCAAGCAATCAAAGATGCTCACTGTGTCATTCTCGTCAAAAGAGTACTCTACTTTCCGACGAGGTTTCCTTGGTGGAGGTGCTGAAGGAGTAGAAGTGGACGTAGGGGGAGCTACGTTGACCGCCAGAGATTCTTTGTTCTTATTCGTCAAGTTGATATTCAAAGTTTCTTTTCCTTTGCGGTTGTTCTGGCGATTGCCACCACCCGATGTCTGGTGTTCATCCCGGTCGGGGTCAGACATTTGTACCCCTAGCTGCTTGAATTTGTCAGCGCTAACTTCAGCTGCTTTTGCGTTGACAATGAAGGATGGCCAGTCTTGGAACTGAGTAGATCCTGTCCACATACTGATGACAGACAAAAGATTTGCCTTGCAGGTGTCTATGGTGACAGCGGCCGGAGTTCCAGGAGGCATTTTCAAAGCTTCCCGGCAGAACCTTTCAATAAAACTCTTAGCAGTTTCATTGTGTCTTTGTTTGATTTTATTGAGGGCTGACATGGTCATGTCGTTGATCCCCTCATAGAATCATTCCAAGAAGATTTGTTTTAGGCCAGAGAAGGAGGTGATACAACCATCGGGCAAGCTTCTGTACCAATCGTATGCTACGCCGGCTAAACAGCCAACGAATACTCTGGTAAGAAGAGCGTCATTTGGTTGAAGTTGGATAGTCATAACCTCAAAGTGGTTAATGAACTGACTGGGAGAAGTGCTGCCATCAAACAGCGAGATTGTTAGAATTTTGTACTTAGGGGGAAATGGGACTTCCTTCCATTCAACTGGGTAAGGTTGCTTGATCCCCAACCTCTGCAAGTTGTCATTCTCTTTGAAGGCCTCGAACTGAGTGCGCAGTAGTTTGACAGCTTCATTGGCATCTTCCAATGATGTAGAAGGAGCAGGCTGAATCACAGTGTTGGGGGGAGGAACAGCGTGGTAAGCACTACCCCCAGCACCTGACTGACTGGGTGTGGGTTGGATCTGTACAGGAGGTACTTGAAGAGATGCTACCCCCAGTCCTGCATTGACAGGCACCGACGATGCTATGATTTCAGGATTTGCAGGAGGTACGGTCGGTGGTACTGTATGCTGGGCCACAATGATAGAATGCATACTTGCGACCATTTCAGCCATGGTCTTTAGCTTGTCTTCTAGCGCAGCTATTCGTTGTTCTTGACTAGCCGAACTGGAAGCATCTGGGTCTTCACTGACAACATAAGCTGTCACTTCTCTAGGTACAGTGGAGGACACCGTCTGTTCAGAACTTTCGCTGTATGCATCGTAGTCGGAGAAAGAATCATCGCCTGAGTAAGAAAGAGGAAGATGACCGGAAGGATCTTGAAGATTCCTTTGACCGATTGTGTCTCGGCTTCGGGATCGGGTATGTTGGAATACTCCATCAGAAGATTCTTGGAGTAGATCCAAATACCGTTGACTTGGCTTGCGAGGCTTGCCGTGCTTGGAGCACTTCCTACCACCAGTGTCTCTGGAAGTCATGTTGATAGAAGCGTACAAAACTTCGTCTTCATCTTTCGACATAGGTTCAGAGTTTGTAAAGTTCAGACGATCGAAGACAGATTGTCTTGTTGTCTGACAACAACACTTGATGACCACTTTGTGATTGCAATGGTGTCCAAGTGTTTGCACTGGAGATGTTGAGACGTTGTCTCGTTTTTGCTTGAGGTGTTCTCGGAGATCGGGAACAGCAACGGGACGAGAAAAAGTTCGAGGGATGTGTTCTTTAACAATATTCGGAACATGGTTCCGGTTCTTCAAATGTTTTGTCCTTTGAGTGTACAGGGAAGTACTCATTTTATTGGCATAGGTGTCCGAATTTTTGATCCTGGAAGTTTGCTTCTGATGCTGGTTTGTCTTCGGCATTGGCTGTTTACGTTTCAACGAAGTTGGTCGATTGAGATAAGTTCTTAGATCAGCAAACTCACCCCCAGGGGTTTCTGTCTGAGACACCAGCAATTTTCCCTGTCTTGAACGGGATAGCTTGAGAGTTGGGAGATCTTGGAACTCTGCTACCGGAGTAGGCAGAATACCTCTATGATCAGTACACTTCCCTTTGGCAAGGAGGGAAGAAGGACCCTTATTGGAAAGAGTTTTTGTACTGATTGGTGCCGGAGCACGTTCAGATTGATCTTCTACAGTAAAAACCGAATAAGACTGAGAAAAGACCAAAGGGCCTTTTCCTTTGTTTTGTGAAGAAGGGTTAGCTAAAGAGCGTTTCCCTCTGTTGTCTTCCAAGTCGTGGGACGAGAAAGTTTGAGAAAAGACCAAGGGGCCTTTTTCCTTTGTTCTGGGGAGGAGGAGGAATAGTCAAAAGACTACCCCCAGTGGATTGCGCAGGAGCAACAGGGTGCTTGAGAAGAGGAGCAGAGCTTTTTCCCTTGCTGTGAGAAGAGGAGAGATTAGCCAAAGGGCTGTCTCTCTTAGACTGCGCTGGCGCAGTGTGCGCATGGGTTGGGGTAGTCGATGGCGCACTGGCAGGTTGCGCATGAGTAACTCTGGCAGAAAGTCTCCTGGCCACAGTCTCAGCAACTTGCGCAACAGGAGTCTTGTTGCCAGAGTGTTTGGGTTGCACTCTGGTTGCTGGAGTGGTGGATTGCGCAGGCAAAGTTACAGCCAACTGCGCCAGAGGAATAGGAGTCTTGCACTTTGACAGAGCAGCATAGGAAGTGGTTTGTGCACTGGCAAGGGAAGCAGCATACTGCGCATGAGCAGTAGTAGTAGACTGCGCAGCAGAGACAGCAGTCTTGGGAACAGAGGCAGTGGACTGCGCAGCAGGCTGAGCAGCAGAGACAGTAGACTGCGCAACAGTCTTGGGGACCCACACTGGGCGCACTTTGCTCGTGGCAGAAGTTGTTGCAGTGCGAGAGGTGGTCCTGGAGTTGATCATCGCCTCGTAGGCTGTCTGGTTGACCTTTACAACCAACGTCTTCTGCGTCTTTCCGATAGACGCAACGTCACATTGAGTTGTCACTTCCTCGTCGGAGGAGAAAGTCGTCCCCAGCAGAGTCGCCATTTTGTTTGCAAAAATAAAAGTTGATCTTTATTTCAACAAACTTTGTAAGAAGATTACAAGAATTCTGGGAAAGTACAACTATAGGAATCCGATCTGAATGACGATCGCTTTATCCCTTGGACGATGTGAACTTTTGAAGACGGTAGCCTCTGAAGATTGCAGCAGCACTTTGGCAAGAACTCCTGATCTCTGGTGATGATCTCTGATTTCTGTGTGTGTTATTGAAGGCTTGAAACTCTATTTATAGAGTTCTAGAAATAACTAACTTTTAGTTATTCTGACTTGCGTAGGTTGGATTGCGCACACTTTGGATTGCACAGGCAATGAACTGCACAGGCAGTTACTCGATAATGGACCATCTATATGTGATGCGCGGCATTGTTTGATTGAAATGCGCTTGATCGTGTACAGACGGTTGCAACATGGTGAGTAATTGATGGCATGAAGGCCACGTGTACATTGTCAGTTGTCTTGATGAAGTGCGCCACCTGAATTGTGCTGGCTTCAGATTGCGCTGGGATGGACAGCGCTGCAGAGAGTCTGGCAGATTGTGCTGCATGTACAGCTGTCCTCGAGCGCTGTGCTGCACGATAAACGAATAGTTTCCTCGTCCTCTGTGTCTGTCAGGTAATGATGACGAGGCCACGTCAGCTTGCGCACTTGGATGAGTGCGCAGTTCAGCCTGCACAATCGAGTTGGTGTGCAATCTATCTTCTGCGCAGTTCACTTGAAAGATGCATAATTTGATTTTTATGACTTCTTTGATGGGTGCAACTTGATTTTTAGGACCTACAAAGCTCCCTTGAAGATACGGCTCAAGGAAAAGCCGCCTCAAACATCGGCTCCCCTTGGGGCAAAACTACAGGGGAAGGCACCAGCCACTGGAGGCGCAGTTGAGGCACCCCTAAAGGTGCGTCTTAAAGGCAAGCCTCCGCAATCATCCGTCTCATCCAAGCTGCCAGAGAAGGCCCACATGGCCCTCTCGGACCCCAAGATCAAAGCTGCGGTGGACTCTCTCGATCCAACCCAGTACTCACAGATGAAGAGCTAGGGGAATATATCTCTGTTCATGTAGACGCACCCTCTCTGGACAATGTAATCCCGCGGGACAAAATCTCGTGTTTCATCTTAATTATTCTAGTCTTCCACATTGGAATGCTATGTATACATTAGATAACGCTCTACGATCGTTGCAAACACAAATAACGACCGTCCATCATGCAAATCGAGTTGTCCCGTCCGAAGGGGTCTGTTTTGTAGTCCCACCGCGGAATCGAGACGAAAAATCTATCATCTTCGGCAAAGTCGAACGACATCAAGACCTCCCGCTACTCGAGCAAGAACCAGATACTGCCAGAATACAAGTCTATCGGTACACGGACAAGGCAAAGTACCTCATCCAAAAGATGGGTTACGACCTAAAAAGCAACAAAGGCATGAACTACGGCAAGGGTCGACGTCTTCCTCTCCGGCTTCCAACACCTAAAGGAAAGATGCAGGACTACTATCATCGAACTCGACGGGGGGTGGGCTATGTCACGCCGCCGTCAACTCCAGAAAGTTCGGAGGCAGAAGAACTAGAACATTCTCATTCATCCGAAGCATCAACTTGGGATTCCGATACCAGTATCGGATCATACTTCAAGAAAGTGCTATCAGCCAACATAACATCTGCACAATCTCAAGAAGATAAAGGCGAAGACCAAATGCCAGAATTCTTGGAAGAAGAACCCTGGGCTCAACGCCTAGGAGAACAGTGGGAGTCTCGTTTTGAATTACGCGAACCTCCTACCGAAGACGAAGTCGAGCAGATCGACCTTGGGGATGGATCTTCTTCCAAACCCATCTTCATCAGCAAAAGCCTAAAAGGAGAAGACCAGGAATCTTTAATCCAGCTGGCTAAAGAATATATCGATGTCTTCGCCTGGAGCTACGAAGATATGTCGGGACTTGATCCCCAGATCGCGATGCATAGGCTTAACATCTTACCTGATGCCAAGCCTATAAAGCAACAACAGTGACGTTTTCGTCCTGGCATCATGAACGCTATCGATCAGGAGGTAGACAAACTCTTGACCAGCGAATTTATTCGTGAAGAACAACACCCGGATTGGGTGGCCAACGTCGTCCCGGTCACCAAGAAGAACGGGAAGATACGAGTCTGTATCGACTTCAGGGATCTTAACACTGCTTGCCCGAAGGACGAATTCCCGCTTCCAATCACCGACGTGATGATCGATAATACATGTAGCTTTGAACGCATGTCTTTCATGGACGGGTATTCGGGCTACAACCAGATCAAGATGTTCCCCGATGACGCAAAACACACGTCATTCAGGACTCCGAAGGGGGTTTTCTGTTACACAGTGATGCCCTTCGACTTGAAGAATGCTGGTGCGACATACCAACGAGCTATGAGCACCATCTTCCGTCAGCATCTTCGCAAGACAGTCGAATGCTATATTGATGACATCGCAGTTAAGAGCCGTCTCAAAGGAGATCACCTACAAGACCTTAAGACAGTCTTCGATCTCATGCGAGCGCATCAACTCAAGATGAACCCCGCTAAATCATTCCTTGGGGTTTCTAGCGGAAAGTTCTTGGGCTTCATTATCACGACGAAAGGCATTCATGTCGATCCCGAGAAGACCAAAGCCATCCTTGACATGGACCCTCCGAAGAATCTCCGAGAACTTCGAGGCCTGCAGGGGCATCTGGCATACATCCGGAGGTTTATAGAAAACCTTTCTGGAAAATGTCAACCCTTCACCCAGCTAATGAAGAAGGGAGTCTCTTACGTCTGGATAGAGGAATACCAAAAAGCTTTCGACGATATCAAGGCTAACTTGACGAGCCCGTCGGTCCTGGTGGCACCCGTCGCCGGCAAACCTTTTCTCCTCTACGTCTGTGCCATGGATCATTCCCTCGGCGCCCTGTTCACTCAGAACAGCGATGCAGGCTATGAGCAAGCTATCTACTACCTCAGTAGAACACTGATCGGGTCCGAACACCGGTACAACCCCGTTGAAAAGGAGTATCTGGCTTTGGTATTTGCCATCCAGAAGACTCGCTATTATGTCTCAGGCCAGAAAATTCATGTCATCTCCCGAGTCAATCCTCTCAGAGTTCTCATGACAAAGCCAGGGTCATTGAACTCCCGGCTAGCTACATGGGCAATCCTGCTAATGCCATACAACATGGTGTTCGTTCCATAAAAAGCCGTCAAGGGTCAAGCTCTGGCCGACTTTTTAGCTACACCCCCCTCCCAGAGTCCTCAAGACTCTATGAAGACATCCCGGATGAGGTCCAAGAATCAAACGTCATCGAAGAAAGCTCCGTCTGGCGGATGTTTTTCGATGGCGCTTCAAGAACAGGCCCCAAAGGCCAAATCATCGTAGGAGTGGGGGTAGTCCTAGTCTCCCTCGATCAGCTGGTCATCCAGCGTGCCTACTCCCTTTCGAAGCCGTGCTCTAACAATGTTGTCGAGTACAACGCTCTCATCATGGGACTCCAGCTGGTGCAACAGCTGGGGGTGGATCATCTGGAAGCCTACGACGACTCAAAACTCGTCGTTAACCAGGTCAGAGGGCAATACGAAGTTCGCCATGAAGATCTGATTCCTTACCATGAAGTTGCATTGAACATCATTTCAACCTTCACCAAGTTCTTCATCAAACATGTACCTCGTTTACAAAATCTGGAGGCTGACGCTCTGGCTGGCCTCGCAGCCTCATTGGCAGCACCCCTCGGGACTCAACACTATGTTACGGTAGTTGGTCGAGACTTGGTCTGTCCTAAAAACAACCTATGCTCACAAATGGCCCATGCCATGTCAACAAGTGCTGGTGTTAAATATCCGAGACTGGAGGTTCTCGTTTATTGACTTCGCTGTCTACGAAATTGTCCCAGAGGACCCGAAAGAAGCCGTCTCAGTTAAGAGGCGTTCCCTTCGATTCTATTACGATACAGCTACTAAAATGCTGTATCGTCGCTCCTACGATGGACTTCTCCTTCGATGTTTATCCAACGAAGAAGCAGCCGAAGCCCTTCGAGAAGCTCACGATGGAACCTACGGGGCCCATCAACCTGGCCCTAAGTTGTAGGATCGACTGCGACGCATGGGCTACTACTGGCCAACCATGGCAGCCGATGCTGTCGACTATGCTAAAAAGTGCCATGCGTGCCAGCTTCACGCTGATTTCATTCATACACCATCAGAACCACTACATCCTACGGTCGCCTCCTGGCCCTTCGAAGCCTGGGGCATGGACATTGTAGGACCGATCACCCCTCCTTCATCAAGGGAACACCGATTCATCCTAGCCATCACCGACTACTTCTCCAAATGGGCAGAAGCAGTTCCACTGGCGGAAGTGAAGAGCTCTCGGGTGGTCAGCTTCATCAAACACCATGTCATCTACCGTTTCGGGGTACCTTGGAGGATTATCCATGATAACGGTCTTCAGTTCATCAGCCATGTTTTCAACAGATTTTGTGATAAGAATCGCATCCAAAACGTGGCATCAACCGCCTACAATCGACAGCAAACGGATTGACCGAGGCATTCAACAAGACTATCGTCAGGCTACTCAAAAAGGTCGTGTCATCTAACAAACGCAATTGGGACGAAAAGCTCGGCGAATGCCTTTGGGCCTACCGCACAACGGTACGGACCCCGACGGACAACACACCATTCTCCCTGGTCTACGGGAGCGAAGCGGTACTGCCTCTTGAGATCCAGATACCCTCGTTCCGTGTAGCGATCACAAATCAACTAACAGAGGAAGACAATCAACGTCGCCGTCTGCGAGAATTGGAGGCACTTGACAAAAAAAGTCTCCTAGCTCAACAGCGCATCGAACTCTATCAAGCCCGTATATCACAGGCTTTCAACAAAAAGCTCAAGTAGAGGACTTTCCAAGTAGGCGACCTGGTTCTGGCAGTCAGGAGGCCGATGGTGTTGACTCACAAGACACCAAGAAAGTTCGAACCCAAGTGGGAGGGACCTTTCATCATAGACGGTATACTCGAACGGTGCTTACCGCCTCGCCAAACCCAATGGTGACTTGTTCATGATGCCCATCAACGGCAAGTTCCTAAAGAAGTACTACTCTTGACATCTTTCAGACATATACTTCTATCTCCACCTAACAAGGGAGTCTGTGGACACAATCATCAGGGCTCACATGCAATTTCCTTCCACAAAATCTTATGCTTCCGGAACCCAGCTGTTCCGTGGCATTCTCCAGTAGAAGGACAACCACGTCCACATTACCTCTGAGTTGTTCCCCTACACCCTACAAAGCGGAATCTTACACTCCGTAAGACTACGCTACCTATCATGTTTACCATGTCCACATTACCTCTGAGTAAACATCCCGTACAGACAACCCCTGCGTTGCCGTACATTGATCGCAGAACTTCTACGTCCACATTACCTCTGAGTAGTTCCGTGTATCCCCCAGAGTCATTCCTACCACGTCCATAACACCTCTGAGTAGAAAGATTCCATCATTTGAATCCCATATTTGCCACGTCCACATCACCTCTGAGCAAACATGTCGGTTCTCTCGAACTTATTATCTGTACCTAAAAACCAAGGTGCGCAAAAGATAATAGGTCCACACAAATCATCAAGTTCATGACAGCAAAAATGAATACACCACAAAAAACTCTGTATTTTTTATTCAAAAATAAAGGATTACACCCCCAGCAAGAGTTGTAAATTATACAAAAAAAAGAGATTACAATTCCTAAACATCCCCGGGGTTGGCCGAAAGCTCTTCAATCCGACGCTTCAAGTCTGCCGTCCGAGTCTCTACGGTCGCCAGGACCCGGCGTTCGGCTTCATGACGCATCCTTTCTATGGCCTCAGGAGAAGTGTCATCCTCATGCTTCTCGTCCAACTGTTGCCGTTGCTGGGCCAGGGTAAGAGCCCGACGGGTGAAAGCTGCTTCCTCCTCCTTAGATGCTACATGTTCAGCCTGGACGCGCTCAGCATCTAATAAAAGTTGGGCCCTCTGGTCTTCAAGGAGACGAATCTTGGCATCAACCTCCGCTATACTAGCGCCCAACACAGATTGCAACTCCATCTTCTCCTGCGTGGACTGAAATAACCTCTCCATCGCGGCCTCAGTTTCAGCCACCTCGCGTTCCCAGACACCCACGGTGGCCTGATAAGAGGACTCAGTCTCAGCAATTAATTTCTCATTTTCCGCGTTTATCAGGGCGGAGAGATCATTTTGTTGGATACACTGAAACTCGGAAAGCAACTGGTCCAGCTCGACCACCGAGGCCTCCAGAATCTCGGTCATATGATCATGGCCCTGGTGGGAACGTATCAGACCGATGTGAGGGAGTGCCAGGGTTTTTGTCGTCGCAAAACTCCCATTGGCATCCATCACTGCCGATACACCCCTCTGTATTATCTTATACACCGCCTCAATAATAAACTTCACATACTCATCTACATCCGCTAGCACCTGCGACGTCATCGCAGGAGTTGGAGGATCTGCTCTAGACAGCGGACGGGAGGAAGGCCCGCCAACGTCAATCTGCGAGGCTGAAACCTCGGCATCAATGGTCTCTTCCTCAACAGGGGATTGACTACTATCCCGAGGAGCCAAAAGAATAGAAGGAGCCGAGAGAGGCGTCGATATCGTACCCCAAGTAGAAGGAGCAACAGAGGGTTCCAGCAAACCCTTACCTTTCTCAAGCTTGGAAGGACCACCGACATCAAGGGCTACCGCATCCGTCCCCAGCACTCTATCAGCAGGCCGTACGGGACATTCTCCCTCCGGCAGAGCAGCAAGATCAGCACTTGTTTCCTGACTCGGCTCCCTTGGAGTTAGGATCGGCGGACGAGTCTCATTTTCACCTTCAAATCCCTCCGCAGGGATAGAATCTGTCGCTACCTCCCGATCGGCAGCCACCTCAGCCTCCGCTGCTGTGTCTGGGGTAGGGCTCGGCAATGCTGCAGCCGACCTCCCCTCATCATGACAAGGAGGGGAATCAACCCTCTCCTCTGTTTTAATCACGTCTGTTGCCTCCGCAACAGGCTCATGCATCTCTGGAGGAACGTCATCTGAAAACGACGAACTCCACTCCACTTTCTCATCCGAAAGCCCCGTGTCTGCTGGACCCTCAACGTCCAAGGCCCCCACGGCGACTTGCACCATCTCGAAAACTACTTCAACCTCAGCTTCCCTTCCAATATAATTTGGAGATACTGAAATCTCCGTCGGAACGACATTGTCAGGATTCTCCCCCACGGGAGACATTTCAATCGGGGGAATGCGCTCGTTAGAAGAGCTCGCCACCTCCTTCAGTTTACTGACGTCCGGTTTCGAAACCCGAGTCTTCTTCTTCAACGGATCCTACAAAAGAAAAGCATATGTCACAAAAATGACAGAAGGAGCCAGATTATGGAAAATGTCTTTACCTCAACCGGAACTGATTCCATTAGCGTTACAGGCATCGCTCTTGTAGCCTTTGGAGTTGTCATTTTTCTTGGCCTTTTTGGTACAGACGAACCGGCTTCTGCGTCAGCCCGCCTCTTTCCAGCAGGGGATCTTCCCGAATACCTCCCGTTGATGCTACAGCAGCAGCCCGATATCCCGCCAACTCTGGTGGACGATATGACCGAGCTGCCACCAACATGTTCTTCGTAGCCTCTAACTGAGTTCCAATGATGAAATTGGTCTCCCTATCATAATCAGGAGGCACAGTATTCATGGTGCAATAGAGCTTAACAGCCGAATACAGGATCTGTGGCCGAGGGTTGCGAACTGGCGTATTGAAACGAACACCAGTGCACCCGGCATTGTAATATTGCCAACCCCGGGCTCCATCCAGTAAACTCCCAACAAACCTTAGACTGCTACTGGGGTTCCGTAACATTAGCTGGGTGTAACCAAACTGGCGAGCAAATCGGCTTGGCAGATATGGCTCCAGATAACATTTATTTTGGTTGCGGTAGACCAAGTGGGAAGGCCGAATACTCTGCAACCAACGAAATCCCCATTTCGGCAGAGTGATCGCATCCTCACCAGAGTCTTCCAAATCTTGGTCAGCCTCGAAATCTTTGAAGATGGGACTGACCTTGACGATCTCCCACCCCTGAAGATAAGACAAGACTCTCCAGCAGACGGGGACACCGGTGTGCAACCACTTCCTCTTGTAGAAGCGGCAGATAAAGGCATCACCTTCAACGTGATCCTCTTTAGGACCTGGACTCATCACGTTCGGGTGATGCAGAATCAACCATCCCATCAGATAATGGAATGGTAGCTCGGCCCGGGGAAAGTTATCGTTTCTACCTCTTCCATGGATCACATCATCAGTAAAAGTCCTCAAGCCCCGCAATAGGTTACACACCATCGCGGGAAGGAGAGCCAAAGGGGGACCAAAAACCAATTTCACTGCTGGCCAAATGAGGTTCCGATTTACCCTCTCCACAGAGCCAGTTCCGCCCGAGAAAATACAATCCCGGAGCTATATCATCAAGTATGCAGTCAATATTGCCTTGGATGACATCCGGTGCACACAGTGCCAGAAACAGCTGTACGCGTCTTCGCCACTCTCATTTGAACGGGGGGCCCCTCGTCTAGTCGGCTCATTTCGGAAGTTACTTCCGCGGGTTTTAGCCCCTGCAGAGTCGTAAACCGAATCTTTGAGGAGTCCGCCAAATCCTGCTTGAAGACGTAATCCCTCCAAACAGTTACATGAGGCTGAGACTTGCCTTTGTCCTTCTGTTGCATCAGATAATGATGGCTTGCCACCTCTTTGAAAATAGCCATCATCTCCGGGTCCCTCTTTTCCAGAACAAAGATCTCTTCGTTTGAGAGGAAATATTCCTCGTACGGTTCCGAGCCCCAGGGAAGCTTGGATACCTCGTACATCTCATGGAGAGCCAGTCCCAACTCTCCCACTGGAGTAAAGAAAGTGCTAGTATGGGTATTGAACATTTCTAAGAGCGCAAGAAACATATGCTTGTTGAGATCCACGCCGGCCTGTGTGGCACGGATAGCGGCCGTCAGCCCAATCTCTTTAAGCTCAACCTTGAACTTCGATAACACCCAAAGGGTCAACTCGTCCCACTTCAGCACATGGTGACACCAACCTTTAACCCTAAAGCCATCTTTCGGATACATAACCTTCGATGTTAGCATCCGATTCGCAAAAGTCGAAGCACTAAAGGCAAAGGTGTCATTAGGGACCTCACTATAAAGGCTCCTAGGACGCAAAGTTCGACAACTGAATGAGGGGCCGGCTCGCGAGGCGGCCAAGGTATCCCTTTGATTCGAAGTAACATCAATCGAAAGAGTGCCCCCCACTGCCCCTCCTTGAGAAAGAGTAAGTTCCCATGACATCCTTCTCTTGGAAGCTAAACGGTAGAAGGCCGTCAGCGGTAGTTGGCATTCAAGTTGTCGCAAGTACAGAACCATGCCCTTCACAGAGAAGAACCAGTCTTCTTTGATCTTCAGTATCTTCGCCTCGGTAGATATCAGTCGGTCACCGAACAGAAAGGCAGGTTTCAAGAAGGTCACATCCTCGGACTCAGCAGATTCCAGTTTGCCGCTCTCCATCATACTCTGGAGGAAAACTGGCGATTGATTCTGGATTTGCAGCATTCTCTCGGGAGGCTGATCCAGCATGATAGCAGCCTTCGCAGGGTTAATAACCTCCTCATCGAAATCAACTCCCATTTGACAAAGAGAAGCATCCAAAAGGACTTCATTCACAAAGGAATAGTCATCGTCAGATCGTCAACGGAGTCAACGCATTACCACTCGCTCCATCGGCACAAGGGACCCAGATAAACAAAAGTGTACTCCTAGGACTACGTCTAAGTCCTACATTGTAACACTGTTCTGTTTGTAATTGAAATTTAATCAAAAGATTTTAATGGCAAACACCCTTGCCAGCACCGCCCCGAGGAGTCTTGGGAGCCATTTCTTGAAAGAAGAAAGTTAGGGTTTTTCAAAAGAAGAACTCTAAAAAAAAAGAAGAAAGCAAAGAGAGGAAGAACTCTCTCTTTCTCCATCTCACGCCTATTTATTGGCCCAGTCGCACGCGTGAACCGATGAAGTGTGACCTCAGCCGCCGCCTCGGATTCTGTGAGGAGATAAATGCAAATAAATCTAAAAAAATTATCATTAATCTTTTTGGTTATCGAAGCGTTATCATTTGCATTTACTGAGAGGAGCATGCGCCCCATCACTGATGCACGGAGTAATCATGCGCCCGAACAGTCATGCGCCCCGTAGAAGATGCCCCCATGCTTCTTCTTCAAAGTATTCCAAAACTTGACAAAAAGTTTTAAAAACTTTGAAGGGGGTCTTGTAGAAGCATGGAATTTCAGGACCAGAAATCCTATGCGCCTAACATCACATGTGCCAGGGAGCTCAGATGAAGTACTTGGCATAGCAAAGCGTAGACATTAAAAGAAGATTTTTATTTCTTATAAAAGTCTATTACATGTCCTAAAAAGAGCTGTACAAAGGAGAATTTCTACAAAGAAAAGACCCTATGTCTACAGCTAGGCGCAGCAACCACCATGCGCTCTCAAACAGGCGCATCTTGCCATGCGCTCTCAGCCAGGCGCATCCCTTCAGCGGCTCAGTTATGTGCATCCTCAGTTATGTGCATCCCTTCAGCGGCTCGGTTATGTGTATCCCTTCAGCAGCTCAGTTATGTGCCGTCCTTCAGCACCCCAGTCAGGCGCATCATGAAGTGTCAGCATATGCGCCATCAAATGCTTCGACTAATGAAGCATTTATTGAGCATAACGAGGGTGGCAATCAACCCTCTAGCTGGAAGAAGCGCTCTCCAAACCAAGGAAGAGAAGAGCACCGCAAATCAACCTGCGGCTAAAGGAGCAGCTTTCAACCCAACCAGAATGGGCAACACCCACACTAGCGGGAGGAGGAGCTCTCCTAAAGCCCAAGAAAGATGATCGGAGCACCGCAAATCCGATCTTCGGCTCTTCCAGCATAACGGGGACGAGGCTCGAGCATCCCGATCTTTGGATGCAACATGCACCTTCTGCCTGCCTCAGAAGCCATCGACTCCGACTTTTGATTGTAACAGTCACCTTCAAGTGCATCAATGAAAACAATGCGTCGCATATTCACCCTCGGGAGCATCTCGTCAACAGAATGTGCTCGAGCAAACAAGTTCATTTCGGGAGGACATGAGAGAATGAGAAGCAAACCCTCTACATGCCACTATTTATAGGTCGGACAAATCAAACCCATACGCCAAAGTAGCTGGCTCTCCGAATCCCGTGCATTGAATTTGCATTAATGGTGATGAACCTGACGCTTCGAATTCAGCCAAGTCAAAAAATGGCTATTCAAAGCACTCGAAGAACGTAACAGTCGGGCCCATAAAGATGTGTCATAGAAAGCAGATACGCCGGCCAGACCGTGCATCATAGTGATGCGCCCATCAGCACCAAGCGCCATACAAGGATGCGCCCCATGCGCCCAGTGGAACGTCGATCGATGCGCCCGCTCAACAGCCCATCACTTGTCAAGAACATTAAATGCTGAAGTCTGACAGAGTTGGCTACACGTCCCCCGAGGACTGAACGATTGACAGCTTTTTCAGAAGACGAAGCGTCGCCGACGTCAGCATCATCATTGCTCCCCTCCGGCGGTTACAAGCCACGTGGCCGCCCAACCAACTCGCATGCACCTCCGCAGCCATGCGCCTAAATCTTTGCATGTGCCTCAAAAGCCGTGCGTCTCAGACCTTTCTCTGATCCCTAAAGACAGAAGTAAAGTCACTGCTGAAGCCCCGCATGCGCCTCAAAAGCCATGCGCCCCGACTATAAATAGAGGGATCACTTCCTTCTTACACACACACATCACACAGCCACCGATATACATATACAGAGAGGCAGATACAGACACTCAACGTCTTATTCCTCTCCGCAAGCTCCAGCACCCAGAGCAACTCAGACCTTCAGAGAACGAAAAACCGTCGTCAGATCGTCAACGGAGTCAATGCATTACCACTCGCTCCATCGGCACAAGGGACCCAGATAAACAAAAGTGTACTACTAGGACTACGTCTAAGTCCTACATTGTAACACTGTTCTGTTTGTAATTAAAATTTAATCAAAAGATTTTAATGGCAAACAACTGTTGAATGCTATGTTGACGATATTGCTGTCAAAAGTCATCTAAAGGAAGACCACATTCAAGACTTGAGAACTATATTCGATCTAATGCGTCAGCATCAACTCAAGATGAATCCCACCAAGTCATTCCTGGGAGTCTCTAGTGGCACATTTCTCGAATTCGTCATTACCTCTAAAGGTATACACGTTGATCCCGAGAAGATCAAAGCCATTCAAGAGATGCATCCTCCATGCAACCTAAAAGAGATACGAGGATTCCAGGGGCGACTTGCGTACATCACACTACACCATAATAGACGTTTGCCCACGGTTATTACCGTTACCAAAAAATTTAGTAACAATTTGCATATTATGGTGTCCTGATCAGGAGATTCAACTCAAATCTCTTTGGACGCTGTGGACCGTTTACTCAACTCATGAAGAAAGGTGTGTCTTTTATTTAGACTGAAGAATGTCAGCAAGCATTTGAAGACATAAAGCGGTACTTGATGAACCCTCCAGTTCTAGTGCCTCAAGTCTCAGGAATACCCTTCTTGATGTATCTTCGAGCAATGGACCATTCATTAGGTGCTTTATTAGCTCAAAAGAATAAAGAAGGTCATGAATAGGCTATTTACTACCTCAGTTGTACAATGATCAGAGCTGAACATCAATACACTCCAGTGGAAAAAGAATGTGTAGCTTTGATGTTTGTTGTTCAAAAGACGAGACATTATATCACCGGCCAAACTATTCATGTGTTTTCTAGAGTTAACCCTCTCCGAGTATTGATGAAAAAGCCCAGTACACTTAACTCCAGGCTTGCTACATGGGCCATATTATTAGCACAAAATGATATGGTTTATGTCCTTCAAAAGTCTGTGAAGGGCCACGCTCTCGATGACTTCCTGGCAGCTCACCCAATCCCGGAAACGTCTAAACTTTATGATGAGATTCCAGACGAAACTTTGGAATCCAACATGATTTCAGAAGAAATTTTTGTTTGGCGTCTATTCTTCAACGGTGCATCCAGAATAGGACCAAAAGGTGTCATCGTTGCTGGAGTTGGAATCGTCCTTGTGACACCAGAAGGATTAGCTATTCAAAGAGCTTATTCTTTAGGTGAATCGTGCTTCAATAATGTGGCTGAATATAACGCTCTGCTTATTGGTCTCCAATTGGTTAAACAATTGGATATTGAATATCTTGAAGTATATGGAGACTCTAAACTGATTGTCAATCAGGTTAGGGGCACGTATGAAATTTGACATCAAGATTTATGCCATATCACGAAGCGGCAGTTAGACTAGCTATATCGTTTAAGGGTTTCTTCATTGAACATGTACGTCGGGCATGCAATACGGAGGCTGATGCATTGGTTAATCTGGCAGCCGTATTAGCAATCCCAGTGAAAAGACAACAAATGATTGTCATCACTAACAGAGAGTTATTTTGCATTGAGAATAATTCAAATATTGAGTTCAGTAATGCAATTGAAATTGATGTCATCAGTGAAGATTGGAGTGCTCCTTTCATTGAATTTGTGGTACATGACATTTTACCTGAAGATCCTAAAGAAGCTACAACTATTCATTGGCGATCACTCCGATTCTATTATAATCATACTACCAAAACCCTCTATCGACGGATATTTGATGATCTACTCCTACGTTGTCTTGCTGGAGATGTAGCAAAACAAATACTACGAGAAGCTCATGATGGTGTTTGTGGTGCACATCAGCCTGGTCCTAAATTACAAGATCGTATCCGGCGTATGGGCTACTATTGGCCCACGATGGTATCTGATGTAATCGAGTTTGCAAAAAAGTGCCAAGCATGTCAAATCTATGCTGACTTTATTCATCAACCATCAGAATTTCTTCACCCGACGGCAGCATCATGGCCCTTTGAAGCTTGGGGCATGGATGTCATTGGTCCAATTAACCCTCCCTCGTCTGGAGGACATCGGTTCAAATTGGCCATAACAGATTATTTCTCAAAGTGGGTTGAAGCTATACCTCTAACCGAGGTCAAGACAAGCAGTGTTATCAATTTTATTAAGCATCATATGATCTACAGATTCGGTGTTCCTCGATGAATCATTCATGATAATGCGGCACAATCCATCAGTCAGAAGTTTACTCGATTCTGCAATAACAACAGGATCAATAATTGTACAGCTTACCATCCTGCAGCTAATGGGTTGACAGAAGCATTTAACAAGACCATCATCAAACTCCTCAAGAAATTTGTTTCTACTAACAAATGGAACTGGAGCGAAAAGCTTGGAGAATGTCTGTGGGCTTACCGTACTACTGTACATACTCCTACAGGCTGACACCTTTCTCTTTGGTATATGGATGCGAGGTCGTCTTACCATTGGAAATCTAGATCCCTTCCCTAAGGATTGCTATTGCCAATGAACTCACAACCGAAAACAATGATCGTCTGAGACTTCAGGAGCTTGAAGTGCTGGACGAGAAACAACTCCTAGCTCAATAACATATTGAGTTATACCAAGCTCGTCTATCAAAATCCTTCAACCGTAAAGTCAAAGTCCGAATATTTCAGAAAGGAGAACTAGTTCAAACCGTCAGATATCCTATGACTATGACGCACATGAGCAAAGGCAAATTTGAAGCAAAGTGGGAAGGACCCTACGTTGTAAGCAAAGTTTTCTCCAATGGAGCTTATTAATTGACTAGTCGAGTCGCCATGATGCCCATTAATGGCAAATTCTCAAGAAATATCATGTTTAAAGACAAAGAGATATCAACACAGAGAATCAGAATGTAAATAAAAATTCCTTTTATTTTCATAACTCAGACAGAAGGAAATACATAAAATTAACGGGGACCAGAGCCCTCTTGATAGAAAACATAATTCGCAAGAAGCTCGAAGACATTATTGTCCGATGACACCAGCAGTTCACAAGCGGCCTTCCTCAGAGCTTCTTCCTCGACAGTACTTCCAGGCTCTACCAGTTTGGCAAGAATGTCCTGTTTTGATTCAGGAACAGTCGAACTTTCTCCCACTTCTGGCCGAATGGGTGGCGAAGGCTCGTCGGAGTGAGTGTCGATGGCAGCTTTGATCTTTGGGATGGCCTCAGCCTCCTTGGGTGCATCTTCGGAAGACATTTGTGATGAAAGGATAGGTGTGGATATCAATCTCAAAAGTTCCGCACTATTTATAGACAGAAAGGCCAAATATTCTGTCGTAGAAATCGAAACAACCTTTCCTCGAAAATGCATGTTCCTTCATTTCATCCCTTTTTATCTTGTGAATAGGTCTCCATTTATTGTCTGTCGCGGGAACCGAAACGACCTTTCTTTGAAAAGACATGCTTATTCACTAATCAATCTTTTTAGGCCTATATTTATTATTGTTTATTTACTTTCTCGTAAATAAAGCCACAGATAATAAATACTCAAAATCTCCCATGGAGTCCATCCAAATCATCAATTATGTCTTTTGAAACCCAGTTGTTTTAAAAAGATATCTTATCTTAATCTGTATTATCACAGATATCGTCTTTTTAGACATGATATCATGTCTTTGAGTCCCAGCTGACTTGAAGATCATTAATAGAAAAAATGAATTCAAGTCCACATTACCTCTGGATTCTATTTTCTATATCATCACATCAAGTCATAAAGGAGAAAAAAATCATTCTTTATTCCTTCTTTAAAAATATAGATACATCTTAATGGAAATCTATTACATCTCGGATTTTCATTCTAAATATAACAAATGGAGGTCTATTACATCTTTGGATCTTCTTGTTGGTGCCAGTTCCGTGCCTGTTCGACATGAAGCAGCGAGCAAGGCAACGGATTCTCTCTAAGAAAGACGAAAGGAGAACGACAGAGTACAGCAGCTCGAAGACAACCTGCTGTCAATACAGCTGGTGGAGAAAAGACGACCCTTCGTGAGAAGTAGGAATGAGATCACCCTTGTGATACTATTCCTAGTTCTGTGTCTCCACCATCCAACTCTCATGTATAAAGGCCCTTCCTACCATCTCGAGGAAGCCCTTTTAAACATGAAGAATTCTGAGCTCTATGATGTGTGTGTCAAGGTGGTTCAGCTCCATAACATCCAATATCACCAATACCAGTTCTGAAAAATATTGCCAACCGATTCCCTGCAAGAAGTGAACTAGAAGAAGTTAGTGAATTTATAGAGTGCAATGATCAAACCTATACAAAAATCACATGTTGCACCAAAACTTCCATGTTGTGCAACGGATGTGTTGCGCCTTGCGCATCATCTGTGTTGTGCCGCATTTTGTATGGCGTAGCATCTGTGTTATGCCACATTTGTATGGCGCAGCATCTGTGTTGCACCACATTTTGTATGGCGTAGCATCTGTGTTGTGCCACATTTTATATGGCGCAGTATCTATGTTGCGCTATATTTTATATGGCACAGCATTTGTGTTGCGCCACATTTTGTACAGCGTAGCATCTGTGTTACATTGCATCTGTATAACGCAACATCTCTGGTGTGCCACATCGCATAACACAGTTTGAACACTATGTGAGTGACAACAACCAAACCCTAAAGAGGGTGGCGCGGGTCAGAAAGTGAACCGAACTCTAAAAAGAGAAGGTGCACGATGAATAGATCAAACAAAAAACCCTAAAAATGATCTGGTTGATACGATCGATGTATGGATCAATGATCAAAATGCTCACCTTCCATGGCCGGGTTGACAGTCTCTCGTCATGACGAAGGCGGAACGTACTGACACGCACGTCGCTGCTTTCTGCATGATGAAGCGCGAGATGAAGGCTCAACGAAGCCTTTTCCTCTCCTAACATCGAATCTTCCGGGCACCATTAGGGTTTGTCGAAGAAGCTTTTGAATCTAGAAGAAGAAGACAGAGTGGTCAAAGGAGATCGGAAAGAAGAGAAAGAGGTAGGGTTTCGAGAAAGTCACGTTGGTGAAGGATAAAAAATCCAAAGGGAACAGCTATTTATAGTTTTGCAAATAGAACTAAATCGTGCAAATTAGGCTGAAGAATCGGGCTCGAGTTGACTGGCACAACCTACCGTTATGCAACTGGCGCTTAAAATTTGGAGTTTATTAAAACAGTTGACTGGCGCAACCCGTATTAAGTTCATCTAATTCAAAGTATTTCAAAATTTTGAAATCTTTCAAACTTTGAAAACTTTGAAGGAGATCTTGTAGAGGCTAAAAATCAAGCTGCGCCACCCATAAAGTGTGCGATCATCAAGTGACGAGAAATCATTATGTTGCGCCAGAACATTAGGTTGCGCCAATAGTTGGTCGCGCCAACATCAGGTTGCGCCAACGTCAGGTTGCACGGCGCTATTCGAATCCCGCACAACGCGACGCTTGAGAAGATTTTTTCAGCATATAATTAATGCTGCCAGCTGGCTTGCGCAAGTCATTGTGTGGTGCAAGAATTAATCAGTACAGCACAGAAGACCAGTCAAAGGCACCAGTTATTGAGTTGCGCCCATGCGCAACATTTCTAGTTGGTGCCATCTGATCAACATTTATTTAGATGCAGGGTGACGTGGTGCGCAAGCAACCAACTTCGCAGAGCGTGCCCACTATACTGCCCACGACTACGCTCATCTCACTCAAACGATGCCCCGTGTCCACAGCAGTTGGTGCAACCGCTCGCGCAAATTGTTACATTGTGCCCCCGTGCAACCTGATGAAGCATGCACAAGGTGATCGAACAGTATCCAGAACAGGCTGACGTGGTGCCCAAGCCACCAACTTCGCAGAGCGTGTCCACTACACTGCCCACGACCACGCACATCTCACTCAAACGATGCCACGCATCCACAGCAGTTGGTATAACCGCTCGCGCAAGTGAACAGGAGGCGCACAACCTGAAGTGTGCGCAACCCAGAATAACTGCTAAACAGTTATTTCAAGAACTCTATAAATAGAGTTTCAAATCAGTCTCAAAGGATGACGAAGGATCAAAAACTCCTGCAAAAGTGATGTTGCATCCTCCAGAAGCTCGTGTCTTCGATATCACATCGTCCAAGGGATAAAGTGATCGTCTTCTGATCAGATTTCTATAGTTATACTTTCCCAAAAATCAATTGTACTCTTTGTACTTTTTTTCAGTTTGTAGAAATAAAAAAATTTTCTTTTTGTTTTTGCAAACATATGGCTAAGATGGTTCGTAGTCCCTGGAGCCAGTGCAGTTGATCGCATCCATCCCGGTATTTTGTTTGTCGCAGTGCGTCTGGTGTTTGGGTATATAATGGATATTCTTTTCGCCATGACTATCCGACTAAATGCGGGTCTTCGCGAGTTCACAACTCTTCTGATGGAGAAATATGATTCTTGAAGCGATTTCCCCTGTACTGAGATGTCGCTCACATATCTGTTCGACTGGTTAGTACTACACCATCCTTCTTTGATGGACCCTGCTCTTGGTTCTGATGGAGCTTTATCAGGGAACTTTATCTGTAGATATGCCGAATCTACGTAGAAGGCAAACTCGTTTTTTGATTGTAGAAAGGCACTAAATCGAAGTTCCAACTTGAAATTCTCCTGTGTTTCTTCACCACCCGGGTACAAAAATTGTTCGACTTCTTTCTAGGATCTAGAGCCCGTTGGTTCTCGTCCACCTCCAGTAGCCTTTTCCTGGTTGGTTATGATCATACCATCGTATTTGGTGTATCGGCTCGAGAACATTTGCTATCTGGAACCATTTATGCCATGCCGGTTCGCTCGTTAGTTCAGCTATGACCAGATGCATATTGGGAATTCGACTACTTGCCTTCAAGCCTCTAGGATTTTAATTGATGGGGCTCAAGGGTGGAGGTATTATTGTGCGAGAGGCACCAATGCTGTGTTACCATGCCCTCAACTACTTTTGAGGCAGGCCCGCATATGTTAAATACATACGTAAATTTTTATACCTCAGCCAATACCTTCTTTGAGGGTTATTCTATGACGGATAGCTTTGTTGGCGTAAGAAAAGTGCAGGAAGGACTTTCGGCTTCCCTAGATTTGGGAGAAGCCGATGAGGAGGCTCCCGCTGATGCTCCCTTTGAGACTGTACCTGTCGGTTTCCATGACGAGGTACAAGGTGCGTTGCGTGTCCCTCTCAAGAAACGGAGGGAAAAATCTCCCGTGAAGGGAGAGAGAAAAAAATAAAAGACTGAGACTTCGTCTTCTTAGTCAGCTCATGACGAACCTCTTTCT
The DNA here is from genome assembly GCA_029216955.1 of Iris pallida. Lineage (NCBI taxonomy): Eukaryota > Viridiplantae > Streptophyta > Magnoliopsida > Asparagales > Iridaceae > Iris > Iris pallida. Next base: position 21,924,687 of record JANAVB010023995.1, read on the forward strand.
CCTGCTAAGGGAAAAGGGAAGAGGAAAGAAGCGATTATCGTTAAGAAACCTGCGGCAAGGATAAGGGCTCAGTTATCATGACTTAAAGTATCTCTCTGGAAGTTGAACTTTCTCCTGGAAGAACATCAACTTTCAGGGGGACAACCCCATCTCCAATCCAGAAGGAGAGCAGGGATGTTATTGAAGAAACGAGCAGAGAGTGGGTTGCTTCTAGAGAATCACAAGATCAACCTTCTACTTCAGTTAGGTCAGCACAAGTATCACCGCAACCACTTCTCAAGCGTGCAGCAAGGAGGAAATTAGTGGTGTCTAGAGTTATGAGGGAGAAGGCCACGGTTTCTCCTATTCCATCCTCGCCAAGGCAGCTCCTTGTCATCAAGAGCCATCACTGCTATCACGAGAAAGATCTCCATTGTCACTGGAGGTGTACCCTCTCCGAAAGGTGAAACCCTTGATTTTTCAACCCAACAAGAGTTATTAGACGTTAACCCTTTGGCAATTTGTATTGATCTTTCTTCATCTCCAGAACTTTCACAGGCTAGAGCATCAGCTCAAGCCACTTCTGTTGATATCCCTGTGGTTACTGTTTCGAAGCCAGCAACTGCTAAGACCGATATCCCCCTTTCTGCTAAGGCACTCTCAGCACTCATTTCATCCTGTCTAATGTCTCCGTCGGCTTCTGTCACGACCCGCTCCCAATTTTGGATACGAGTTCGAGGCCAAGTCCAGCCTACGCCGCAGCATCGGCGGTAGTACGATGTCTATGATAACAATGGTCCACAACAAGCACAACACGCATATATATATATATATATATATATATATATATATATATATATATATATATATATATATATATATATATATATATCATCCACAATTAAGCCAGCAATAATCAGCAAAATATCCAATAGTCTCAATAGTATAAATATGAAAAAAATCCACTACAACTCAGAAAGTCTCGGGAACAAACCCGAATAGCAGAAAATAAAATAGACAACTAACTCCATAACTATAACTACTAACTAATGCGAATCCATAAGGAAGAAAATATGCTAATTCGCATCAGTGCTGGAACCGGGTACGCCAGTGACATCAGTGTCTCTAACATAGTCACCGTAAACCTCTGGACAGATCACATCGTCTACAACTGAATAATGGTTATCCAGTCAGGATTGGAACAAGTACAAGTCTAACCACCATGATACAAGTACAATATAAAGTAATAAAACACTAAACATGGAAAATAATGATCAATGGAAACAATGAACAATATGAACAAGAAATCATGAGATGGAAGAAACTGATAAGGAGAGTAACAAGCATGAAAAGTAAAGAGACTCATATAAACACTCGTAGTATACGTGTCGTGAGAAGTACAACGTTCCTACACATGGACGGCTTGGACGAACGATGAGGTTATAAGGTCCGCCCCCGTAACCGGGAGAGTTGCCAACAATACAATCTGGGCTTTGCCCACATGCCTAGTAATTGTACCCCTCCAATATCCATACCTCACAATCATGAAAACACGATCACGATAACGATCATGATAACAATGAGAAAACATGATCAATAGTCAACACTCAACTCTCGTGTGTGTAATAGTCAAGACACGGAAGATAGCATGTATTAGTGAAATACGACAATATAAAGTAAATGCACATGAAGGTGTCAACAAGTACTTGCCTGAACTCCTGGACGGATTGATTTCACAAGTTGAAGACAAGATGAACTCCGGCCTAGAAGCTATCAAATCAAGCCATCATCCCATGAACCCCGTCGCACAAACAACCACAAGTTAGATATACAATTCCAACTCTAAAAATCTTAGAAAGTGGCTAATAGGTTAAATTAATTAATACTATTTTAATTCTAGAGTAAATTATCTAAAATTCTATTTTAACCTATTTAATTCGGAAATAACAATCTAAATGCAAATATTTGGCCAAGGAAATTCATGGTTCCAAATTCGGGACCCGTGGCACGCAAACCGAGACATACTGTTGACTAACTAGTCAAACATTATGAATTCAAAAGTTTGAGTGTGCAACATGGTAGATTTCAGTACCATGAGTGCACCGGAATCGACCGTGCCGCAAAATCTCGATTTGGTCAAAAGTTATCGCCATTATGGCTAACCATGACCAAATCGATGAACCGTTGACCAAATCTGACTTCTATGAACAAAATAAAATACTAGATGAAACTCTAAATTTCTGGAAAAATTATATGTTGTAGAGCTCGGTGTCAGCTTTCCAAAACTTAAACAGATCACGAAACGGAGTTCGAGATCGCTCGAAATCTCGAAAACCGTGCGACGTGTCGATTTTTGGACAACCGTCACTCAAATAATTATTCAGAAATTTGAAATCAAAATACCAGAAAATAAATTATATATTCAGAAATCTAACCTCAATATGCTTCTAACAAAAAAACGGCACAAAAAAAAGGACGTCCAGATCAACGGCAAACCCTCCGCGAAGTCGAAGAATCCCTATCGAACTCTCCCACAAAAAGCTGCTGAATTAAAATAGGGTTTTCGGAAACCTAAAATATACATATATATATATAGGGAAAATTCAGTGGCTTAAGGCGGCTGGGCGAGGACACGTGTCGCCATAGTATGCCCCCCGCCCAGATCCAGCGGTCCAGAATGGAGCCGGCTTCGGTTGGGCGGCTTAAAGGAGCGGCTCGGCTTCCATATAAGGAAGCGCTGAGTCAGCAGTTCCTTTTATGGACACCCGGCCACGTGGGGTGGTTGGAGCTGCTGACACGCGGGCCGCCCCAGCTGACTGGGTATATACATATTAGGAAATAGAGTTTTAATTACAGAAAAATTAAATAAAAATCAAGAAAAATCCTAAAAATTCCAAATAAATCCCAGAAAATTTCTAAAAATTTCTAGAAAATTCTAGAAAATTGTTTGAGGGTTCTAGAGCCCAAATAATTTATTTGACCTCAAAAATACTCTCGGATGCCTTCACAAAAATTCCTAGAAGCTTAAGAAAATAATAAAACCATATATAAATATTATCTAAAAATCTCCTAAAAATCCAAGAAATTCTAAAATAATAAAATGATACTCTAGAGGCTGTCTGGGGATCCTGGGGACAACATATGTCCTAGTTTTACTACTTAAGCTATAGGCTTAGGTACGCACCCTTGTGATCCCAAATCAAATTCCTAATTATCAAAATTAAATTCTTAGGAAGCAAATGCTACAAACTATCCCCTTAAAATATTTTTCTCCTCAAAAATAAAATAATGCTACATAAAAATATTACCTCAATCTTCAAACAAATGGGGAAACCTCTCCCGCATTTCATCTTCTCGCTCCCAAGTAGACTCCCCGGGTGAGTGATGTCTCCATGCTACTCGAACCAAGGGTATAATCTGCCTCCTCAAAACCTTCTCCCGTCTGTCCAAGATCTCCACTGGTTGCTCTTGGTAGGATAGGCTTGGTCCTACCTCAATCTCCGAATGATCCAATACATAGCTTGGGTCAGCCACGTACTTTCTCAATTGTGATACATGGAATACATTATGAACATTCTCCAATGTGGGCGGAAGGGCCAGTCTATAAGCAACATCTCCAACTCTGTCGAGAATACCAAATGGTCCAATAAATCTCGGACTCAGCTTTCCGCTTCTACCAAATCCAATAGTACCACGAGTTGGCGAGATCTTCAAGAATACCAAATCACCAACCTCGAATGATAATGGCCTCCGGTGACTATCTGCCCAATGCCTCTGTCGATCTTGTGCTACCCTTAGTCGCTCACGAATCTTCTTCACTTTCTCTGCGGCATCCACAACCATCTCCGGTCCTAACAAGGATCTCTCACCCACGTCGTCCCATGACAAAGGGGTACGACACCTCCGTCCATAGAGCGCCTCGAAAGGTGACATCTCTATATTTGCTTGATAGCTATTATTGTAAGAGAACTCCACCAAATATAAGTGAGCATCCCATGACCCACCAAAATCTAACATACAAGTATGCAACATGTCTTCTAGTGTCTGAATAGTACGCTCTGACTGCCCATCAGTCTGCGGGTGATAAACTGTACTGAACTTGAGCTGCGTACCGAGGCTCTCTTGCAAACTCCTCCAAAAGTATGACGTGAACCGTGAATATCTGTCGGAGACTATACTCACCGGAACACCATGCAGTCTCACAATCTGTCGAACATATAACTCTGCTAAACCTTCGGTAGACAACCCAATCTTGAAAGGTATAAAGTGTGCCGATTTGGTCAACCTATCCACAATGACCCAGAACCAGAACACTGAAGAGCGGGGGTGCACATAGCCAGCTACGTATATCGAAATGGCATCCACCTCGCTATACGGTCATGGCTGTCTAGATATGAGGGTTTACTACAAGCCAACAGTCTCTTAAGGTCAAGCCTATTGTCTCAATCTCAAGCAAGTAATATAGTCACAAGATGTTTGACCACCAAATATACAATAAAAGGCGTCCCAAATATTACATATCAGCTGATCATGAAGCTAGTCGTACAAAATGCTAGGACTAGCAAGAGTTAAGTCATACATGATCAACCCTAGGATTTGTTAATCATGTTTACAGCCCGTAGGCAGACAGTAAGTAAAGTGATCGAGCTAACAGGTGCTCGTCGGCTAAACGCCTCAAAAGAATAAATTTACAATAGAGTGAGCGAAACAAAATAGAAAACCCACTCGTAGTCCGGGTTTCTTCTAGTTGCCACCATCGGGCTGGAGGTTCGGTAGATCCTCGGGTGCTGCTCCAAATTCTGGCCACACAAAACCAGCTGGGTCAAACCCCAGAAAGAGCAAGTGCCACAAAGGAGGCCACAAAATAAGAACATAAGCCAACATATTAGATCATAAGAAACTAATTACATAGTAAAGACAATTATTAAGAAGAAACCTGGCAGGTGATATACGATGAGATAACCATGGGACTCTTCAGATAACCAGGTTATAACCCGTAAACCAAACAAGGACCGGGGTTGTAACCCTTCGTCTGAACGGAACTTGGTTTCTCTCACCATTTATCGGCAAGATAAAATACAAGAAATCTGGACCTGTAATTAATCATGATTAAGGTAAAGCACGAGTAGTTATGTCATGTCATAACCTTGTACAGGATCAGGACAAGACAAGCGGGAATAGACTCCATCCAATCAATCACGGCCAAGCAAGTACTACGGCTTACTACTTAACTAACTAGGGTTATCACAAGCCTAATTACTAACAAGATGCAAATGAGAATTTCCCAGTCCCAAGCCCTGCAGACTATCCAGTTATCCTTCCGCGGGTTGAGAGTATAGGTGGGTACATCGCCCGGGAGACAAATGTACCCTTAGGTGACTTAGAGGGTGCAACACGCGACGGTGTGCTGGAAATGTGCTCTACTCGTCGGCAAGCTACAAGTCCAATTAAGAGCGCCTAGATTGAGATTGCCTGTGACTGGAAATTCTCCATGAACTACACTTTGATATAGTCATTAGCCTGATCCACGTTCAGTGTGAATCCCTGATCGTGGGAACCAGGGAGTCACGTCCTAGACATGATGCAAGACAAGACAAGTGGATTGCACAAGCAAGCAAGCAGGAACACCCACGGTGTCAAGTTGATTATACAAGTCAAGTTAGCCGTCGCAACAGCATCAAGTCAAGTCAGGATTACAAGTTACAAGTTACAAGTCAAGTCAGGTACAAGTCAAGAGTGCGCCGCCACGGGCCACTATCAAGTTATCAAGGTAAATCATGTCAGGGTACTTGTTAGGAGTGCGCCACGACGGGCCACTATCATGTCAGGTTGGTCATGTCAGGAGTGCACCACTACGGGTCACTGTCATGTTAGGCTAGTTCCTTATCATACCATGCCATGTACAATAGTCATTCCAAACATATTACGTAAAATCAAGTTCATGACAAAAGGCGTAAGGATATAAAATAGGAGTAAAATATCTACTAAAATATCAATATACAGGGCTATAGAAGAGCCAAGCTTAGAGAAATAAAACCAAAACTCCAAGAACCAATGGATTGCGCAAGGGGTCAGGGGGTTGGATTGCGCAAGTGTCAGCTGCGCAGGGTGCCAAGTACACAGGGGCACAGGGCGCATGAACAGACTGCGCAGGAGTGAACTGCGCAGGAGTGGATTGCGCAAGGGTGGATTGCGCAGAGGTGGATTGCGCATGGCTGGCTTGCGCATGGATGGCTTGCGCCAGCGCAATCCAGCGCAGCGCAAAGCACTGGCTGAGGTCATGCGCAATCGGCCCTGCGCTAAAGAGCACAGGCCGGGGGTGCGCAACCGGCCATACGCTAAAGAGCGCAAGGCAGAGGGATGTTCTTCCTGGCCGAGAGCAGGTCCAAGAACACCAAGAACTTCAATTCTTCATAACTTTGCCAAATCAAAACCAAATCTAGATTTTCAAAGTTCTAACTTGAGTAAAATCGAATTCTCTTCCACATGGAAGCATCAAAACAAACTAAAATCCAAGTTAAATAGATCAAAATCATGCAAATCCAAAAATAGTAAAAACCTAGATCTAGAACAATGGAAACTCCAAATCACAAAAAACCAAGTTCTAATGTTGATCTCCATGGCCTAATCTAGCTAATAGACAAATAAAAAGTGGTTCTCAAGTGGTGGCAAGGTGCACTTGCCTATAGGTGATGGTATTGTGTGGAAGAAGGAAGAAGAAGAAGTTGGAGAAGTAAATGAAAAATAAAGAGGAGAGAGAAAAGTAGGTGGGGATTTATGATGGTGGGTTGTGGTGTATTGAGGGTGTAGCATAGGTTATGGTGTTCCAATACTCACAAACCAAACCGAACCACTCCAATAAAACCGAGCCAGGCCAAAACCCCAAAATATGAGAAATACCGAAATTCTACAAGTGGAGAAAATAAAAAAATACATGCCAAAATCCAGATATGAGTATAAAATACAAAATACAAGAAATACGGAAGATGAGGGTGACAGTTTCAGATGTAATTGAGAATGGTGTCGGGTTGTTGAGTCGTATCCTGCGCAACACAGGGGTAAGAAGAGAAGATCGTGTTAAGTGTGTTGGACACGGGAGATGATGTATCTGTAAAAATATAGATGGTGGAAAGACACCCGGGGTCGGACCTGAGGCCGTCACGGCTGACACGGAGGAAGTGGACATGGACACGGTGCACTCACAATTGCGGTAGAGAAAATTTTTATGGAGAAAACAAGCTAGGGTCCCTATAATAGGGTGGAGAGGTCCTTATTAGATAAAGATTATGACTGTTTAAACCCCCATAGATAAATTCCACATCTATTTAAATTAATTTTAAACTAGTTCAATAAAATCAAGCCCTAATTTAAATCACAATAAATATTTAACCATTTAAAAATAGATTTTTATAAATAAAAATATCAAATAAATTAAATAATTTTTCATAAATTTAAAATATCAAATCAAATAACATTTTCAAAAACAAATTTTTACAAAATATACATGAATATATTTTCATCTACCTCGCACGCAAATAGTACAATTTATTTACATAATAATTATTTTCAAAATTAGTACCTATATTTGTATAACAAATAAAATTGTCTTTATATAATAATAAAAACTACACCTGCTTCGGCACAAGATGGAGCATCAAGTCTTAAGTTGTCGGCATATAAGTTACATAAGTTGGATATGAGTCATCTTGAGTTTAAGTCAAAAAATGCCGCAAGGCAAAGTCGGTCGAGTGACACTTAGTCCACAAGTCTTGATTGGGTCAGTTGGTGATTAAATAAGCAAGAGCCGTGAGGCGGCAATATGGTTAAGTTACACTGAGTTTGCGAGGTACGACACAATGGACTTGTGGCACGGTCACGTGGAAATTGGGTACTATCGTGTAGTCGCGTCTCTGATTTTGTGCCGAAAGGCAAGTGAGACATGATAGGTTAACGTTGCCGGTATGAGAAGGGTCTAAAGGCAAAGTATGTGTTGGCGTTGTTGTTGCAAGCACGGGATGGTCTAGAGACACAAAATAGGCCAAGGCGTCTATCCTAAAACTGATCCTAAGGTAAGAGTAGAAAGACAATCATAAAGGGACTAGCTTACACAAAAGTAAATGAACGTGTCGGTTGTGTATGGGTGGACGAGGAGCTCACGCCACCAGTACAGTTGAGTACTGATACCCAGACAGTTTTCATGTGGAGGAACAGGTAGAAGCTCGTGGCACGGTGCTTGTTTGGATGCGTCGAGGCACGGAGTATTTGGCAATTTGAGGCATACGACCGCATGGAGTCAGGACTTATACTAGACATAATGTATGGATGTCACCTATCCAAAGTATCCGCTGGCTCAAGACATGTATTGAGATATGAGAGAGAGCTGAGTGACTTGTAATGTGAGAAGAGTGAGCTTGAGTGATTGTATAATTGGCCTCATGCCCCCTTTCTAATCTTTGTTTCAATATCAATAAAGAGCCTCTTTTGAATAACTTGTGTTTTGTTCTAAATTTTTGCTGGTATATTCAATGTCTCTGCATGGGACTTCGACGACCCTGTTGCAGCCGCTGTAATCGGCCGTTATGGAACCCGCCTTGCACGAGCGCAATCTAGGCTCGTACGGTATCACGCCTTAGCGAGGACGATCGCTCCTACGGGAGCGGGGCGTGACATAATGGTATCAAAGTACGACTTTACGTCCTTGGACTATCGATTAAATTCTTTAACTCGTTGCTTCCGCAAGTTAATATTGTTGGTGCGCTCTCTCTCAAATGTCCCACGGGATGTCCATTCAATAAGTCTAAGTAATTTACAAAATGTAGGATAACAGTTTTTGACAAAAACAAAAATATGGTTCACGTGAAGCACGGTTGGCTAAGTCGTGCTGGGCATATACACCAAAGTTGCGTCGACCTTAGAAGAGTTGAGTACGAGATTCGATCCGTCTTGGATGACAATGAGTTGTAATCGATTGAGTAAGTGGGATGACTATCGATAGGGGTACTATTGAGCGACGATAGCGTCGGTGCGATATAGATGAGCGTGCTTGAAATTTAAGGAATCATTCAAGTGAAAATCCATGAAAATAGATTGTGAATTGAATGATAAGTTGAGGATTTGTTGAATGACGTCATCCCTTAGTGGTGTATGCGTTAGCTTCAGGGATGTCGATCGATCGATTGAGGATACAGGGTGTCAATGAGTCTATCAGCAAGCATCGCGTGTATGTAAAGCCGTAGATTGAGTATCATTAAATAAGTTGTAGTCTTAAAGATTTGGACGAGTCGATTCAAACAAAAGTTAGAAATGACGCACACGGGATAGTGATTGCATGAGTATGAAATGCAAAATGATTGAGTAGGTGAAATTAAATCGAGGAAAAAGTTAGGGTGTACGAATAGATGACTTAATCGAAGAAATTGATACGGATCGTATACGAAAAGTTAGCACAATGGGAAGATAGCGTGCATGAAAGGTTTGATTTTGAAGTTACAAAAAATGACACTAAGGATTGGAATGAATGTTGCTCGATGTTTGAGTTAGGAAAGAATGATGCAAATTGAGAAAATACGTTGGTCAATGACTTAAGATAGGCGGATGAACAATACGTGAATTTGGTTTGAAGAAATTGATGATATAAATGATTCGAGGGATAATGAAAAAAATTAATTTTGAATGTCGAGGAGATTATCCAGTCGGACGATAGCATCATTCGTACGACTCGAAATTCGTTGCAAAGGAAGATCGTCAGGTTACACATATCATCGATGGTATTGAGACGTATCAATGATCGATATGCGATAACTCGAGGGCACTCTAATTCGAGGAATGACGATCGTGTAAGTGTTATTGTTCTGACGGATGCTATACCTAGGATTTTGATTGAAATAAATGTGGATAAAAACGGAAGTGTCTTGATGGTTACGTGGATAACCAAGCATCGATATTCTTGTCTTACGCGAGCACAACTCTAGCCTCGCACATGCATCACGTCGGATTTGGGGCGATCCTTTCGTATGAGCGCTGACATGGTGGTTCATGTCGTGGGAATGATCGAACTCGAAAAATTAGGACACGACAACTTTGATTGTCTCGACTTATTGGTTTGATGCGAAGGAAAATTCGAGGATGTTTGGACTTGCAATTGATGATTGAGTAAACTTGAGGATTGAATAGATCCAATCTACGTATCGAGAATGAATTAGTCTAGGCACAAAATAAGAGTTACGTCCCGATAAGGATGATTATCCCGCAAGAGCGTGCATGGTGATTCAAGTACACCGTGGATAATCTGACTCGCGTGAGATCGGGGCACAACATATTTCTAAGCTAGACGACCTTATGATCGAATATGTGAATTGTGATGAACGACTTAGGAAATATGAAATATGAATTATGGCTTAGCAATAAATTGTGTCGTAGAGTACTTAACTTGGAAGGATTGATAGGCGGATTATGTCGAACGTGTTCGAAGAGATAGACTATACGAAATGGCTTGATGAACGAGTGATATTGATATGTCGAAGAATTGGTTGAAACGTGAGTTATCGTAGGATGGCTTTGCTGAATGACTCAGACCCCATACGACAAATGTTGGGATGTGTGTAGGAAATTGATGCTCGATGTTTAGAAATTAGAGTGATGCGAACTTGGGTAGAAAACCCCATACTATCAACTTGGTTTAACCTTAGGATGGGGTCAGTGTTGATATTGTTGTTTGGGATCTATGATTCCAATACTGACTGATGACTTTAGCCTAAAAATATAGCCTAGCGGTTAGGCCGACGTCCCGGTGCGGAGTGATAGAAATTGTGGAGGCACCACTCATAAGGCTCGGTTGATATGCACGTATATCATGGACGCCCGAATATATGCACGATCCGACTCGAATGGTGATGGAGGATTCTCTACCACGAGGCTTGGCTGAAATGTATGTATTTTGGGGACGCCTAAAATATGTGCACGATCAAACTAAGTGATACGTTGAATTCAAGTGGGACTTGATGAACGAAAAAGTGTCGAAGATTTTGATATCGTGAGTTTTGAAGAAAAGATTGTGGATAGCACGAGCGTGGCTCAAATTTGAGAAATGCATAGGAGAAATATGTGCGAGAGTCGTTGAACATTCAAGTGATAAGTCGGTGAGTAAGTACTCAGCTAGTTTTGAGGACGAAACTTTTTCTGAGTGGTGTATGATGTAGTGTCCCGTCCCGCTCAGTCAAACGGACGAATCGAAACACCGACGGCATTTGGACATGGCCTTTCAACGGTGACACGAAGGCCCGCTCGGTCGAGACGACTCCTCGCTCAGGTGGGGTAGTTTCGATGAACTTGTCTCATCTTAGCCTTCATATAATAAATCACATGTTTTCAACTTGCACAAGTAGGCTTGATAATAAAAGAGACGAATCCACATAGATAAGGGAATAATCCCGACGGGTCGAATTGATTTAGAATATGGAAAGGTCCAACGGTCGGCTTAGAGTTGGTGCACGGCGTGCTTTGAAAATGATACTCGGTCCTTCGTCCCGTGGCTTGGAAAAAGGAAAAGTTGGTCTTCGCCACAAGCTAAGAGTTAGCATAAGTCATAGGCGTCGCCCACATAAACGCTTCATAAAGCATACACGGTCCCATCGTCCAAGGCTTGACGCAGTCCTTGCTCGTCAAGTTGTTGTACGATTAAGTTAGGCTGAGTTATGATAGGCTATCGAAGTCTTTTCTAAGCATTATCCATGTTTTCTGCGGTTGTCGAAATTACTTGGTTCTATGACCGTAAGGCCCGTTGTATAGGTATGTCTTGGGCGGTAGTATCATCCAGAATAGTAATTGGTGTAAGGCAGGATGTCACAGACTTAGTGTTTCTAAGGCACGGGTCACGGTTGATTAATTTGGAGTTTGGAAAGAAGGGTTTTAGAATAGTTGTTCCTGAGTTGAATAAAATGATAGGGCAAAAAAGAAGAAGGCTCGCGACCATGGGTCGTCGAGGCAGTCTCAGATGTGAGAAGTATTGAACTTGGCCCTGAAAGAGATGGTAACACTAGAAGTAGAATGACTGTGTGAGACGTCAGTTCGAGTCGAGTCTTGCATGGTCATTGGACAACTTGTACAAGGTGAGATGATATTTCTCGAACGACGACCCAGGCGGCCAATGGGACCATTTCGATAGAGACATGATTAGCAGTGCTGGATGACCGTATGGGTTAGGCGGGGACTTACAACGGAGCTCGCTACTCGCGCTGGCAAGGGGCATCCGTCTAACAAGCTATGGTGTCCAGGATAGCGCTGGACGCTAGTGACTAGTTCATATAGATCAGTCGGCATGAGCGATGATCCGCGTGTATGCCTTTGGATTGAGTCGAGTATTTAGTGTACTATATCAAGGAGTCGAGTCGACTTCATGCACGATCGGAAGATAATGTTTGGGCCTAAGATTTGGCTGTAACGTAGACACCGTGCTTCGGTACGAGATGTAGCGTCAAGTCTTAAGTTGTCAGCATATAAGTTGTATAAGTTGGATATGAGTCATCTTGAGTTTAAGTCAGGAAACGCCGTAAGGTAAAGTCGGTCGAGTGACTCTTAGTCCACAAGTCTTGATTGGGTCAGTTGGTGATTAAAGTAGCAAGGGCCGAGAGGCGGCAATATGGTTAAGTCACACTGAGTTTGCGAGGCATGGCACAATGGACTTGTAGCACGGTCACATGGAAATTGGGTACCATCGTGTAGTCGCATATCTGATTTTGTGCCAAAAGGCAAGCGCGACATGATAGGTTAACGTTGTTGGTACGAGAAGGGTCCAAAGGCAAAGTATGTGTTGGGGTTGTTGTTGCAAGCACGGGATAGTCAAGAGACACAAAATAGGCCAAGGCATCTGTCCTAAAACTGATCCTAAGGTAAGAGTAGAAAGACAATCATAAAGGGTCTAGGTGACACAAAAGTAAAAGAACGTGTCAGTTTTGTATGGGTGGACGAGGAGCTCACGCCACTAGTACAGTTGAGTACTGACACCCACACAATTTTTATGTGCAAGCCCAGGTAGAAGCTCGTGGCACGGAGCTCGCTTGGATGCGTCGAAGCACGGAGTACCTTGGCGATTCGAGGCGTGCGACCGCGTGGAGTCAGGACTTATACGGGACATAAAGTATAGGCGTCGCATATCCAAAGCATCCGTTAGTTCAAGACATGTATTAAGATATGAGAGATAGCTGAGTGACTTGTAATGTGAGAAGAGTGAGCTTGAGTGATTGTAATATTGGCCTCATGCCCCCTTTGTAATCTTTGTTTCTATATCAATAAAGAGCCTCTTTTGAATAACTTGTGTTTTATTCTAAATTTTTTTTAGTATATTCAATATCTCTGCATGGGACTTCTGTGCGACGACCCCGTCGCAGCCGCTATAATCGGCCGTTATGGAACACGCCTTGTACGAGCGCAGTCTAGGCTCGTGCGGCATCATGCCTTAGCGAGGACGATCGCTCCTACAGGAATGGGACGTGACAAATTTGAACTAAAAGAGGATTACCATTGAAAGTCTTTATTAGAAAGTGTAGTATCAACCTTGCCTTTCGTAAAACTGTTGTCATATTGAAAAGAGCTTAGACGATCATACCAAGCACGAGGGGCTTGTTTCAAACCGTATAAGGCTTTCTTCAACTTGAAAACATAATCAAGGTTTTTGAAATCAGTAAAACCTGGAGGTTGAGCTACATAAACTTTTTCTTTTATAAAATCGTTCAAAAATGTACTCTTGACATCCATTTGAAATAATTTAAAGTTATGAAAATATGCTATTGTACATAGTATGCGAATGGGTTCTAATCTCGCAACTGGGGCATATGTTTCGTCGTAGTCGATACCTTCTTCTTGATTGTATCCTTGAGCTACGAGTCGAGCCTTATTACGAGTCACTAAACCATTCTCATTCAGTTTATTTTGGAATACCCAGTGGGTGCCAATAACCGGATGATCAATGGGCTTGGGAACAAGTTCCCAAACTTGATTTCGTTCAAATTGGTTCAATTCTTCTTGCATAGTATCTAACCAAAAATTACTACTACATGATTCTTCAATATTTTTGGGTTCAATCTGTGAAATAAATGCAACACAGGAAGCTATATCTTTACTGGAGGAATGAGTACTCACACCCCTGGTAATCTCACCTATTACTAAGTCCTTGGGATGGTCTGCCAAAAATCTCATTTCTTTTGGCACATCCTCAGGATTGCTGGTTCCGGCTTCTGGTTCTGTACGTGATCTGCCTAGAGAATCAGCTGGTGCTTTACATGAAGGTTCTGCTGGTGTTGTACTTGGTGTACTTATGTCTTCATCATCATCATCATCGACTGAATGTTGATTTAGTTCATCAAATGTAACATTTATTGATTCTTCGATGATCATGGTTCTCTTGTTGAAGACTCTGTACCCTTTGCTCTTTGCCGCGTAACCTAAAAAGATACCTTCATCGGCCTTTTCATCAAACTTTCCTGATTGTCTTTAGTATTAAGAATAAAGCATTTACAACCAAATATTTTAAAATATGAAACAGTGGGTGTTTAATCAAACTATAGCTCATAAGGAGCCTTCTTCGATATAGGTCGAATTAGAACCCTATTGAGAACATAGCAAGCTATATTTACAGCTTCAGTCCAATAGTATTTTGGTAGACTAAACTGGTATAACATTACTCTAGCCATTTCGGATAAAGTCATGTTCTAACGTTCCACAACTCTATTTTTTTGTGGAGTCCTAGGGCAATAAAACTCATACAGATAATCGTGTGTGTCACAAAATTGCTTGAACTCTGTATTCTCAAATTCGTCGCCATGATCGCTTCGAATACGAGTGATCATGAAACATTTTTCATTTTGAACTTTCTTGCAAAAGGTGATAAATTCTGACAACGCATCGTTCTTGCGTGCAAGAAAATATACCCACGTGTATATATAAAAATCATCTACTATTACAAAAGCATATAACTTACCACCTAGGCTAGCAATTTTACTAGGTCCAAATAAATCCATAAGCAGTAGTAATTGTATAGGTTAGTAGTACTTATAGCGTTCTTGGACTTAAATGCGGATCGGGTAGCTTTGTTCTTTTTACATTCACTACATATCGTATCCTTCATGAAAGAAATGTCCGGTAATGTCACGACCCGATCCCAAATTATTGGGTCGAACCAGATCATGTCCAGCCTGGACCGTTGTGAGATGGCGGCAGTAAGCTGTTCTATATACAGGTATTCACAACAACATCTATACATTTGTCACAACTTGAATATACGAAAATTTTAAAACTTTTTATTCAACAACTGAAAAGTATAACTGGAAATGAAAGAACTGAAATAAAGTACTGAATTCAAAATTAACAAAACTCTAATACAATAAAACTAGAAAACTGGAAAACAACTAGCTAGGCGGTCGGCTCATCGACCTTAGGTTCTGCGTCCTCCAAGGAGGACTCTGGCAACACCACAGGGTACAATACCGAGTCATAGTAGCTATTGTACAATAGCTCAGCATCCTCAATGTCACCTAAAAATGTAGGTCTCCAGTCAGGAGGGAGCAAGTACGAATATGTATCTCACATTTCAAATGATAATAGAAAAGTGCAGGCTAAACAGTTGAAATAATATTTTCCAGCAATTTAACAATTTAAACAATGTGATTTGAATGTGTAATCGTCTATGACCGGCTTGGGTTGTACAATAGCGTCCTAGCGACGCGATACGGCTTATCCCTGTGTGTAAGAGGGGTAAGCTCGCACAATAACAATATGCAATATGAGGGGTATTGGTCATAAACGTTACACTATTCCCCCAATATCCCCACAATCAATATCAATCAATATTTGAACCTTAGGAGAGGGTTCCGTTTAGCAATGTGGTTTAAATATGCAACTTGACAATTACTAAATAAAATGCAAGAAAACATAACCGTAACTTGCCTCTGTTAATTGACTGTATCGGGAATATCGGTACCGAGGAGGAAATCAAGTTCGTCTCCGAGATCCTACAGTTGAGAACCTTGACTTAGAACCATAATGAAATCATTCTAGGTGTGCTAGTTACAATCTCTAGAAGCAGACCCTAGTCAGGTTTTAAGTTATTAATTAATCTACCGAAAATTGTCTAGCGTCGCAATCTACGTTCGTTATCATTTTAATCGAATAAGTCGATTACTGATTATTGGGAAAAATAGTAATTACCGGTTAATTTGGCAAAAACTTTGTATTTTAAATATATATATATATATATATATATATATATATATATATATATATAAAACTAGGCTTTTTCTTTTAAATGAGAAAACATATGAATTGCTAAGTTACCAGGTTATTTATTATGAGAAAACTTATTAATTTTCTTTATAAAATAAATATATCCATTTTAAATTCTACGCGTTTAACGGCGAAATCAATATTCTAAAAAAAATAAGAAAAAGCTACGCTACACAATACAGGGTCACAGAGAAATAAAGAAAAAATTGGGCTTATGCCCTTTACAAATTATTTACATAAATTAATTAATCCTAAGGCGAGCTCTGAGTGCCACGAACGGTCCAAACAGTAGGCCGAGGCCCTGCACCATAAATACTAAAAGAATTACCAGTTCTAAAATAAATTATAATTAAATTAAAAAAATTAAAGAGTCTCAGACTTGGTCATGCAATCTTATGTTGCTGGCTTACGCCTCAACGTACAGGAAATCCTGTAGCGTTTGCGATTCGCCGAGGCTCATCCGACCGATATGGTCGTCGCCTAACTGGTGATACAAAATCCATAAAAACAAACAAAATCCCATCTATAAATCATTTTATAAAGACCGTTTTTCTTTGAAAAATAGGTTTTATTCAAATTGCTAATTTTTATAAGAAAATCCCTTTTTAAAATATTTTCTGAAAATTTGGGCAGCATCTCCTCTGTAATTGGGACAACCCAATCCTGGAAGGATGCCAACCACAACACAATTTAAATATCCCAAACTAGGGATCACTAATTACCAACCCAAAATGAATATACAACCAAAAAACCAACCACAACACAAATAACCAAAATAAAAAATACGTCACGACGAAACCGATACTCTACGTATCACCCAAAAGCAACAATATATTAAAATACCGAATCCTAAAACGGGATCGGGACCGCATCATCACAGACTATCTACGAGAGGGACATGGGAACACGAAGTTATACCGCAATTGCTCGGCTAGAGCTCTCAGATGCAAATATTAAAAGAAAGAAATCTGCGGACAACGGGAAAATGGCTCGGAAAAGTGCTACGGAACTCGGGGCAGCGCTGGGGCGGAGCCGACAGGGCTCGGGGTCACGCCGAAAAGGCGCTGGCCGGCTGCACGGGGACACGGGAGTCGTCGAGGCGGATCTGGCCGGCGGGACAACGCTGGCCGGTCGGGCACGGCCGGCGGGGACGCTGGCCGGACGGGAATAGTGGTCGTCGGGGTGCTGGGATCCGGTGCACGGGAGCCACGCGGAACAGCGCACAGGAGGGTTGCCGGGGAAGGCGGCCGGCGGAAGGCGCTGGCCTCGGGAACAGCGTGCGGCCTCGGGGACAGCACTGGCCTCTGGAACAGCGCGCGGGCGGAGGCGCCGGTCTCGGAAGACGGACGCGCGGGCGGGATCTGGCCGGAGGGACGTCGGCGGGAGGCGCCGGGGGTCGAGCGGCTAGGGCATGGTAGGAGGCGCCGACTGGACCTGACCGGGCGAAACGTCGCCGACGGCAGGGCACGGGTTGGCCGGAGCTGGCCGACGGCTAGGGCACGGGAGGGGTGTGGTCGCGCGGAGGGCGCATGGGGCTTGCCGGAAGGCGTCGCTGTCGGGGTCGGCCGTGGAGGCGGTCGCTGGTCACGGTTCGGCGCGGAGGGCTGGCCGCGGGTCGGGCGCACGTCAGAGGGTTGGTCGCACTGAACGAGGGATTCGCGAGGTCGGCTCCGGCGAGAGGGGTCGGACGGAAAGGGGGTGATGGGGAGTGGGTTTGGAGAGGAAGTGATGGTGAGGGGATTTGTTTTCTCCTGACTTGGAGAATTAGGTGGTGGTGGTGGTGGTGAGTATTTGGAGGGGAGAGGAATAAACGTATGGAGGAGAATAAAGGTGCTGAGTGGCTGAGTGAAATAAGAGGAGTGTTTTGATCGTGTAGAGAGTGAGGGAAATAGGATTTGGGTTTGTGGCTTGCTGTGTGTGGCTTTTATTCCTTCTTTTTTTTGTATTTAAGAAATGGATTTTACAACCTTCCCTCCTTAGAAAATTTCGTCCTCGAAATTTCAAGGATAAGGGTCGGGGTACAATCAAAATCACTTAACCTTGATCAGACATGGAATTTAAATCATCAGGCACGATCGGATTCTAGGCATGATCACTAGGTACAATGATAAAACATCGGCACGATCAGAATTATTATGATATGATCTGAGATAGGTAGGATTGTTGTTGTGATCAAAATCATTTTAGGCACGAGAAAATCTAGGTACAATTATGATCATAAAATAGGAGAAAATCAAATGAGGTCTCGTGAAACAGAAAAGGCAAGAAAGAAGCGAATTTCAACAGTTTATTGAGAAGGCAGAAAGTAATAGAATCTTTTGAGATGAGGGACTAAAATGTCAAATCAAATTAGAATGGGGTACAAGGGTTTGTGACTCAGGAAAGATAAAAAGTTGTGTGATGGTATGATAGCAAAGATGAGTAGAATAATATAACTATGTTAGGAATGTAATCGAGTAAGATATTTTTGTTGAGGACCGAGTGATGACCAAAGGGGATAGAAAAATATCGTTTCACTATTTCAAGGATCAAAGATAGGATATGCGAAAAAATAACTTACAAAATAACAATCTTATTAATACCCCATAGAAAAATCCAATTTCTAACTTGCTAAACTAGTTGAACTCTAAGTATCTACAGAAAACTAAGGCAGCCGCCAAGGTATTGGAACTACTCTATTTGGAATCATAAATCACCTAAATCAAATTTTTCTTCCGTCGTTTTATGTAACTCGTATGCCAAATGTATTTCAATTTCAAGTATGCCTCTCGATCAAAATATTTTACAGACATCAACTTCCAATTATCAGGCATTCTTCCAAAACTGACTACATCAAAATTATAATCTTTCTTTGCCATAGTAAATCCTTAGAAAATTCTTTTAAGTTGATCTATGACCTATATTCGAGAATTTTTAATTCTTGAAATCAATTGACAGAATTACAAACATTAATCAATTTTAATCTTTAACTATGTACCTATCAATCGTTCTCATCCAAACGCATTAGTAAAATACCACAGAATCCCAATCGTTCTTACCATAACCAATATGAGCCTCCAATGTTTGGTAGAAATTGCAAATTCAATTGCTCTTTTCCAAAGTTGTATGCCAATGGTCTTATCTCAATTCCTCTCTGCTTATTCCTTCCCTAGAACCTATCATTCCATTGCTCGTGTTATTCCTTCCATGGTTATATCCGTCCCTTCTAGGTATAGTGGTCATATAATCAAAAAAGTTGATCCTCGTCAAGTGTTTCTTTACTTGATCATTATATTCACATGTTTATACATATTATCCAAATTTACTTCCTCTATGGGAGAACATTACCAAATCCATACTTTTCTCGCTAACTCTACCTACGTCTTCTTTTATCTTCAATAACTCTTCCTTTAAGCATAAAATTCAAAATCGTCAAATACCATCATTTTTTAATGAGGTTTAGACGCTAGCGAGCACTACTAACGATTCTATTCCAAACAAGTCACAAGCTAGGCATACCACTCCCTCAAGGCTAGCTTACTCAAGGTATTCTTCTACCTTTTCTACCCTTTAGCTATCTAATATTAATCCCAAGGATCCCTTACAAGGAATGAGATAAGTAACAATCTATGTTCCCCGCACATATAGCTATCAACTATATACAAATGGTCATCCACAAGATATATATCAACTTTTTGATAAAAAGCTAACCACAACTATCTACAGCTTCCAAAATATGTAACAAAAATAATAATAGTAATAATATAATAAATAAATAAATATAAAAATATATATATGCAACGTACTAAGGTTGAAATATGAAAGAGATTGAGCCAATAGAGATTGATATGGTCCTAATAAGTTCTAGGAAAAAAATCAAGTACAATTTTATAGAAAATCTATCCTTTCTTGTTGTGATAAGAAGTTTTTGAAAATAGAAAGCCGCTAGAAATACAAATCCTCTAATCGGACAACAGTCAAAATAATTTGATGGTGCAGAAAAGACAACCATATTATGGATATAGTCTTAATAATATTCAAGAACCCAAATATATCCGAAGTCACTTTGCCTCAAATTCATGCCTCGCCAGAGTGCACCTGACTACAGTGAAATTTCGGCTCCATACTTGAATAGTAATAGGTTTTCGAGTAGTCTATCAACTTTATCCATTTCCTGGCTGAACAACATAGGAGACAAATTTGATGCATCTACGACGTAGTCTCAATAATATCCAAAAACCTATCAATACCTGAATCACTTCAACTTAGAGTATATGCCCTGCTAGTGCGCAACTGGCTGCAGTATACTCGCAGTTTCTATAATTCAAATAGATGGTTGCGATGCATATGTGCGAAGCCATATTAGGTCTCTGAATATTTTCTTAACTTTGTCCATGGGAATTTTAAAGGGATAATTCAACAATTCAAAAAGTTTTTCAATGACTAAAGAAAATTCAATATTAGGATGTAATCAATTCTCTTACCGTTTGTGCTTCATGATACTCAAGCATTAAGTTTAAAAGCTTTATAGGCCTTGAATTGATCAAGAAGTTGCCTAGGGAGAGTAAGGTTTCGAGTTGAGTGGAAGAAATCAACAAATAAAAATATTTTCGGTACTTGGAATAACTTAGGAAATATCAATCCATATTGGAATTATTTTTCGGAAAATAGTTCCCTTGGGAGATATGTGAACCAGCTAAGTTGAACCAATTCTTTGGTAACAATTAACCTTGGGGCTTTATGGTTCCAGAAGAATTCGGTCCGAAATTGGTTCTGAGAAAGTCAATTGGAAATAAGGTCAAGATGAATAGTTGGATACACTAGTTGTAAAAAATACTTTGGTAGATAAGAGTTTATTAGTTGCTAAAGTAGAATTTGAAACTATAAATAATGATTGGGTCTAGATCCTAAATAAAGATAGAGTAGTAAGCTTTGATCAAACTAATAGAGAAATTGAAAATAGGTTGTTGAAGGAGAAGATCGAGAAAAATGATATTAATCTATAAATAGCGAAAGAGTATAGATCCTAAGGGATGCTAGAATATGATAAAGATATTGAAGGTAAAAATCCCGAAAGCCATGGGACACTAAAATGTACCAAAAATCTAGAAAATAAAATAGGCAGTAAAACAATATACCATCATACAATTGGCCTAATTTAGATAAGGTTTAGGTACAAACGTAAGCAAGGTAACCTATAAAACTATACGCAAGCCAAAATAAATATTTTAAAATAAATAATTTTGGCCCTATATTGTAACATGGTGAATATAATAGACTCTCTGTTCACCATGTAAAGTGTAATCAAGGGTAATATATTATGCTTCGGTAGGGTATCATATAGTGCTAATCAATAATTCTAGATATCATTAGCTCTTCTGGTCCTGGTCTGGTTCGAGCAGCCTTCCACTGCTCAATCTACTACTACGATTCTCTTGTCATGTTTTCTTGCGTCATGCATAGAAAACAAGATCTTGCTAGTACCGACTGATAGGCATAGGTCAGGTTGTCTTCATAGTCTGGCAAGTTTTGGGGCAAGCGTAAACAAGGTAACCTACCATTCTATAAACAAGCAAAAATTGTTACTTATATATAGATAATTCGGTCCTATGTTGTGACAAATCAATATTCTAGTGTTCTAATTGTTTCTAGATATGTTTACCTAAGTTGTTGTTTTGGACCTGCATGGGCCACAACTAAAAATATGTCACGATCCGTTCCCAAATTATTGGGTCGAACCGGATCATGCCCAGCGTACACCGTTGTGAGACGGCGGCAGTAAGTTGTTCTATATACAGGTATTCACAACAACATATATACATTTGTCACAACTTGAATATACGAAAATTTTAAAACTTTTTATTCAACAACTGAAAAGTACAACTGGAAATGAAAGAACTGAAATAAAGTACTGAATTCAAAATTAACAAAACTCTAATACAATAAAACTAGAAAACTGGAAAACAACTAGCTAGGCGGTCGGCTCATCGACCTCAGGTTCTGCGTCCTCCAAGGGGAACTCTGGCAACACCACAGCGTATAATACCGGGTCATAGTAGCTATTGTAAAATAGCTCAGCATCCTCAATGTCACCTAAAAATGTGGGTCTCCAGTCAGGAGAGAGCAAGTACGAATATGTATCTCACATTTCAAATGATAATGGAAAAGTGCAGGCTAAACAGTTGAAACAATATTTTTCAGCAATTTAACAATTTAAACAATGTGATTTGAATGTGTAATCGTCCATGACCGGCTTGGGTTGTACAATAGCATCCTAGCGACGCGATACGGCTTATCCCCGTGTGTAAGAGGGGTAAGCACGCACAATAATAATATGCAATACGAGGGGTATTGGTCATAAACGTTACACTATTCCCCCAATATCTCCACAATCAATATCAATCAATATTTGAACCCTAGGAGAGGGTTCCGTGTAGCAATATGGTTTAAACATGCAACTTGACAATTACTAAATAAAATGCAAGAAAACATAACCATAACTTGCCTCTGTCAATTGACAGGATCAGGAATGTCGGTACCGAGGCGGAAGTCAAGTTCGTCTCCGAGATCCTACAGTTGAGAACCTTGACTTAGAACCATAATGAAACCATTCTAGGTGTGCTAGTTATAATCTCTAGAAGCAGACCCTAGTCAGGTTTTAAGTTATTAATTAATCTACCAAAAATTGTCTAGCGTCGCAATCTACGTTCGTTATCATTTTAATCGAATAAGTCGATTACTGATTAATTGGGAAAAATAGCAATTACCGGTTAATTTGGCAAAAACTTTGTATTTTAAATATATATATATATAACTAGGCTTTTTCTTTTAAATGAGAAAACATGTGAATTGCTAAATTACCAGGTTATTTATTATGAGAAAACTTATTGATTTTCTTTATAAAATAAATATATCCATTTTAAATTCTACGTATTTAACGGCAAAATCAACATTCCAGAAAAATAAGAAAAAGCTACGCTACACAATACAGGGTCACAGAGTAATAAAGGAAAAACTGGACTTATGTCCTTTACAAATTATTTACATAAATTAATTAATCCTAAGGCGAGCTCTGAGTGCCGCGAACGGTCCAAACAGTAGGTCGAGGCCCTACACCATAAATACTAAAAGCAGTACCAGTTCTAAAATAAATTATAATTAAATTAAAAAATTAAAGAGTCTCAGACTTGGTCCTGCAATCTCATGTTGCTGGCTTACGCCTCAACGTACAGGAAACCCTGTAGCGTTTGCGTTTCGCCGAGGCTCATCCGACCGATATGGTCGTCGCCTAACTGGTGATACAAAATCCATAAAAACCAATAAAATCCCATCTATAAATCATTTTGCAAAGACCGATTTTCTTTGAAAAATAGGTTTTATTCAAATTGCTAATTTTTATAAGAAAATCTCTTTTAAAATATTTCCTAAAAATTTGGGCAGCATCTCCTCTATAATTGGGACAACCCAATCCTGGGAGGATGCTAACCACAACACAATTTAAATATCCCAAACTAGGGATCACTAATTACCAACCCAAAATGAATATCCAACCCAAAAACCAACCACGGCACAAATAACCAAAATAGAAAATATGCTGCAACGAAACCGATACTCTACGTATCAACCAAAAGCAATAATATATCAAAATACCGAATCCTGAAACGGGATCGGGACCGTGTCATCACTGACTATCTATGGGAGGGACACGGGAACACGAAGTTATACCTCAATTGCTCGGCTAAATCTCTCAGATACAAATATTAGAAGAAAGAAATCCGTGGACAGCGAAAAACCGGCTCGAAAAAGCGCTGCGAAACTCGGGACAGCGCTGGGGCAGAGCCGACAGGGCTCGGGGTCATGCCGGGAAGGCGCTGGCCGGCTGCACGGGGACACGGGGGTGCCGGGGCGGATCTAGCCGGCGGGACAGCGCGGTCCGGACGGGCACGGCCGACGGGGATGCTGGCTGGACGAGAATAGGGGTCGCCGGGGTGCTGGGATTCGGCGCACGGGAGCCACGCGGAACAGCGTGCAGGAGGGTTGTCGGGGAAGGCGGCCGGCAGAAGGCGTTGTCCTCGGGAACAGCGTGCGGCCTCGGGAACAGCACGCGGGCAGAGGCGCCGGTCTCGGAAGACGGGTGCGCGGGCGGGATCTGGCCGGAGGGACATCGGCGGAAGGCGCCGGGGGTCGATCGGCTAGGGCACGGTGGGAGGCGCCGGCTGGACCTGGCCGGGCGGGACGTCGTGGACGACAGGGCGCGGGTTGGCCGGAGCAGGCAGACGGCTAGGGCATGGGAGGGGTGTGGTCGCGCGGAGGGCACGCGGGGCTGGCCGGAAGGCGTCGCGGTCGGGTTCAGACGTGGGGGCAGTCGCGGGTCGCGGTTCGGCGCGGAGGGCTGGCCGCGGGTCGGGCGCGAGTCAGAGGGTTGGCCGCACTGAACGAAGGATTCGCGGGGTCGGCTCCGACGAGAGGGGTCGGACGGAAAGGGGGTGATGGGGAGTGGGTTTGGAGAGAAAGTGATGGTGAGGGGATTTGTTTTCTTCTGACTTGGAGAATTAGGTGGTGGTGGTGGTGGTGAGTATTTGGAGGGGAGAGGAATAAACATGTGGAGGAGAATAAAGGTGCTGAGTGGTTGAGTGAAATAAGGGGAGGGTTGTGATCGTATAGAGAGTGAGGGAAATGGGATTTGGGTTTGTGGCTTGCTGTGTATGGCTTTTATTCCTTCTTTTTTTGTATTTAAGAAATGGGTTTTACAGGTAAGCCTCGTACTAGCTTCTTTGTGGATAATCTTGAAATTGTGTCCATATTTGCATGACCGAGTCTCATATGTCATAGTTGACTCTCATCGCTCTTGGCCATTAAGCCTCTACTTGCTTTGCTAGCATCTTCTAACAAATAGAAAATATATATTGCCTTCCTTGATACCTTCAAAGATATTACTACAAGTTGAGCTATTAACTATAGTACACTTGTCTTTGACGAAGTTAATAGCATAACCATGGTCAGCTAAAGGCTTATGCTGAGTAGATTATGTTTTAACTCGGTAACTAGACAGACATCTTTAATCACAGGGTAGGGGCCTTACCAATATTGCCGATACCAATTATGTACCTTTTAAGATTATTAACGAAGGAAACGTATCCTTCTTTCTTCTTCGACCGTATTGCGAATAATGAAGCGTCACCGGTCATGTCCCATGAGCAACCGTTATCGAGGATCCATTTGCTTCTAGCATGTGAAGGATGTTTCACCTACAAAAGAATTTGTAGATGAAAAGTTTGGTACCCATTTCTTGTAGGGTCCTAGAATGTTAGTTTTCGGTATCCATGCACAAATCTTTAAATCAACAAGCTTTCTAACTCTACATGTAGAAGAGATATGACAAATGGTGCCATAATAGTGACATCTATCATGTTGAGTGTTGAATGCAGTGTGTTGTGTATGATCGGTAGGTCTTGGTTTTCTAGTATAAAAGAATGCATGCCAATTAGTCTTCTTGGACAATGGTTTGGTTTGGCTTGGTTTGGTCTGACAGTGTTGGGTTTGACAGTGTTCCAATGTTTCGGTAAGTGACACGTGTTAGAATAGGAAGCAGCAACTTCGGGTTGTTTTCCTAACCTAATTTCTAACTTTTTGGAAGTGTCATACAATGCAGTATAATCAGCAGTAAGTGTATCATTCCTGATAAGTGCTTGCTAAAGACTCTTCTTCTCTTTGAGTAGATCTTCCTCTAATTGGGTAATGGTCTTGTCCTTCTCTTCGGATTGTCTTGTGGTCTCGTGTAATAACTGTTTAATAGAAGAAAGCTCTCCTACCTCACTAGAATTATCATTACTTCTATCCTCAGCTAGTAGGTCAGTAAGTCTTCCTATTTCACCTTTGTACGCTTTGAGTACCTTCTTGGAGTTTTGGTATTTACTATGCAGTCTTCTATAATCCCCTAAGAGATCTGTAAAGGCTTCACCTAATTGCTCAAAGGTAAAATCATCATAAGTATCAAATAGGGGGTTAGTGGTTACCTGATCGTAAGCCATCAAGCACACATTTGCAGCGTCATCTGATTGTTCATCTTCTGAGTCGTTGGCTTCACTTTCATGCCATATGCTTGTATTGGCATACCTTCTAGATATAGATTTCTTCAGGTAGCCCTTGTCATATTTGTTGCTTTTTCTGGTAGATGATGATGATGTCGGACAGTCCTTCTTTATATGTCATTTCTTCTTACAACCATAGCAAATAGGATCTTCTTAGTTGTTGTTGCTGTTGTTGTTGTAGTCCTTTGTTCTTCTATTGAATCTCATGAACTTCTTAAACTTTCTTACCATGAGAGCTTGATCTTCAGAGTCAGGGTCACTGTCGTCGGATTTATCTTCGATAATATTTCTATGTTGAGCCTTGAAAGCGATCGACTTCTCTGACTTCTTCTTTGGTGCAACATCTTCAAAGTCTTAAAGTTCCAGCTTTTGAGTGAGTAGCTTACCCATGAGTGTTTTAAGAGAGATTGTTGAGAGGTCGTTCCCTTCAATAATTGTTGTAGCCTTTGGAATCCAATTATTCGTGAGAGCTCGTAGAAGTTTGAGAATCTTCTCATGGTTATTGTACTCTTTGCCTAATGATGACAGAGGATTTATAATATCCAGGAATCTCGTAAACATCTGAGTAAAAGATTCGTTTGACTTCATCTTGAATGCCGCATACTCCTGAGTAAGTCTGCTGATCTTTGACTCCTCGACTTGTATCGTTCCTTCGTGGGTTACTTCGAGAAGTTTTCATACTTCATTTGATGTTGTGCACATAGACACTCTGTTAAATTCAATCATGTCTAAAGCATAAAATAAAGCATTAATAGCACGTGCGTCAAGACTGGCCTTTTTTTCATCCTCAGTATACTTATCATAGGGTTTTTCAACCAAAACATCTTCAATAAGAATATGAGGAGGCTTTTTATAGCCATCAATAACAATAGTCCATAAGTCAAAATCTAGAGATTTCAAGAAGAAACTCATCCGTGTTTTCTAATATGTGTAATTTGTACCGTCAAACAGTGGAGGTATGTTTGTGGCTTGGCCTTCACTTGTGAACTTCACAGTTGTCATGTGTTATACTGTGATCTATGTAACAGCTAAAATAATAAGAATGTAATTGCAATATTACCTCGCTTTACCTATATAACCTGGCTTTGATACCAATTGTAGGAACGAATCGTAAAACGCAATACTCTAAAAGGGGAATGAATAGAGTAGGCAGCAGAAAATAGCTAATTAAAAAGTTAGCAACAAGATCACAGAGAATGTATATATCACAAGCAAATAAATATAAAGGCAGAGATCAGAAAGAAAACACAAAGACGGT
Source organism: Iris pallida (assembly GCA_029216955.1). Taxonomy (NCBI): domain Eukaryota; kingdom Viridiplantae; phylum Streptophyta; class Magnoliopsida; order Asparagales; family Iridaceae; genus Iris; species Iris pallida. Next base: position 21,952,269 of record JANAVB010023995.1, read on the forward strand.
GATGTATACTGGTTTCCCTCTCGTAGGACTATTCCAGTTGGAAGAACTCTAGCTTTCAATTGAATCCAATATTGGAAAATATCGCAAGTTTTCATATGAAGTCCTTGCAATTTCTACAAACGCAAGCTTTGATACGAAGTACTCGACCAACTTCAATTGTGAAGTATCTTTCTTTAATCAAGCCTCTAATTACAATCACTCTAAAGCTTCTAGACCGTACCGTACTGGCAAATCAACTAGAGGATTGTAACTGGCTTAGGATCTGAAATTGAAAGCTTTAGAACACTTTGGAAGACGTTTAAGCTTAGAGAGAAGAGATGAGAAAGTGAAAGAGTGTGTTGAAATGATTGAAATCTTTCTCTATTTATAGGTTTTCAGAGTCAGAATTCTGACAGAATTCGGGCAGAGTTCTATGAAAAAATCTTGGCAAGTAGTTGTTGCATCCGTAACTGTAGGAAGACAAAGTTCAAAATCAAATGGGAAGTAGGCGAATTCTGGTCGACATTTAAATACATAAACGTTGTAAGTACTTCAAGACCCTTGAAATTATTATATATGGATTTATTTGGATCAAGTAGAGTCGCTAGTCTTGGTGGTAAACTCTATAGTTTTGTTATTGTAGATGATTTCTCTCATTACACTTGGATTTTCTTTTAATCAAACAAAAGTGATGCACTTTTTAAATTTAAAATATTTTGAAAAAAGGTTCAAAACGAAAAGGGCTTCGTGATTACTTGTACCCAAAGTGATCATGGAGGCAAATTCAAAAATTTATATTTCAAAAGGTTTTCTAATTCAAATGGTTATTTTGATGAATTTTCTTGTTCTAAGACTCTACAACATAATGGGGTTGTAGCGCGGAAGAATAGAACTCTTAGCAAAATAGCTAGAGTTATGCTTAACCAGTATAATCTGCCGAAGTATTTTTTGGGCTAAAGCTATAAGTACATCTTGTTATGTTTTGAATAGGGTTCTGATACGACATATATTGAAGAAGCCTTCCTATGAATTATTGTTTAACAGGATTCCAAATATTTCTTATTTTAGAGTTTTTGGCTGTCGTTGTTTTATTTTGAACACCAATGATAACTTGGGTAAGTTCAACTCTAAGACACATGAAGGTATATTCCTTGGATATGCTGGCAAGAGTAAAGGTTTTAAAGTTTTCAATAAAAGATCATTGATTATTGATGAGTCTATAAATGTTACTTTTGATAATCAATTACCAAGTGAAAGTGATGACAAAGACTCGGTAAAAATGTCCAGTAAAGCAACTGATGATACTGCTACCGGAACAAACAATCTGGAGAGTCTACCAAAAAAGATGAAGTTCATGACATTCCATCCAAATACTTTAATTATAGGTGATGTATCAAAGGGAGTAAATACACGTTCATCTATAGAGATATAGATGCTAATGTCGCTTTTATTTCACAAGTAGAACCTAAGTTAGTAGCAAATGCTTTTAATGATGAATTTTGAATTTATCCCATGCAAGCGAAATTAAATCAGTTCGAGAGGAACCAAGTTTGGAAACTTGTTCCCAAACCTAGTAGTCACTCTATAATTTGTGCCAAATGGGTATTCTAAAATAAATTTAGTGAGGATGGACAAGTTATCTGCAACAAAGCATGTCTAGTGGCCCTAGGTTATAATCAAGAAGAATGAATTGATTATGACGAGACTTATGCTCCTGTAGCTCAACTTGAGTCCATTCACATGCTTTGTGTATATGCATTTTTTATGATTTAAAACTATTTCAAATGGACGTCAAGAGTGAATTTTTAAATGGTTTAATAAAAAAAGAGGTTTATATAAAGCAACCCCCTAGTTTTGACAATTTTAAATTTTCTGATCACATTTTTAAGCTACAAATGGCATTATATGGACACAAACAAGCCCCTAGAGCTTGGTATGATCTCCTAAGTTCCTTTCTACTTAAAAATGGTTTTAAAAAAGGGAAGTTTGACACTATCTTATTTATTAAATCTTTTGATGTCAATATTTTACTAATAAATATGTGTTGACTTTATCTTTTGTTCAACTAATGAGTTACTCTGTCAAGAGTTTGTTAAGTGTTTGCAGAATGAATTCGAAATGAGTATGATGGGATAGCTAAACTACTTTTCTGGACTGCAAATCAGACAGAATTCATAAGAGACATTCATCAATCACGCCAAGTACACGAATGAATTGCTGAAGAAGTTTGACTTCGACAATGCAAAACCTATCGGTACACCAATGGCAAGGTCAACAAAGATTGATCTTGATAGAAGTGGCAATCCAATTGACCAGCGTAAGTATCGAGGTATTATTGGTAGTTTATTATACTTAACAGCTAGTCGTCCTGATATCATGTTCAACATTTGTATTTGTGCTATATATAAAGCCAATCCTAAGGAATCACACCTATGCACAGTTAAGTGTATCTTTCGATACCTTAAGGGTACTTTTACTTCGGCTTGTGGTATCCCAAAATCACATCCTTCGACCATTTTGGTTATTCAGATGCTGATTTTGGAGGATGCAAAGTAGACCATAAAAGTACCAGCGGTACATGTCATTTCCTAGTTAAAGTTTTTGTCTACTAGTTTAGCAAAAAGTAAAATTCTTTTATGTTATCAACAACTGAAGTTAAATATATCACTGTAGGATGTTATTGTGCACAAAGTTTATGGTTAAAGCGAATCCTAGAAGACTACAATTTGCATTACACAAACATTTTCATTTTCTGTAATAACATTAGAACGATTAATTTAACTAAGAATCCAGTATGCCACTTACGCACTTAACACATCAAAATATATCATTATTTTCTGCGTGATCATCCGTTACATGGGGATATTTGTCTAGAATTTATTCACACTGACCATCAGTTAGCAGACATCTTTACACAAACCATTATCAGAATATTGAATCAATTTCATTTGTCACGAGTTAGGCATTCTCGATTCTTGTTCTAAAGCGTAAATGCAATTTGTTGTTAAAATGACATACTTTTAATCTAGCAATTATTAAAGTTGTGATTATTTTGGGGTACAAGCCGAAAGGGTTCTTTTGTCAACCGGACATAAACATCTCTAAGCAATTTGGTACTTAAGTGTCTTCGGACCACCGCTAGCTGGGATCCGGCCCTGTAACCACCACTTTTCTAAATTTGGGGTATTTTAGTAATTTTGTGATATTTTTGAAATTTTTATTATTTTATTAGTTAATTTGATTGGTGTGTAGCTTTGATTGGTGTTTTTGGTAGTAGAAGGTGGTATAACCTTAGTCAACCTTGATTAAAAGACTAACCATGTGATTAGAATTATTTTTGGCTTTTTAGATTTTAATTTAGAGCTATTGTCCATTTTAGGAAACATTCAAATCATTCTTTAAGTCATTTTACATATAGTCTTTAAGCCTTTTTGTCAATGGGCCTTTAACCCAACTTAAGGAGTGCTTGGCCCATGACTAAACCCTAACCCTAATACCCCCATGACTTGGCCGGCCAAACACAGCAGCCCCCCTCCTTTTCATTTGTGAGAAACTAGTAGCCGTCACAAATTCAAAACCCTACTTTTTCCCTTCTCCTCCAAAGGTCCCATTTTCTCATTTTTCATCCAAATCCTTCCAAACGAACTGCATTGTGATCTTTGGGAGGAGAGGAACCTGCTGGAGACTCTCTAGCGAGAGATCGGAGGCGTTTGACCAGAGCAAATCGGCATTGACGCATTTGGAGGCACGTTGCATTGAGATTTTGACTGTCAATAGGTAAACCCCTCTAAACACTTGTTATTTCCGATTTTTCTTCACAGATGCATCCATATAGGTACCCCGGACCAGTGCATGATGTTTGGTAGGTTTTGTGTTCGTTTGATAGCCGTATCGGACACGTGTCGGTCCATTGGAACACGTGTTCGACGAAATGCCACTTAGAACTGAAAGTTGGTATTTTTCGATTCTGTTTTCACAAATTTCTTGCTATTATTATTTGAAATAAATTTCATGAAGA
>JANAVB010023995.1:21957568-21965068 GCA_029216955.1 Iris pallida
TATTCCATAAACATAGTGTGTCGCACATAAACGGTTTCCCGTGCACATAAACGGTTTTCCCGTGCCATAACGGTTTCCCGTGCCATAAACATAATCCACCATTTATATGGGGAGCTCCGTCGGCGTTATGCCCACACATCCATATTGGATGCACGACGCCCACGGCTTAGTCGTCTCGTACTCATAATCACGCGTCCCGTACATAATGTTATCGCATAGCCTACTCCGTATTTACTTAGTCATTTCGTAGCTTAAGTGCGCAAAGGCACGCTCAGCACCATAATCAATGTTCTACGCCTAGAGTTCAATGTTCTCGGAGCCGTGCACATGATGCACATCTCATTATCATCTTTCAATGTTCTACCATCATTGCCCTACTGCGACTCGTGCACTCGATGCACGTCGCTTCAATTGTTCGATTGTTCAATGTTCTATCTTAGTGTTCGACACGTACTTAGACCATTTGCCGCCGAGCCACGCTCGCTAACTCGATAACATATTACGCATACCATAACATATTTTATTAGACGTGAAGGAATAGGGAGAGAGAGTCAAGAACCCGCCCACCTTAAGCCGATACGCCTTGCCGCCTCGCCGATTGAAGCGTCTCGCTTCCATAACTCGATCGCATAGCTAACTCCCGGACTTAGCCATTCCTTTGCTCTACTCGGTTGATTTGGCCTATCGTGCCCATGCCATAATCCGTTGCAAGGCCACGATTTGGTTTTGCAGACACTTCATTGCATAAGGCAAAATGCCGACCTCTTATCGTCCAGCGTAGAAGCATAGCCTGCACACCAGATCAGCTAAAATCAGCACTTGCTCAAGCGGGACTTACTCTTTGCATCGATTCGATTCATAGATTCCAACCGACTCAAAGCTTACCTTTGGCCAACGTAACACTCGCATCGACTCGCATCGATACTTCATCGGGTCAACGCAACTCTTCGAGTCAACGACTCATCGTAATGCACCGATGCGGAGCGGGGCATTACATAATATACCACTCAAAATCAGGTCGTCCTCGAATCGAAACCAACACTTAATCCAAGTGCCTCGCATAGATCGCTTCACGATCTCGTGCTACTATCGTTGAATCATACAACTCAGTCTGGATCATACACATATTTTAGGCGTCCCACCAATATATGCATTTCAACCAAGCTCAGTCGTAGGATATCGGGACAACTAACAAGCTCAACTTAAATCCTCAAGCATCCATCGGTCCGTACTCGACTTAGTCATATCTTAGCGCTATTTCCAAAATACTATTCGTATGCATCATCCCATAACATGCGATCCTCTTCCGAATATCTCTGCACATAACCTGATTCAAATCCGTAAATTCGATCTCATAAGTTTCTCGCCGGCCACCTAACGCATGCATTGTATAAGTAATTGCGCATCGATCGCAACGAGCTCCCTCAATGCCTATTCGCCCAACCGTTTCCTATCTCTTGCATAACTTAAGTCTTTCATCCAATCATTCATAACGCTTGGCCTAAATGACATGGACTAAGTCCACACATCTCCATTTTTTTTGCCTACCACCCGTACTAAGTCTCGTACGCAACTATCTCAACACTATCTACGTTCTCGAACTACCCGCGCATCGAGTCTGGGGCTACCCCCGCTAGGCAACTTATCCAGACATCATGCTCGCGCTCTCCCGACACAAGAGGTTAACTTGAGTCTATGATGCTCAAAGGCAACAATCTTTCTGACCCAAGGTCTCTTACGTTATGCCTATCTCCGATACTCGACCGAGTACGAATCCTTTACTTAGTCCCCGTTTCAATCTCGACTAGTTCATTTTGTAACATAGATCGCGCTCAATACACATGGCCTAACCGTTTCTCAACCGATCTACGACACACTCTTAGGGTCGTTCTACTATCCATTGCTCTCGCATATTGCAGAATTCTTGCAATCGCCTTACCGCGTCACTACGCTAAGCACGTTCCTCGATATATACTCGATCATTCCTTATCCTCGATAAATTCCTTACGCGACTTCATTAGGGTCGTCCTATGGTTTTCCACATTCACTTGATTTGGCGGTTAAGTCTTCTAGGGTCATCTGCCCCGAAACTACGCTCGATAATTGAAGATCATCAACGAGGGACAGTTACAACGAACCATGCTATATCCTATTGCGGAGCCAAATCAATTCTCGACAATTCCTATGGGACTTACCCAAACCGACATACCAATCCATAATTTATCCATCCCTGCGCAACTGATGCGCTGCTGCTACTCGAATCACTCGTATACTACCGTCAACAATATCGCACAATCCTCAATTTCACCTTCGCATCAAACCACAAGTCCATATCAAATTTGTCACGCCTTGCAAGTTCGATCATCCCCACTGGATGAATCACCATACCAGCGCTCACGCAGAATGATCGTTCTAATTTGACGTGACGCATGTGCGAGGCTGGTGTTGCGCTCGCTCAAGACAAGAATGTCAACAGAGTGTGGTCCGCGAAGCAATCCAGACACTTCGATTTCATCCGCGAGCAACATCCATACACTCTCAAATTCTCCGAAGCGTTCCTACCGTTATCATCTAACTACCTTCAACTTAACTTGCATCTTATTCGTCCAACAACAATGCTCAACATAATTTTTGTTCATTCGATCAGAGTATCCCCGAGTTATTGCATATCGTCTTTGATACGCCTCAATACCATCGTCGATATGCATAACTTGAACATCTTCCTTTCTCATAAGCTCAAACCCGTTGCAATCATTGCCATTATCCGAACTCGGATACGAATCAAGTCTCGCACTTATCAAGATCCATTCGGTTGTAACTACTTAACATCATCGCGACACAATTTTCAATTTCACATATCCATTCTCATATCCCTAACTCGCACTTCCAATCGTGCTACCGATCCATCGCGTTAACCCAAATTCGTTCGCACAATTTCTCCGTACTTACTTACTCAACATGTTCCGAAGAAGTCTCCGTACTAACTCAACATAAGTTCGACCGGGTCGACCATTTCCTCAACGTAACATTCATTCGCATATGTTCGGGCTATCGTTCGACTTATACTTAGCGAATCCTCGTCCGACGTATCATCCATAAGTACGACTTCGCACATAATCGTTCGACTCAATTCATCGAAGCATACTTGTATCGACTTCTCTCAAATCATTCCTACCCGAGTCTCGGTACTACTCCGTCTATTGAGGGCAACATATCGTAGCAATACAATCATCTCGACATAACCTATCGCAAGTCACCAACCGGCTTAACATAACCATCGCTAAGTGGTATCTTATATACCACTCAGGATCGAGCCTATCGTTATCGACACAATACTTCACCACGCTTGCTCGCATAATTGGTATTGCATATACCACTCGGAATCGAGTCATTACTCGACATCACACTTCGCATAGGTCCGACTTCTATCTCAACTTAACCGTCCCGTATGGTGATCCTTCCGATCCCAGTTCTAACGTTAGCTCAAGTTTGACACATATTCGATCTAATCGGACCATGGCGATCATCTCGATCACACCCGCAACATTCACTTATTCAAAGCTCAATGCAACATATGGCCAACATACACGTTCGCCTACTCAACTCGACTTAGCGACCAACTCGATTAGTTACTATCGCATCCACGATCTTCGAATCCCGCACGTTGCAGCTCGTGCAACAACTTAGTCTCAATACTAAGGTCTTTACTCAATCTCGTGCAACATATCGCTATCCATCTGCATAGCCATACAACGCACATCATACCGTATCGACTCGTTGCACCGATGCAACGAACGATCCACGACTTGGTGCACTCCGTGCAACCGATAACACATAACCATTTTCGTAGTCACATAACACGTATCGTCTCACATATCGACCCGTTGCACTTCGTGCAACCAATAACACATATCTCTCGCACTTCGTGCGACCGCCAATACATAACTCCTCGCACTGCGTGCGACCAACAACACATAACTCCTCGCACTGCGTGCGACCAACAACACATATCATTGCACTTCATGCAACCAACATCACCATATTCGTTGCACTTCGTGCACTCAATATCCCATAACCCGTTGCACCTCATGCAACCAACACTCTCCGATGGCACCGGAGATCACGTAATAGTCACGACATACTTGTGGCAGACGTATGCAACTTAATATAGACTTATTGTATGGAACATCCAATGTAGCGTCGAGCAGATCCATGAGCCATGCGGTTGCGGAAACAACTTAGAGTCAACTGAATTTCGATATCGAAGCAACTGAGGGTCAAAGAGATTCACGCACGGTCCAAAGGATAGAACCGCTCTGATACCAACTTGTCACACCCCGACCCGGGAAATCGCTCGTCCTCGCTAGATTTTACCCGAGTCATCGTCCTCGCTGGGGCGTGATGCCGCACGAGCCTGGAGTTGCGCTCGTGCAAGACAAGATGACAGGTTCACACAGAACTATCTCAAATCGATAACATAAGCAGCGGAAGGAAACAAAGTAAAACGTAAGAATCTCTTTTATTCATATTGAACTGAAGGTTACAAAGGCTCTGAATAGCCCAACATAAAATGCCAATTGGCTACAACGCTCATGATCTCTCTAGCTCACAAAGGATTACATTGCTCCATACATTATGCCTCTTTATAGCCACCAAGTAGTCTTCGGCCGACATCTCCATGTCGCAAGTCCGAACGCATATGCGGAAGCTCCTCTTGAACGCGAAGGACTCCATGCCTCGGCAGTCCAAGCCAAGCTCCGCCCCGAGCTGATCATAACCTGAATCTGCACATAAACTAGTGGGGGTTTAGTGCTTTCGTCCTCGCTTCGCACTGATCAAGACCCGCTCGCACCAAACCAAACACTTATTCATTTAGTGAAACATGCATCTTACTTTGTGGTCTTTCTATTTAGCCTTAGGATCAATTTCATGGTAAAACTTATACATAGCACATATTCAAATGTGTCCCACGCCGTGTTCCTGCAGCAGATACAGTTAGCCATAACATAAACGTAAACATAGTGTTCGTGCTCATGCCGTCCCATTTTCCTTAGCTGTAGTGGTTAGAACTTAACATAAACGAACATATGATTCACGCAACCGACCATTCATAAACATAAACATATGCATAATGGGTGGCAGGCCCTGTGCCTGCACCCAGCTCCATCTCAGCCCACCGGCCCTATCTATATGAAGGTCACGGTGTTTCGTACTGGCATCTCATATGTGTAAGCCTACAATCGCTTCGATACGGGTTGCTAGCCCAGTATCCGAAGGATCCCAAACTTACGGATATCATAGCTTCACAGCACTGGACGGTCGTAATCCGTCCGAATGTTGTGCACCATAAATACCACACATAATTCCCTCCTAGGCCGAACGGTCCCGGCGCCCCGGCGTAACCGTTCGAGGGAAGCCGCACCCGTGCACGGGCAATCCGAGTCCATTGACCATGCAATACGTTCCATATCATACAATCCATAGCATACCAACCGATCTCGTATTCCATAAACATAGTGTCGCACATAAACGGTTTCCCGTGCCATAAACGGTTTCCCGTGCCATAAACATAATCCACCATTTATAGGGGAGCTCCGTCGGCGTTATGCCCCAACACATCCATATTGATGCACGACGCCCAACGGCTTAGTCGTCTCGTACTCATAATCAGCGTCCCGTACATAATGTTATTCGTATAGCCTACTCCGTATTTACTTAGTCATTCGTAGCTTAAGTGCGCAAAGGCACGCTCAGCACCATAATCAATGTTCTACGCTAGAGTTCAATGTTCTCGGAGCCGTGCACATGATGCACATCTCATTATCATCTTTCAATGTTCTACCATCATTGCCCTATTGCGACTCGTGCACTCGATGCACGTCGCTTCAATTGTTCGATTGTTCAATGTTCTATCTTAGTGTTCGACACATACTTAGACCATTTGCCACCGAGCCACGCTCGCTAACTCGATAACATATTACGCATACCATAACGTATTTTATTAGACGTGAAGGAATAGGGAGAGAGAGTCAAGAACCCGCCCACCTTAAGCCGATACGCCTTGCCGCCTCGTCGATTGAAGCGTCTCGCTTCCATAACTCGATCGCATAGCTAACTCCCGGACTTAGCCATTCCTTTGCTCTACTCGGTTGATTTGGCCTATCATGCCCATGCCACAATCCGTTGCAAGGCCACGATTGGTTTTGCGGACACTTCATTGCATAAGGCAAAATGCCGACCTCTTATCGTCCAGCGTAGAAGCATAGCCTGCACACCAGATCAGCTAAAATCAGCACTTGCTCAAGCGGGACTTACTCTTTGCATCGATTTGATTCATAGATTCCAACCGACTCAAAGCTTACCTTTGGCCAACGTAACACTCGCATCGACTCGCATCGATACTTCATCGGGTCAACGCAACTCTTCGAGTCAACGACTCATCGTAATGCACCGATGCGGAGCGGGGCATTACACCCTCCTCCCGGTTTCGAGGACTACCCTGGGGATTCAGGGGATGCTACCGCCACCGCCTCAGGGGACAGTAGATATGGCACAGTTCTTCGCCTTCATGCAGCAGATGATTTGGCTGAGTTGCGTCAGTCAGAGGATATGAGGAAGGGCATTGACAATGCCCATCAGCTAGCCATGGTAGCAATGGAGAAGGTGACTTCCCAGCCGCAGGTAGGGCTGATTCATCCATACCAGCCGAAGAAACTGGGCATTCAAGAATTCCAGAAGACGCGTCCGCGAGACTTCAAGGGTACGGAGTATATCCTTTATGCGAACAACTGGATCGAGCACATAGAGGAGATCTTCCGCCTTGCAAAGATACCAGCCCAGCTCCAGATTGAGGCAGCGGGCAGCTAGATGTAGGACCTTGCCCGTACATGGTACCAGACCGACCCCAGAGTTGGTACAGAGGGGCAGACTTGGGAGGCTTTTAAAAAGCTTTTTAAGGAGAAGTTCTTCCACGATACAGCACTTGGCGCCTTAGAGACGCAGTTCGAGAATCTGGTTCAAGGGAACCAGACTGTAGAGGAGTATGCCGGAGAATTCTGCTGCCTGGGCAGATTTGTTGAGGGCCTTAGCGAGACAGCGAAGGCTAGGAGGTTCAGGAAGGGCTTGATCAAGGAAGTCAAGTCCTTGACCAAGAGTGACAGAGGAGTCGGGAAGATTTAGGAGGGGCCAGTGGGAGTGGAAAGCATCCTTGTGTGCAGAAGATAGTGCACCAGCCTCAGCAGATGCAGGCACCAGCTCGGGTTCAGCAAGGACAGCATCAACCTCAAGGTCAGGATCAGAGGATGCAGAGTTGTGCCTACTACAAGAAGCCGAAACACATTTGGGAGTCTTGTAGGAGGAGGTTGCAGGTTTGCCTATTTTGTGGATCCGATGCTCACTAGATAAAGGATTGCCCCTCGGCACCCCCATTTGGTGGAGCACAGTATCAGAGAGAGGGACCTAGGCTACCTGTAGCATAGCACCATACCCAGCACCCGAAGG
>JANAVB010023995.1:21972568-21987568 GCA_029216955.1 Iris pallida
CTTCCTATTCCAGTTATACTATATTATCTTCATGATATGCTTCATGACCATTTTGACTTCAGGACGAGCGTCATGACGTAAGGACGAGCGTCACGGATAGATGGTCAGACTACTCTTCGCCCATGCTATTGGGAACTCGATCGCTAACATGTAGTGGAGTATGGCCTATGCACATGGTGGTCCCATTCCTCGGATTCGACACCCTCATCTTCTAAGACCCATATTCGATGACCATGATGCTCAGTTAATTCATTCCTGGTTATGCTTTCTTTGATCCTAACCGATCAGTGAGACTGACGACGATACTCATTGAGGATATCTTTTGGTTTTGGACTTTTTGTAGTTGGTGCTGTTGATGATGGACTACTAGTGACACTTTGTTTTATTTTGGCTATGTAGTCGACTTTTTTTAGTTTGATTATGCTTAAGTTGTATCGGACTCGCTTTATGCATTTCTATGGTTATGTTATGTTATGCACTATACTTTATATCTGCAGTTTATGCTTAATACTCTGCTACTAGATATCTATTTATTATGCTACTTGTGTTTTATCTCTCTACTTTTGTTATTTGTGTTCCATGTTTGCGGAGGAGCCTACATTTTGCTCAAATGACAAAGGGGAGAACATTGAGTACCAAAGGAAAAAAATATACCATGTACCTAATATTATTTGGTGTGTCAATTATAGTTTGTTAATTATCAAAATGGAGGAGATTGTTGGCCCGTAGGTCATGGTCATACCTGATTTCGATAACTAACTAAAACTATAGTTTGATACAACAAATAATATACCGCTGCAGTATGACTGATGAACAACAATTGATATGCTGCGTCTGATCAAGTCTTCGTCGAGCCAAAATGAACAAGTTGCTGATCAAGACATTTTTTATTTATTATGTATTTTCTACTTTATTGAGTATAGGAAAAACGTACATTGGATTAGATTGGCACATGGCTTAGCTTCCAAGTCTACTTCTAAATAAGCCTACAATTTCGTATTTTACCAAGTCCACAAATACAAAAAGCCTGCCCATTTATGAAGGCCTAAATACAAAATCCAATTCATTCTACACTTTGACCAACTAGGTCATAGGAAAAACGAACTCGGACCGAGTTCTGCCCGAACTCAAACAGAACACGGTCACCCTGACCCAGTATTTTATTAGATCAGGCCACCCTATTGAAGCGGCTCCGACATTCGATTTTTTAAACATTAGGGAACCAAACTCTGTACGAGTTCGGGCTACAAAAACACTACAAATAGAGCTGAGTTTTACAATCTTTTTATCTCATCCCATCTCATTCTCTCTTCACTATTTCAAGTGTTCTCTGAGCTTTACACTTTCAATCAAAGCATTTACGAATCCTAGCCAAGCCAGTGCCAGTTCCGCTTCGATCTAGAAGTTTGGTCGAGTTGTAAAGAAGGCTTGAAAACCAATTCGTTTTTATCCTGTTTTTGAAGTCGGCAAGTCATTCGAATCAAATGCTTGTGGATGTGAAGTAGTGCTCTTGGGATTAAAAGTACGTGTTATAAGGAGTTGCAAGAACTTCGGATTCAAAGCTTGTGTTTTACTGCATAGTGGATTCAATATCGAATAGAGTACTCCAGCCTAGACAAGTCCTCTCATAGGGAAGAAAATATAAACACCGGTGTTTGATTTTGCTTTTCTCTGATCTCCTCACTTTACGCATTTTCTTAAAATACTTCCTGCTTCATATTAGTTATTCACTGCCATATAATTTTTAAGTGGTGATTATTATTCTGCTGCACACATGCTCTATTGACCCCCCCCCCCTCTAGAGGTGCTCAATGATCCAATATAGGCTTTTTGCATAGACCTTGCATGATGACAAGCTCAACAAGGTGTGGGGTACTGCTCACGGTTGAGTGCCGACGATAGGTACATTCCATCACGAGATCTTGTAGTGGCCTACGATAAGGTCATCGTATGATACAAGCATCATGTCTTGGCAAGGTGTTGCTTTTATCGCATCAGTACCGCAGAGACAATCTCACAGCGTCGATGGATGGTCGGAACCATCCGCAAGGAGACGTTGCCACATGATATGGTAAGGTCGACTCTCGAAGACGCAGTCTGGTGGTATACTGGGTTGGCTCACCATATTTTCTTGGTCGACTTGAGGCAAACGTCGATGTGCGGAGGTGGTCGCATGTATTTGTCGACTCTCCAGGTAGCCGATTATGGCAGTAATATTTTTACAAGCTCGGGAAGGATCGATATTAGCCTGCAGATGCTTTCAAGGGGTCGCGCCACCCACGTGCTACTTCGGCAAGCTCTGCATGAGCAAGGTGATGACGAAGGGTCCACGGGAAACTGTCGAGAAAGACAAGGCAAATACGCTGTGTCAGGCCCCGATTCCGTAGAATTGATAGCCGTTCCCTGGGCATGATGTCATGCAAACCTAAGTTGCGATTGTACAAGGCATAGTCATAAGGTTATCCGAAACACAACATCAAGTAGAGTACGCAGAGAAATTGAACAAACACATTTGAAAACAGAAGGAACTTTTATTTCATTTATAATAAACATCATTTACATGACTCTGTTATATTCATTTGCCTCGCGGGCTATAACATGACTCGATTACGAAATGAACGCTGATGAGATAGTCATTCCATACATTACATCCCCATTTACTACAAAATATTTCTAAGGACCTAGAATTGTGGGGAGTCGACACGTCATTTCTTCTGGACTGAATATGGAGTTTTCAAAAGGATCAAAACAAGCATTCAACACACGGACGAGGCTTCAAATGTTCTTGCGTCGCCTTGAGCTTAAGTGGCATACCCTTCTTGGTTCGGGGTACCTATGGAGAGGAGGTTCAGTACATTACACTTTGTACTGGTGCGTGACAAATTAAGTTCCATGCTCTCATTTAATTGAGGAGTTTATATGACTTATTTTGTTGATCTTTCTAACTATTGTAATAAATTTCAGACAAGCATATGAAAGGCATATTGTAAATTACGCTAGAACTTACCTATGGCAGAGCGTGCCGTGCAATGTGAGACTTACCATGTTCATCCCTGTCAATCGTTATCGCTAGCATAGCGTTTGTAATTTATGTGTGTTTGGTCACTGATACCACAAGCCATCCTGGATTTATAGCTTTGTTAGTTGCGGCCCTTTCAACGCAAGTAGCGAGCCCCGCTGAAGGTCCCTGCCTAACCCGTGCTTTCATCCAGCACAGCTATATCGTGTTTTCTCCTAGGCCGGAACGGTCCCGTGGCCCCGGGATGCCGCTCTAGAAAACTTTTACCTTGTCAACAAGTTTTCCATGACCGTGTTAGAACAATTTATTTCTAAAGCATGGTCGACATTTTTGAGAACTTAATCATTTCATCATGTCCCGCCTTGTCATGGCATCAATTTGTTCAATGAGTCCATCTTTTATTCAACACAGCTTTATAAGATAAATAGACGTTTCTGTGCCCTTGCATCTATCATTCCAATTGTAATAATATTATCTATTGAACTAAGAAGGCGGTCGAGAAGAGAAGGGTCAGCCACTCACCTTGATTTTTGTTCAAGACGATAAACCTGTTGGTCTCGCTTGTCGTCATCTACATGATTACCTAAAATCACACAAGCAACCGATTCGAACACTGTATTATTCAAGGAGTTCGATATATAAATGCGAGTTAAACATTCACGAAAATACATTCAGAAAACCAAAGCCAAAGAAGTAAGTTCGACATGAAAAGCAGAACAACAGCAGGTCTCTTTCGACTCAGTCGCAGAGTCTATCCTCGAGGCACAACCCGCTAAATATGGGACTTGATTCCGAAGAAGCCTTTCTATAATAAGAAAGGATCTTAATTCAATCATTCCCGTTCGACCATTTTAATCGATCCCGATCTATCAGTTCCGACTGAATCGGTAGCGACAATGTTACTTTCTCGCGCACCCCATGGATAGAAATGGGGAACTACACCATAACCAACTAAGAAAAAGTTTCGTCCTCGAAATTTAAGAATAGAACCTACCTCTAAGAGAACAATGAAGGAAAATTTTCCTTCATCTCCGATTCATGCTCCCAGGTCAATTCCTCGACCGAATGTTTTCTCCAGAGAACGCGAACGAGAGGGGTAGCGCAATTTCAAAGAAGTTTTTTTAGCACTCCAAGATTTGAACGGGCTCTTTAATATATGACAAGTCTGCCTGCAGATTCAATTGACCAAAATCTACCACATGGCTCGTATCGTGCACGTACTTTCGTAACTGAGAGACGTGGAAGACATTGTGCACATCCGATAGTGCTGGTGGCAACGCAATCTGGTAAGCTACTGGGCGACTCGCTTCAATATCTCGAATGGACCGACAAATCTTGGACTCAACTTTTCCTTAGCTCCAAATCTCATGACTCCACGCATAGGTGTGACTTTCAGAAACATGTGATCGCCCTCCAGGAATTCAAAGGGACATCGGTGGGTATCGACATAGCTCTTCTGCCGACTCTGTGCAATCTTCAGTTTTTCCTGAATGAGCTTGACCTTTTCCACGATCTGTTCCACCAGCTCTGGGCCAAGAATCTATCGTTCCCCGACTTTATCTCAGCATACGGGCGATCTATACTTTCGGCCGTACAAGGCTTCGTACGGTGCCATTTCGATGCAAGACTGATAGCTATTGTTGTATGCAAATTCGGCCAATGGTAGATGAATGTCCCAGCTTGACTCCAAATCGATTGCACAGAGGCGTAACATGTCTTCGAGAATCTGGTTCACCCCGTTCTGTTTGGCCATCGGTCTAAGGATTGTAAGCTGAGCAAAACTTCAACTTGGTCCCCATTGTTGACTGAAGACACTCCAGAAGCGTGACAGGAATCGGCCATCCCGATCTGAGACGATGGATACTGGTATCCCGTACAGCCAAACTATTTCATCAAGGTAGATCTGAGCAAGACGATCGACGCTCCAAGTGACTTTAATGGCAATGAAGTGCACTAACTTGGTTAATCGATCGACGATAACCCAGACGACATCGTTCCCTCGTGGCATCTTCGGCAAGCAAACAATAAAGTCTATAGTGATGTGATCCCATTTCCATTCTGGAATGACAAGGTTTTGCATCTCCCCGCCCGGTCTCTGATGCTCAGCTTTCACCTGCTGACAGGCCATGTATTGCGATACGAATAGCGTCATATCTCTCTTTATTCCATGCCACCAGAAGGTCGTGCGGAGGTCCTTATACATCTTACCACTGCCGGGATGCAAGGTATATTTTGCATAATGCGCCTCCGTCAATCTCCTTTCTAAGTTCTAAGTCGTCCGGAATGCATAGTCGGCCTTTCAATCGTAGCATGTCGGTGTCATCTTTCGCAAAGTCGGTCGCCTTTCCTGCTGAAATCAGCTCTAGCATCTTCTTCAGGTACAGATCGTCTTTCTGAGTGGTCTTGATCTTTTCTCGTAAGCTCGGCTCTAACTATAATTGCGCCAACTGCACATCTCTGAATCAAACTCGAAGGTCGATGACCATCTCTTCAAGGTCCCGTAGTAGTCTGTTGTTGATGCATAATAAGACAAGATATTTATGACTCAGAGCGTCTGCCACAACATTTCCCTTGTCCGGCATATAATAGATCATCAAGTCATAGTCTTTGATCAGTTCTAGCCAACGTCGTTGTCATAAGTTCAGCTCTATCTGAGTAAAAAGATACTTGAGGCTCTTGTAAACGGTATAGATCGTGTACGCCATGCCATAAAGATAGTGGCGCCAAAATTTTAACGCGAACACAATCACTGCTAACTCTAAGTCGTACGTAGGATAGTTCTTCTCGTGTGGCTTGAACTGTCTGGAGGTGAAAGAAATCACCTTGTCTCACTGCATGAACAGACATCCCAAGCCCTGGCCTGAAGCATCGCTGAATATTTGAAAACCCTTTACCCCATCCAAAAGTGCGAGTATAGGGGCCGAAATGAGCCGCTGCTTCAGCTCCTGGAAGGAAGCTTCACAGTCGTCCGACCACTCATACATGACTCCTTTTTGTGTAAGACAAGTTAATGGCAATGCAATCTTTGCAAAATCTTTCATGAAGGGTCTATACTATTCCGCCAAACCAAGGAAACTTTGAACCTCACTAGCCGATGTAGGCCACCTCCAATCAGCAACGGCTTTAACTTTCTTCGGATCGACTGTAATACCTTCGGATGAAATGATGTGTCCAAGAAAGGATACGCTGCTCGGCCAAAATTTGCACTTGCTCCTCTTCGCAAACAACTGATTATCTCAGAGGGTCAGGAGTACGGTCTACAGATGTTCTGCGTGTTGTGCTCAATCCTTCGAGTAGAAGAGGATATCGTCTATGAAGACTACCACGAACTTGTCGAGGAACGGACGAAACACCCGATTCATTAGATCCATGAAGGCGGCAGGAGCATATGTTAGGCCGAATGGCAATACCAAGAACTCGTAGTTGCCGTAACGAGTGCGAAAGGCTGACTTTGGCACGTCGTCTGACTTGATCTTGAGTTGATAATAGCCTAAGCGGAGGTCAATCTTCGAAAATATCGAAGCACCTTGTAACTGATCGAATAAATCATCTATGCGGGGCAACGAATACTTGTTTCGGACGGAGGCTTTGTTCAGCTCGCGGTAGTCGACGCACAGATGCATTGACCCATCCTTTTTCTTTACAAACAACACGGGCGCTCCCCACGACGAGACGCTAGGACGAATGAATCTCCTGTCGAGCAACTCTTGCAATTGGACCTTGAGCTCTTTTAGTTCTGCAGGTGCCATTCTGTACGGGGCCTTAGAAATTGGTTGGGTATCAGAGAATATGTCAATGCTGAACTCGATTTCTCGGTCGGGTGGCATTTCGGGTAGCTCGTCCGGGAATACGTCGGGAAATTCTGCCACAACGTCGGTCTGATCCGCGTTTGCACCATCCTGTCGTGTGTCTAGAATTGACGCCAAGTAGCCTTCGTATCCTGAATGCAGCATCCCCCGAGCAAAAATTATCGAGATCACCATACAGGTCGACGATGCTTCACCACATGAGTAGCAGAATTCGAGCACTCCAGGTATGCGGAAGGTGACCTTCTTTCATGTGCAATCAATGGTGACATTGCAAGGGCCAAGCCAATCCATTCCCAAAATGATGTTGTAGTCCTTAATGTCTAGAACTATCGCATCGAGATAGACCTTTTTCCCCCCATATAGATGATTCCGTCTTTGCAGGCTAAGTTTGTGAGTAGTGATGTGCACGACGGTATGTGAACGCTAAGATCAAGGCCTAACGGTGTCATGGGAATTTTGTGCTTGGCGGTAAAGTCTGTCGATATGAAACTATGCGTGTCACCTGAATCAAACAATACACGAGCAGGTTTATTATTGAAAAGCAGTATACCTGTCACGACAGTATCTAAGGCAAATGCCTCGTCTCAAGTCATGGCGTAGACGCGCCCTTAAGCATTAGGACGGAGGTCTTGGCCATTGGGCTGCGTAGGTTGAGGAGGGCGGGGTGCCTGTCCTTGATTTTCTTGACGGTTTTGATGTGGCAGGGTATTACGATTTGGTCTTTGGGTCATGCAGTCTCGTGATTGGTGACCCCTTTTTTTGCAAAAGAAGCATCCCCCTCGAGGACAAACCAATTGTTGGCATCGTGTCTGACGTAGTTGCACCTGGTGCAACGAGGCAATGGGTTCCGTACCTGATAGCCGCCATAGTTTGGATGCTTTGACGCATGATTTTTGCCTCCCGTATAGCTAGGACGTTTGTGGTTGGAATGATGCACAACGTCGGCAACAACGGGAGGGTACCAGCTCTCAAGGCGGAGAGCATAATTTAGAGCATTGCCCGTGGTCTTGTACTCTGGAACTGCCACATGAGCAGCAATAGAGGGCCGCAGACCCACTTCGAACCGTCACACACGACACTCCTCTGTATAAAAAATGCACCAGCAAATTTAAAAAATTTGTTGAACTCTGCGGCATACTGTTGCACTGTCCGGATGCCTTGCTTCAACTGCATGACTTAATTATCCTTCTCTTGATGAACGACTGAGGGAAGGTACTCGACTTCAAAGGCTTTACGGAATGTGGCCCAAGTGTTCGACACTGAGTTGTTGTCGCATTGGATCGCTCGTTTGTGCATGACCCACCAATCGTGCGCGTTCAAATGTAGTTGAAGTTGTACGCAGAAGACTTGCTTGTATTCTTCAATGTCGAGGATCTCGAAGTGATCTTGCAGCTCTTCCAACCAGTTGATTGCCACAGAAGGCCCTTCGGTGCCGCTGAAGGAGGTGCGGCAAGCTTTCTTGAATTCTGACACTTCAAAGTTCTAACTTCTCGGTGCTGCAGGTTGACGCTCGGGCTCCGCTCGATCAACTTTGTTGGGTTGACCCGTCGGCTCGGTGACAATAGGCACAGTTGTAGAGTTTTCATTGGCCACAATCGTCTGGACGATCTGCTGCAGAGTATCAAGCTGCTTTTGCTGCATCTTAGTTTGGGCATCAAAGCGAGCTTCAAATTGGGCCTGTCGTGCCTTCGTCTGCTGATGTTGGTTCTCGGACTGTTTTTGTTGTGCCTCCATCATGTGCAGCATCCTCTCGATGGCATTGTTAGAAGATCCGACCCGCTAGCTGCTCGAACCGCTCGAAGCACTTTGTTCTTGAAAGGCTGCAGTTTCTGCCACGGGTTATGTCACTTCTACAATACATAGACACACACATTAGTCTCAAGATATTACAGACTCATTGTATGGAACAACTTATCTCATCGATGCAAGGTCAAAGGTTTAAGACTCTAGACGGAAGGCCAAAGGATGTAAAACCATGCTCTGATACCATTATGGCAGGCCCTGATTCCGTAGAATCGATAGTCGTCCCTCGGGTATGATGTCGTACGAACCTAAGTTGCGATCGCACAAGGCATAGTTATAAGATTATCCGAAACACAACATCAAGTAGAGTACGTAGAGAAATTGAACAAACACATTTGAAAACAGAAGGAACTTTTGTTTCATTTATAATAAACATCATTTACATGACTCTGTTACATTCATTTGTCTTGCGGGCTACAACATGACTCGATTACAACATGAACGCTGATGAGATAGTCGTTCCATATATTACATCCCCATTTACAATAAAACATTTCCAAGGACCTAGAATCGTGGGGAGTCGAGACGTCATTTCTTCTGGACTGAATGTGGAGTCTTCAAAAGGATCAAAACAAGCCTTCAACACACGGACGAGGCTTCAAATGTTCTTGCATCGCCTTGAGCTTAAGTGGCATGCCCTTCTTGGTTCGGGGTACCTGTGGAGAACGAGGATCAGTACATTATACTTTGTACTGGTGTGTGGCAAATTATGTTCCATGCTCTCATTGGTTGAGGAGTTTATATGACTTATTTTGTTGATCTTTCTAACCATCCTAATGAATTATGACAAGCATATGATAGGCATAATGTAAATTACGCTAGAACTGACCTACGGCAGAGAGTGCCATGCAATGTGAGACTTACCATGTTCTTCCCTGTCAATCGTTATCGCTAGCATAGCGTGTGCAATTTATGTGTGTTTGGTCACTGACACCACAAGCCATCCTGGACTTATAGCTTTATTAGTCAGTGCCCTTTCAACGCAAGTAGCGATCCCCGTTGTTCGCTGAAAGTCCCTGCCTAACCCGTGCTATCATCCAGCATAGCTATACCATGTTTCCTCCTAGGCCAAAACGGTCTCGTGGTCCCGTGATGCCGCTCGAAAAAACTTTTACCTTGTCGAGAAGTTGTCCACGACCATGTTAGAACAATTTAGTTACTAAAGCATGGTCTACATTTTTGAGAACTTAATCATTTCATCGTGTCCTGCCTTATCGTGGCATCAATTTGTTCAATGAGTCAATCTTTTGTTCAACAGTTTTATAAGATAAATAAACATGTTCGTGCCCTTGTATCTATCATTCTATTTGCAATAATGTTATTTGATTGAACTAAGAAGGGGGTCGAGAAGATAAGGGTCAGCCACTCACCTTGATTTTTGTTCAAGGCGAGAGACTTGTCGGTCGCGCTAGTCGTCGCCTACGCGATTACCTGAAGTCACACAAGCAATCGATTAGAATACGGTATTATTCAAGGAGTTCGATAAATAAATGCGAGTTCGAAAACGCAAGCCATGAAAACCATCGAAAACATTCACGAAAACGTATTCTGAAAACCAAAGCCAAAAAAGCAAGTGCGGCATGAAAAGCAGAGCAACGGGAGGTCTCTCCCGACTCAGCCGCAGAGTCTAACCTCGAGGCGCAACTCGCTGAATGTGGGACTTGATTCCAAAGAAACCTTTCCATAACGATAGAAGGATCTTAATTCAATCGTTCCCGTTCGGCCATTTCAATCGGTCCCGATCTATCGGTTCTGACTGAATCGGTAGCGACAGTGTTCCTTTCTCGCGCACCCCATGGACAAAAACGGGACACGATGTAGGGACGGGGCACTACACACTGCTGGGTTCAACAACGTCATAGGCAACGTAGAAAAGATGGAGGCTTTCTGTCGGTGGCTGGGTACTCGCGAGGAGGGCATGGGGCTGAGAACTTCTATTCACTAGGATGACGATAATGGCAATCTCGGAGGAGACGACTCGTGACTTCTTTTTGGTTGCCAAGGAAAGGATAAGGGGCTTTATGGTTATATATATTGGGTTAGAGATGAGTACGTAGGGAAGGGAATGGGTAGCCTCAATTTGCTTTTATATATATATATATATATATATATATATATATATATATATATATATATATATATATATATATATATATTAAAAAATATATATATATATATATATATTTATATTTATATTTATATTTATATTTATATTTATATATATATATATATATATATATATATATATATATATATTTTATATATATATATATATTTATATATATATATATATATATATATATAACTGTATGTGGGAAAGGATATTGATGAATACAGTCTAAGGAATAGAGAATATATTGATTGATTAATGCATATCTTACTGAGATATTTTATTATTAGCTATGAGTAATTCTTTTTTTCTCCTTTCACCTAAATAGGATCTATCTGAAAATAATGTACTCTATATATTCTCTCTCTATTATTATTTTTATAATTTATTTAGCTATTTACTTAGTAGATTTTTTTTAAAAAATATTTATAATTCGTCTTCTAGTTATCATGTAGTTTAAATGAATATCGTAAGCTACTTCAGATTTTTAATGTTTATTTTATTGATTGTCTATTTCCACTTCTTATTATATCTTCTCTATTTATCTCATTATTATCTTAACTACTTCATTCATACATTTCATGTTAAGGTATTATCAACCTAGCACATTTATTATTTGAATCTATGGAAGGAATTAAATAAATAAGGAAAAGTAAAAAAATGGTGAGGGAGTTTACAATTTTTGTTCCTTAAACGATTACTGCGGCACTGGATCGATTCGACCTTGGAGGAACTGGCTTATAGAACCTTCAGGGGGTGTGCGACCTAGCCTAAAGGGTATGTCGTATAGCGGGTATTGTGGGAACTTCGATGGAGATTGCGCCTCACACTCGAAAGTTTCATCTTACCAATATGGTCCATGGATAGCTTGAATTGCTAGTGACCTTCATATAGATTGACTAGGCGTGATAGCGATAATCTGCGTACATGTCATTAATTGAGTCAAGGAGTGGATGCACGACACATAACACAACTATCAGGCCTAAGTTTTGGATTCAACAGAGACATGTGCTTTGGCATGATATGTGGCATTAAGGTTTAGTATCTTGACACTGAGTCCATATGTTATAATTGTACTGTTGTGATGAACAGGAAAGGCCAGAAGTTAAGTAAAGGTAAGCGTTATCCTGTCACTTAGCATGGTCATAATGTTGCGACAAAAGTATGCTTGTAGTTTATGCCATAAAACTGATCCTAAAACAAGATTAGAACGACCACAAAGAATAGTTCACACTCACTAAAATAACGTATTCATTTTTTATTGGTGGGCGAAGGCCTCCCTACCAGTGCATTCAATGTACCGATATCCCCACAGTTGTTTGCAGGTTTCAGGTGGTAACTTATGTTATCCTAATAATTATATCATATTTTTAGATATCAATTAAGTTTAACATTACGATATCACTAATAGTCATGAAATAACTATATTTTTAGCATTGTCCTAATGTGAATACATGTTACTATGTATATTGTTGTGTTCATCTAACATGTTTTATAAACAAGAAGTTAGCAAGATCGAACTTGGACATATCCAATAAAGAATTCATATCGGGCCAAAGACGGAGTTAGGAAAAAGAATTCCCGAAAGACATACAGATTTTCAGATCTGTTTATCTTTGGACAATTATCGTCAAAGAAAAAGACGTCGTCAAAGTTCTCTTGGCTTTTATATTTATTTTTGTATTTTGCTTTTTATTGAGTCTAGGAAACTCTGTACATCGATTCGCAACTGGAACCGGCTTAGCTTCTTATTCCATACTACCAAAAAGCCTAAACTTATTTCCTATCTATTTAGTCCACAGACTATACAAACCAGGCTACACAAAGTCCAAACTCCATTTCATTCTTTACCTTCACCTTCTTGATTATAGGGCAACCGCGCTCGGACCAAGTTCTGCCCGAACTCAGACCAAACTTTGTCCCTTTGACCCTATAACCCTTGGGATTAGGTCACCTTAAAGAACAGGCTCCAACATTCAAAATTATAAATGTAGGGAACCGAACTCTGTCCGAGTTTGGTCCCTCAGAACCTTATAAATAGAGTAGAGTTCCCCATTCATTTCATCACATTCCATTCTCTTCTCTTCTATAAGAGTTTCTCTGAGCTTCTTAACCTTCCAATATGAGCTTTATGACTCCTGGCCAAACAAGTGCCAGTTTGGTTCAATCTAGATATTTGGTTCGAGTTGTAAAAAGGCTTAAAAACCATTTCGATTTTTATCTAGTTTCTGAAGTCGGCAAGTCCTTCGGATAAAAGGCTTGTGGTGTGAAGTAGTGCTCTTCGGATCAAAAGCACTTATTATAAGAAGTGGCAAGCACTTTAGGTCAAAAGCTTGTGTTTTATTGCGTAGTGGATTAAACATCGAGCTAGTGTTCTCGAGACTCGACTAGTCCTCTCAGAGGGTAACCACTATAAACCTTGGTGTTGCGTTTACTTTTCTGAGTTTCTTACTTTAAGAATTTATTTGATATTGACTGGTTTAATCTCAGTTTATTTACTTCCATAATATTTAATTGGTGATTATTTATTATGCTGCACACCCGCACTCTATTCATCCCCTCTAAAGGTG
Source organism: Iris pallida (assembly GCA_029216955.1). Taxonomy (NCBI): domain Eukaryota; kingdom Viridiplantae; phylum Streptophyta; class Magnoliopsida; order Asparagales; family Iridaceae; genus Iris; species Iris pallida. The sequence goes on from JANAVB010023995.1 coordinate 21,985,880, forward strand.
CCACTACAAGAATAAAGGATTTTCTTGACGGTTTTTTCGGTCAAGAAATGGGTATCTTGACGGTTGCAGATCCGTCAACTAGGCCGGAGTCAAGAAAAGACCCCCCTCCCCCCCTTTTCTTGACGGTCGTTGGCCTGGCTTTTCTTGACAGTTTTTTGCCGTCATATTAAGTAATTTTTTTGACTGTTTTTAGCCGTCAAGATAGCAGTTTTTAGAAACCGTCAACATAGGCAAAAACTTTTCTTGACTCCGGCCTAGATGACGGTTATTAGCCGTCAAGAAAATCTTCAATGAAAAGAGCAGTTGCAACATGATTGAGCTAATTGTTGACGTTTTATAACCGTCAAGAGAAGCTAAATTATGTATAGCCAAAATTTTATATATAATGAATCGAACACACACATAACGTCAATAATCCAGAAGATATACACACATCAAATAATTATAATATCCAATTTTATATTAACAAACTGTATTGTTCATACACCACAAACTTCCAACACATCCAATATAAGTTCAACCACAAACATCCAACACACGTCCAACCACAACATATCCAACCAAAGTATGTAGTTTTTGTACATCTTAAACATCCAAAACTAATATTTATATAACTAGAAATAAAATATGTAGCAAACCCGGCCGGAGCACATCCCTCCCATATTCACAACACCTACATTTTCCATGTAGTTCCTGAGAGAAGAAGAGAAATGTATTTAATCATTATATGTACATGTTTGTATAAACTGATATCAACTTAGAACAAAAACTCTATAAAAAAAATTTAGCTTATTTCAACTAACATTGCAAAAAGAACAAATTGAAGATACATAGCAATAAGCAAGTATCAGTTTAAGATTACATTAGAAAGTAAAATTTGTGTCAAGACCAGATGAAAAATGTCAAACATAAAGAATTTCAGGATCTAAACACAAGTCTGAGCTTGAAGTTGGCCAGTTTAAGATTACATTAGAAAGTAAAATTTGTGTCAAGACCAGAGAAGTCATATATTTCTCTTACTTTACTTTCCTTTCATCTTCTCTCCCAACTAAACATGTCAACCATATTTTCCCTTTCATTTTATTTTCCTTTCCCTCAAACCAAACACAAGTCTTAAAGAACAAACAAAATGACTCCTTGTAGGGGGACACCTAGTCCTAACTGCACATGTGCTTCATAACAATAAAGGTCCATACGAATAACCGTTTGAAGATAATTTGCATAATATATGGAAGTAAAATAGATATCTTTCACTGGAGTACAGTGGTCGAAGAAGATAATAGACATTAATAGAATGGCCATATTATGGCTTCTTACTACCAGAATTCTTATGGCAAAGTTGGGAATAATAACTACTGTTGATGTTAGATCCAAATACATATAGAAAATCATATTATGAAGAGGCCCACAACTGATGTAGCTCTGAAGGAGACCAATTTGGCCCCTGTCCTATCTTGCCAAAACCCCAAACCTGCCTATTGTAGGCTAATTCCCTGCAGGTCGAGCCTGCTAACTAAGTGAAGGGGCCAGTTTGCGGCTGATGCTAATGCTTTGCATTTGCCAATGCATGCTGCTACTGCTTATAATGCCATGCAGACAGCTATGCTGCCATTAGCAAAATGCAGAGCAAGGCAATTGCATGTGCTGCAGCAAAAAGAGGCCAATGTAACCCAAAAAGGCCTAACTTTG